>VZZY01002634.1:155538-173379 GCA_013400335.1 Eurystomus gularis
CCCGCCGCCCCCGCCGCGCCCCGCGGCCTCCTCCCCGCTGTGCCCGGGGCGAGGCCGAGCACAGGCCGCACCTGACCCGTCCCAGCGCTGCCCTCCTCGCACTGACCGTTTCCCGACTCGCATTATTTATGTGCGTCCAGGCGCGTTGCTGAAGTCTCTTTCACGTGGTTAACGGGAAGTGGTAGAAGTTACTTTGCCTGAAAGATGGAAAGGATGCGTGGTTTCATACGTGTGCTTTTGCTAATTTTCGGCTGGAACTCGGTCTTTGAATGAGGTCCTTTGTGATGGGCATCAGCTGCTAGGTCGGCTTATCACAAATAATGGGATGTTGTAGCTATAAGCCGTGAAAATGGTGTAAGCAACCAAAACCAGAGATAGGTACTGGGTTTGTGGCGTGAAGAATCATCCAATCATAGAATGGTTTGGGTTGGAAGGGACCTCAGAGATCATCTAGTTCCAACCCTCCTGCCATGTCAGGGGCTTCTCCTACTAGACGAGGTTGCTCAAGGCCCCATCCAGCCTGGCCTTGAACACTTCCCAAGGATGGAGCATCCACAACTTCCCTGGGCAATCTGTTTCCAACCTGAGCTTTCCTGTCAGAGAAAGGCAAGCTGTGCACTGTGTGGACGAGACACTGTATGTGTCTCGTCTCTGTGGACGAGAGGGCATGGCCTGAAGCTGAGCCAGGGGAGGTTTAGGTTGGATGTTAGGAAGCACTTCCTCACAGAAAGGGCAGTTAGACACTGGAATGGACTGCCCAGCAGGGTGGTGGAGTCACCATCCCTGGAGGTGTTTAAGGAAAGATTGGATATGGCACTCAGTGACATGGTCTAGTTGATGTCGTGGTGTTGGGTCATAGGCTGGACTTGATGATCTTGGAGGTCTATTCCAGCCTCAATAATTTTGTGATTCTGTGAACATGAAATGTTGTGACTGTACTCAGCAGAAGCCACAAGGACTAAAGGGTCCCATTTTGCCACCACAAGATCTCACTGTGATGGGGAAGAGTGAGTTAAATTTTGACAGTACTGCCACTACATGGCTTGAAGATCTCTTTATAGATTACTTTATCCTTATAGTTTTGTTACTTTCCTTTAAAACATGCCCTTTGTTCCTGGTATGACCCTCAACTGACCCTGAAGAAAACCTCTCCTCCTCCTGCTTCTGGAGGCAGCATTCAACTGACAATGATAATCTGTGACTTCAGCTTCTGGATTTAGATCCAAGTGTTTTCCTGACCTACCTGGGCAGAACAGGAAAGCTGCAAAAACAGCATCAAAGCTTGACCTGCACTTTAGGTTTGCTACTGTAGTAGGAGGACCCTGGGAACTACCAATCTGTCAGCCTCATCTGTGTGCCTGGGAATATTATCAAACTGGTCTGCCTAGAAGCTATGCTAAGGCACTTGGCAAACAGGGAGGTGATTCGAGACAGCCAGCATGGCTTCACCAAGGGCAAGTCCTGCCTGACCAACCTAATGGCCTTCTACAATGGAGTGACTACATCAGTGGACAAGGGAAGAGCTATGGGTGTCATCTATCTGGATTTCTCTGAGGCCTTTGACACAGTCCACCACAACATCCTTCTTTCTAAACTAGAGAGTTACAGATTTGATGGGTGGACTGTTCAGTAGATAAGGAATTGGTTCGATGGTCACATCCAGAGGGTAGTGGACAATGGTTCGATGTCCAGTTGGAGATTTGTGACAAGTGGTGTCCCTCAGGGGTCCATACTGAGAGCAGCACTGTCTAATATTTTCATCAATGACGTAGGCAGTAGGATCGAGTGCACCCTCAGCGAGAGTGCAGATGACACCAAGGTGAATGCTGTGGTTAATACACCTGAGGGAAGGGATACCATCCCAAGGAACCTGGACAAGCTTGAGAAGTGGGCCTGTGTGAACCTCATGAGGTTCAATAAGGCAAAGTGCAAGGTCCTGCAGCTGGGTTGGGACAATCCTTGATATTAATACAGGCTGAGGGATGATGTGATAGAGAGCAGCTCTGCAGAGAAGGACTTGGGGGTACTGGTGGATGAAAAGCTGGACATGAACTGGCAATGTGCACTCGCAGCCCAGAAGGCCAACCATATCCTGGGCTGCATCAAAAGAAGCGTGGCCAGCAGGTCGAGGGAGGTGATTCTGCCCCTCTATTCTGCTCTCGTGAGACCCCACCTGGAGTACCGCAAACAGCTCTGGAGCCATCAGCACAAGAAGGATATGGACCTGTTGGAGTGGGTCCAGAGGAGGGCCATGAAGATGATCCATGGGCTGGAACACCTCTTCTATGAAGACCAGCTGAGAGAGTTGGGGTTTTTCAGCCTGGAAAAGAGAAGGCTCCAGGGACCTCTTAATTACTTAAATGGGGACTATAAGAAAGATGGGGAGAATCTATTTAGCAGGGTCTGTTGCAACAGGACAAGACGTAATAGTTTTAAACTAAAAGAGGGTAGATTTAGACTATATATAAGGAAGAGATTTTTTACAGTGAGGGTGGTGAGACACTGGCACAGGTGGCCCAAATAGGTAGTAGATGCCCCATCCCTGGAAAAATTCAAGGTCAGGCTAGATGGGGCTCTGAGCAACCTGATCTAGTTAAAGATTTCCCTGCTCACTGCAGAGGGGTTGGACTAGGCGACCTTTAAAGGTCCCAATCTAAACTGTTCTATAATTCTATGATTATTAAAACATACGAGTCGGTTTCATCTGAATATTGAGGACCTAAAAGGATTTGGAAAGATTTGTCTGTTGAGCAGTAAGAGACATTAATCTTATGTTCCCTTTGGGCTCAAGAAACAGTGAAACCAAATGAGCTTTTTGCTTGGTCCCAAAGACCTTACTCTAGGAAATATTGATATTGCACAAGGGCACTGTATAAATGCCCCCAGTGTCTAATTTCCACTTTGTGGACTTAATAAAACACATACAGTTCTGTAAGTTACATGTGTAGAGTATAAAAAATCCATGCTTTTTAGAAATTGTATCTTTTTTCTGTTTTATTGATAAAATTTGCTAAAACTGCTTCATTGGAGACGAATTCAGTTGAATTGCAGAAGTGTAAACTAAATAGGAATTTATAAGAATGATGCCATTCTTCAGTCCTTGCACTCAATGATTCTAAACTACTCATAAGGACTGTTTTTTCAGAGGTTTTCTTTCATTTTATGATTAAATGCAAATATGAACTTTGGCAAAGATTGAATTGTTGGTATGTGCAAAGTTGATTGTTCATCTCTTTACTCATTCACAAAATTCAACTGAAATATGCCCATTCCTCTTGCAAAAAGCATGTAGTTTTTTGGTGGTTGTGGAATTTAATTCAACTGTGACACTGAAAAAGACACAATACTGATAGTCCCTCATAGTTTTGTGTCATTTCATCATACTGATTACTTATATTGCAAACTAGCAGAACGTGCACGGCTGAATCTATCGTTATGCTCCTGCATAGCCTGACTTTGAATAAATTAATGAAAGTAGTCTAAGAGCTGCTTTGTTTGTTGACTTGAGTTGCGAACCAAACCATGATGAATTTATTGCAGTAAGTAGGCATCACCAAATCTACTTGAAGTGTTTTTTATTCGTCTTATTATTTTCTAAGTTCTCAATGTTTTTTGGAAGTTCTTTCTTTGAGTAACATGTTATCTCAAGACTGCCTGGGGTATTTGCTTAGTAAGTTTAGTGCCCAGTTATATCTCAGCACTCTTCTAGCTTTTGCAGATTGGAATCTGAACCCAGAGAAATGAAGGATGAAACCCTTAACATGCTCTGTGTTGCACTGGAAGTCCCAGGCCCGAGCCAGGAGCTCAGTCTTTGTGCTACAAGGAAATGCGTGGAGAAAGGTACTTCCAGAAACTGAGTGGGAGCCATCCTGGCAACTCAGCAGAGCATGCCAGGGGAAGGCTCTGTGTCCAAACCTAGTGCTGCTCAGAAAGGAGCTGACTTCTTTTGCCGAGAGCTGTCAGCTGCAAACTCTCCCCAGGAGTCCAGCAACTTCACCAGGCCACTTCTGCCTTTCCTACTGAAAATGTTACACAGATGCCCTCCCTTGTGTCACATGCTCCGGTTTGGCTACTAGCCAAGTGCTTAGAGCACTTTACTAGAAAGTTGAGGGCTGTTTTCAGAGTCGTAATGTCATTCCAAACATTTATTTAAAAGCACGTGTCAGTATCATAAGTGCTAGAAAACTAGGATTTCCAAGGTGAGCCTTTTTTAGTGCTTTACACTGGAAGATACTATGTGTAAATTACTACTTTGTAAGTGAAGGGTCATATTTATGAGTCAGCACTGGATGCCCTAACTATGGTGATGGTAATAAAAAACTTTTTACAAGTTCCCCCTGTCCTTTGTGGAGGACCTGATATGATCTAGATGCCTCATAGATTGGCTCCTGAAGATGAGAAGAGTGGGTTGATTCTGAATTTGAGTGTTGCTTGGATATATGCGGGAGTGAAGCTGCAGTCAGCTCTGCAGACACAGAACCGGATTTTGAAAAACAGTGCCTAAAACCCTTTTTTTAACACTAAAGCATTTCACTTTCAAAACATTTCTGATTTAAAGACCGTTTTATTTTGAGAGTCCTTCATGTATATATAAAAAAGAGTCTTCACTTTTAGCTGAAACTCTATGTACACCACCTCACTTGTGGCCAAGGTAGCCTTTGTATAATTTGAGATTATTGGGGTTTGTACATTTTAGTTTGCTGATACTTTTAGAATGTTCTTCTAGGGAAACTGAAGTTCCAGACTGGGCCAAAACAGTCAACAAACCAATGGTCCATCCATCTATATTCACAGAGATATACTTGGTGACTCTGGTAGCAGACCTTTGAGTGCAAGCAGGAGGAGCAGAACAAGTAAGGACATGAATGAGATACTCTGCCAAAATGCCTATTGGAGAGTTGATTTCTGCTACAGGTTTGCCATCCCTCTGAAGGGAGACTGAGAATTTTATCACCACCATTTAAGTCTCTTCCTGCATCTAATACAGACCAGGTGAACTGCACTCCGAAAGTGCCTACTGTGCTCCTAAGTAACCAGCATGGACTCACACTGTGACAGTGCAAAGCCAGGTAAGATGGATCCCACCTGCAAGGTACCATGTTAGAGACAGGGAAAGCAGAATTGCTTAAAAAGAATAAAAGAAATCTGGAATTCAGGTTTTACAAACCATGCTCAAATGGAATTGGAGCAGTGTTCTGTAATAAATACCTCCTGCTTTGGGTGGACTGTGATTCCATCTGTCTGAAAATCCCTAATTATAAGGTCTAATTCTTACCCAGCTGGGACGCTTTTTACTGAGCACTGTGGGAGGAGTGCTGGCTTCCATTACAGTAACAATAAACTCCCAGAGCACCTAGAGAGAGGTGGACTTCATAGATTCTATTCTTAGAATATCAACGATAAATCTTGAATCCGTTGAAGTCAATGAAAAACTCACACCAACTTCTGCTGGGCTAGGGTTTCTCCCTAGGTCTCAAATTAACAGGGGAATTGGCATCCTGAAGAGATTTTTACAGACTGTGTATCTACCTGTCAAACTCTGTTTCTCGTTTAATTCAGATTTTATACTGCAGAGATCAAGAAGTTCCAAGAAGCTTTCAGACTTTCAGTCAGAATAAAGCTATTGAGAAACATGACCTTTTATTCAAAAGCCACTACCTGCAGTGGCTGTTGACTGCCACTGTGAATACTGACCTCACAGCAGAGTACTCGACCTCGGTGTTGTGTTCCCTACAGTCATGTAGAGAATATATTTACATTCCTATTGCCCAGTAGGGGAAATTGCCATCTCTCAGAGCTTACGGCACCCCTGAAGAAAATACCTTCTACTTTTAGTAACACCTAAGACACAGGGCATATCTGTTCACATTTGTACACACTAGAATTCACAGTAGCATCATATATGTCCGTGTTCACTGTAACACTTGGTACTTTTGCATTTGCAGCACATGATCAGACTACTGCATCAAATTGAGATACCCTTTTAAGTCATCCTCGTAATTCCTAAAACCCCACATAAGTATTTTTAAATTGCTGTGCAAATAAACCTAAACACAGAAAATTACAGCCTGTGATATCAAATTAGTGAATTGACTCATTAGAAGACAAGTAGTAGGTTCAGTTGCAAGAAACCACAACAGCTCAGCTAAAATAATGTCTAGAATATCTTTCCATAAAAATCTTAATTGAGTCTATTAATTAGACTTACTAATGCTCACACGAGTAGGGCTTTCAAGTCAATAGCAATCTACCACTAAGTATGGATCCATCGTGTGAGTCAAATCAAAACCAGGACCTTCTTTTGAGAGAATTGGGATTTAGTGCTTAAAGAGTCCATTAAAGCAATTATGCCATAACTGCATTAAAAGTGCAACCTTGCTTCTGAGGCCAATAATTGTTGTCCCTGCCTTAGCTCCTCCAACAGTGGTTTGCCTCTGTCAGAAAGTGCTGAGCTTCTTCAAAAAAGCCACAACAAAAACCAACAGCTTTTTGCATTTATTTAGCACTTTCTGTTTTTATACTGCTCATGTAGTACAAATTTGGCAGTGGGAGAATGTGCATTATTCACAGTTTAAAGCTGGGGAAAATGACACAAAAATTATGGTTCAGCCCATGGTTCACATTCAGATCGGTGTCGGAGCAGAAGTTCAGGACTTCTTGACTGATGTTTTTTTGCAAGAGTTTGTGATTCTTTGGGGATCTTTAAAAACAGAGATTTAAAAATTATTTCAACAAAACCATGAAAATAGTAGGAATTAACATGTATAAATGACAGATTCTAGGCTGACACAGCAATCTCTGTAGCCATGTAAAACAGAATGAAGCTCTCTAAAAAAAAACCCAGCTATTTTTCTTAATGAGGATACTTTTTGTTCTCCAGTACAGCTCAGCAGACTCAAAAAACTGAAGGTGTGTGCAGGCATAGGAACAAAGTGGGACAGGGATGGGAAGAGGGAGAGGAGGTGTCTGCTTAAGCCACAATTGCTGATGTAAAAAAAATTCAGTTTAGCTAATGCCTCAATATTCTGGGACTCAGCTTCCATTGAGAAGTGTGTGTTGGAGCAGGTCCCAAAGCAGAGGGTGTAACCAAAATTTTACCCAAGAATAAACAACCAGCTGTCCCAAACTAGGTCCCCAATGTGCTCCTGCATGTAATCAGGGTGGCAGCACACCCAAGGGCCAGCCTGCCTTCAAATGACACGTGATTTCTGGGTGTCATAAAGAAGGCAATTCTGGAATACCTCTGGAAAAGATTCATCAAAATATTTTCTCGAAGGTTTTTCTACTTTGGCCCAATTTGTGTGCATACTGAAATACAGAAATTACTCTTTAAATCTGGTTTTCCATTTTTTTCTGCTGTTTAGCTGTAAACTGGACTGTGGTTAAATTAGAAGGGAAATTCTTACATTACCAGAAGCTATGGGGATCAGGACATGATTTAATGAGTCTTTTGCATCTCTAATTTCTGTAGTGCACTAAAAATAGCTAGTCTATAATATTATTGGAAAATGGACATCAAGATCCTGTTCCCACCAGATTTTCCCATATTCTGATCAAAATTCTTTGAGACCAAAAGCAGTTAAAAATTGAACCTACCAATATTATCCCTTACATGTATCTGTGATTACCTTCATCTCATCAAGGAAAGAGATCACTTGGACACTTCCCCTCACTTTTGGAATTGCAGTTTCCCTATAGCATGAGAAGTGCGTTTTGGCCTATAAAAGGAAATTTCTCTATGGTCGTCTGTGGTTGTTTAAAGTCAAAGCCAATTCTCTAAATGTAACATGCAATTTATTCATGCAAAGATGCGTAGCAAGCACAGATGGGTTACAAATACCCACATCTATCTAAAACTTTTTACCAGCCTCTGCGCAGGCAGCTGTTTACATCTCTAGCAAGGACACCAAACTTCTGATGGTTGTTCTCTTCTGGTCAAAATGTCGCCTCCAGCATCTGAAAACTGACACTGTCTTCTGGAGAGGTAAGTATTGAGTTACATCCTTTTGGTCCTCAGCTCTGGCATTGTGAAGGAGGATTGGGAAAACAGACTTGCTGTGCAGGATCTCAGTATGTTATTTGCCATTTCACAATTAAATGGTGAGACCTCTGCTGTCTTTCTTTCCTCTGAGGTCCCTAAGAGCTCTGGTAACTCTATACAGAGTTACACAGTCCAGTATAATCAAACTACTATGAGGAAGAAGATCTGATAGGCCTAAAAGTAATAAAGTATCTTCCTCATTCCAACCTTTCCCTCCTGTTTATGAAAAGAACCAAACGAGTAAAGGAAGTGTGGAGAGTTTTAACTCCTCTATCATGGGCAGAGCATAATTGCAATACTTTTACTTGAAACACCTTTGTGATAGAATTGTGTAGGACAAAGCTCCACTTTAGCAATGTTGTAGTTGCTTCACTCTTCTCTACCAGCTCAACATCTTCAAAGATTTTGAACACTTTTCAACAGGAGACACATGCTGCTCCTATGACCAGATGAAAATACAGTCATGTACGCCATGGCAGTTTCTGAGGCAGAGTCAGAGGAGCAAGCTAGAACTTCTTTGAATCCACAAGATGAAACCAGGCCTTCAGAAAGTCCTTCAGAATAGTGGAATACTGCTTGAAGGCTGCCTGCAAGTCCATCCTTGCGCCCAATGCCCTGCATAACAAGAAATACTTCAGCTGGGTCCCCTTTGTTGAGTGCTGAGAATCAGCAGATTCACTTGCTCTTTTTTTGTTGTTTAATCTGTAAAATCAAAGCCTTACCCAGGCAGGTAAACAATGAAACTGCCTAGATTCAGCATGACCAAAACTGCCTTCTCTAAAGACAGTGCTTCTACTTTTGAAACAGCTGGTGGATGGATATTTGAGTGGCATGTGCATACAGGTCTGGAAGGTGATCTTCAGGTAGCTGAGTATTTCTCTGCCCTTGACTTGTTCAAGACTCACATTTTCAGATTAGCAGCATGAAGGCCATCCAAAGCGTTTGCTTGGTATTTGTGCCACCACATTAACTAGAGTGCTCTCTCTCCATCCTTCTCCCATCACATAGTTAGGACCATACTGCATTTTCATCTACCTTTTACCCCTTGGTCTTAATTTTAATTTCATTGGTTTGTTCCAATCATCAAGCTTCTTCTCGTTCAGTTTCAGCCACTTGAAATAGCAGATTTTCTGACTCAAGCAAGTGGGGTTTTTTCCCAAGCTGGGCTTTAGTTTAGGGCAAACTCTCAGAGATAGGGGCAGCTAATATGTTTCACTAGCTTGCTACTACAGGGTTTCTTTTAACATCTTTCTCCTGTGATACCACTGGCTAGTGTGTCTCCTGCCTACTGCTTCTAACCAACAAGCTTTGGTCTTCGTTCCAATTGGGTGTGATTCCCTCCTTGCTCATCTTGATACAGCAGAACAATTACTTGAATTTTTTTTAGATTTTTGGAGTTTAGCCTCTGTTTCTTCACATGTCTGCATGAACCACATCTCATAATTTGTATTCTCTGTATGTCCTCTTTCTCTGTCCAGAGGGACCCCCAGCTGTCTGTGCTGGTTTGGGCAGTACTTTTTCATTGAAACTTGTTTGTCTCAGGCCTGGTGTCCCAAGCTCACAACAGCTGAAGCGCAAGTTTCATTTGAGGTCGCACACAGATACACACTCACAGATATGCACACACACTCGCTATGAAGCTCTCAGCTTAGGGAGCAGGCTCCACTTTCCAATGAATAGCTCCTACTATATTCCCTAAAGGCCTTTAGTATTTTTCACTGGTGAGATACTATCCCTGGCATTGTTTTGTTTCCTCCTTTCCTCCATTCCTTCTGCCTTCCAATCTACTTTTATTTATCAGAGCGGTATATTCAAGCTGAGGTAGACACCAATATAAATTAATAAATAAATCATACTAATCTCATGTTCTTTCTTCACAATGTGAACTTTCCACTCTAAAATTTGTTAGCTGATGAAGCCTGGACTGAAATCTTTTTTTCCCTTGTTCTCTCCAAGATAGGCAGCGTTTTTACATGACTGTTAACTGTAAACAGTGGTACCTTAGGGTAAGAACCTGAATAGTCTTGTAAATGGGACAAAGCCTGCTCTGCCTTCCCATCCATGTAGCTATGAGATTCCTTTCACTCCACCATCTGGAAGCATGCAGTGCAGATGAAAAACAGACCTCCACAGAGGGAATATGAGGGCCACAAACAGGACCTGGACTAAAAAATCTAATGCCATGAAGATTTTGCCATCTTTTTAATCCCTCTATTTTGCTATGTGAATTCTATAACCTGGTTCCTTTTCTCTTGCAGCCGATCCACCTGCCCAGGAATCTGCCTAAGCGTCCGTCACATAAAATGCTTCTTCTGTGCTACTCTTCAAAAAATACTTTTGTACCCCATAAATATCTCATAAAGCACCATATTATTAACCAAGGCACATTATCTTTGCATGTTATTTCCAATATATAGATTTTAAATCTTGTATGTTTGAAAACACTATAGGAAAAATTATAGACCCACCGACATATGTATATGTGAACATATTTAAATGCACATACACACACATATACAAACACATGCGTGTATGCTTACTTGTACTCTATGTCTTCATCTTCTTCAGGAAAGCATTTAAAATGCATCCAGTGCACACATTTGGAGAATAAAAAATGTACTGAAAACTGGTGTGCCACATAAATTGCTCAGTAAGAGTGAAAGGATTAAAAGCTTCATATTGTGTTTATGAAATCAAACCTTTGTGTCACTGCTCTGTGTATCTCATATCATAAGATAATGAATAGTTCCATAGCAACAAAAGTCTACCACTAAACCATTACCTTGATTTCAATTCTTGAACAGAAAGAGTACAGAAAGCAGAAATACCAGCCCTAAACTTGAGATAATAGCAATGATTTAAATAGGTTAGTTCTCTTTAATCAGAAAATCAAAATGTTTATCATTTTATTATGGAAAGGAAGGACATTAGAATTAACCAAATAAGGCTGCCTTTGGATTCACAACTTAAGTATTGTTAATGCAATTATAAAGTCTTTGAGCTACTTCAGCAATTCTTAGTGATCAGGGTATTGCTTTAACATTGATATAGAATTCAAATTACTCTGACATTATCCAGTGAAATACAAGAAAGGGTCTGCCTATTAAGGAGATCAAGATGGAGAACAGCAGCATGTGTTAACTGTCTTAAAAGAAAATGGTTTTGCTGCTAAAAGAGATCCTAATAAAGGATCCAAATCAAGGCACTGAATGCAACTCCATTTGTTAGTGGCCTGTAACAAACTAAGAAAAATTATGTTATTCAAAGTGATTATAGAACCATTAGAAGCAAAACCACATTTTTGAAAGAATTAAATAACAATCCCCCTGTTCCTTTCAATAACAGTACACTGTTCTTCTGATGTATGGTCTTACAGTTTACATAGTAGCTTCCATATGCATAAAACCCAACTACATGCTCTCCTCACAGCAATATCCCTGGAGACTTCAAGAGGTAAGACACTGAAAGCAAAGTTATATAATAAATACATAGTTAAATATACTTCATATGAGATCCTTGAAGCATTTGGCCACGTCCCATCTGCTCTTTTTCCTAAAATACACACGTATGTATTATAGTAAGTCTCTCTCCAGTACAACACTGGAAAATACTTAAATAAATCAGTATTTCAAGTACAGTCATACTATTCCCTTGAGATGCAAGGGGCCCAATTCTGAGTTATATCCTTTTAACCACTTTGCAATGTAGTAGGCTTCTAAAACCTTTCAAATGTGTATAAACAGCCCTGCTGAGATTAACCTTTTTCTAAGGAGTTCCTTTTTCCAATACAGTACTGGGATAGGGCTCCAGAGCATCCCTCTTCCCAGAGCCCTGTGCCAGGGGACAGAGCAGGAGGTGGTAGGCAGTGCAGGAGCGTGCCAGGAGTGCGTTCCACTTTTGGTGATCTAGAACTATGCTCTGCTTTCCAGGCCTCATGCAGAGCATTTTATACATTTACAGCATCCTTAACAATGGTTGAGAAAAAAATAAAAGCAGAAGTCAAACCTTACAGTGACAAAAGCATCAGGGATACGTTATTCACAAGTCAGACCCTTTTGCTAGGTGCTTGAAGAGCTATAAACATAGTAACAACACGCTAGAGTTTGTCTTACCTGCTGAGCTGTTTTTCAGAGCAGAGTATAATATAGTTTTTGGTCTAAGTCTGACTGAATATGAGAGTACTTTGCCAGAGATGCCAAACCATGGAGGGAATTTTAAAAAAATGCATACATAGGTATGTATATATATATAGTGTGTGTGTATGCAGAGAAAACATCTTCTGAATTTACTTAAAATAATACAATCTACCAATGTTGCTTTCCTAGAATAAAATGCAATAGTTGATCATAGAATTGTAAAATCATTTAGGTTGGAAAAGACACCTAAAATCATTGAGTCTTACCATTACAAATACATTGTACTTGATATGAGATAACTGATTACAGGAATGGTCTCCCTGAATACAGCAGAAAAAACAGACTTTGGTATAATAGCAGTTCAGAAATTGAAAGTAAAATTTTAAAAATCAGAAGTTATCAAAGTGAAGGTTTTTTCCAATATTTCACTCCAAAGGTTTTGATCATTCCATTTGAACTGAAGAATCTTGGTTCACCAAAAATTAAACTTATTTTATTTTGAACAATTATTAACATGCAAACCCCCCTCCCCCCCCAGCCCTTGAGTTTATAAGTAAAAGGTTTTAAAAGAATAAATATCTAAGTGCTTGTTTGTAAAACATTTGATATAGCCATGGAAAAACTCAGTAAATATGACACAAAGTCCTGAGTTATTTAGGTTATTCCAGACATTCTGACCATTGAAAAGAAGCCTCCAGAGGGTGAGAAATGTATTTTTAAGTGGCACAGGTCTCTGAAACCCACGGCTATTCTTTCTGTTGAGCTGGAGTTTATCCCGTGCGATTCCTCTATAACATAAAGCCAAGAGATTTTATCAACATTCAGTGAAGCAGCAGCTTAGGCAGCGTTACCCATCACCAAGGGATGTTACACCCTGCCAGTTCCAGTGTGAAAGAAGGGTTCTTCCAGAACACACTAAGAGGCTTCTTGGATAGCTGCAAGGGGACTTGCCAGAGTGAGTTTCCCTCCTGCGAGGTGATCCAGCATTTAAAAATAAGTGTTTACCATGAGAAATTTAGAAATGCAAAAGGATGTGACTTTTAATCTCTGTGCGTTGGAAAAAACTCAACGCAGCATTCACTGCAGGCTGGCTCTGTGGAACTGCTCCCTCAGAGGGACTGCTGTGCTCTGGAATGGGGATCTTGCCATAGGCAACATTCCTACCGGGAACACACTGCCACCTTGACAGCAGGGAAATCACAAAACCAGAGAGGAATAGTCTTTAATGGCAATCATAAATGTGATCTGTCAAAAAGGAAGATATTTTTGCCGTGTGTAAGAGAGGAGAATGTCCGATCCTAAAACATGTGAACAGGTGGGATTTCTTGACAATTTCAAACCAGGATATAATGTCTACAATGGGGAAAACATTTCCAGTGCAACAGTTTCAAGTGCTGGAATATCTAATGAAATTGATGCACTGCCACGTTGCCAGCTGTTCTCAGCAATACAGAATATTTCCACTTGATGGCACCAAATTTTATTTTTTTTTAAAACTCAACTTAATTCTCTAACAAACGAGATCCTGAGTTCCAAGCAGAAAATCAGGAAAAAAACAGATGCTTTTTCTCTGAGCACGTCTTTTTTTAGAATCACAGACTCATAGAACCATTTAAGTTGGAAAAGACCTTTAAGATCATCAAGTCCAACCATTCATCTAACACCTCCAAGTCCACCACTAAACCATGTCCCTAAGCACCACATCTACACATCTTTTAAATACCTCTGGGGATGGTGACTCCACCAGTCCCCTGGACAGTCCATTCTAGTGCTTGACAACCCTTTTTTTGAAGAATTTTTTCCTAGTATACAATCTACCTCCCCCCCCGGCCCCAGTGCAAGTTGAGGCCATTTCCTCTTGTCCTAACTGTTGTTACTTGGGAAAAAAGACCCTCACCTCACTTCAACCTTCTTTCAGGTAGTTGTAGAGAGTGAGAAGGTCTCCCCAAGCCTCCATTTCTCCAGGCTAAACAACCCAAGTTCTCTCAGCCACTCCTCATAAGGCATGTGCTCTAGACCCTTCTGCAGCTTTGTTGTCCTTCTTTGGACACACTCCAACACCTCAATGTCCTTGTAGTGAGGGACCCAAAACCAAACACAGTATTCAAGGCGCGGCCTCACCAGTGCCGAGTACAGGGGTTCGATCACTTCCCTAGTCCTGCTGGCCACACTATTGCTGATCCAGGCCAGGATGCTGTTGGCCTTCTTGGCCACCTGGGCACACTGTTGGCTCATGTTCAGCTGGCAGTAAACAAGCTCTTAGGATGTGCTGTATTTATTGTGCAGGTACAGATCAACTGCTTTGCATCTGCAAAGCAGATCCGACACTTTCCAGATATGTCACTTTTACTATGGGTCCATGGCATAGCTTCTCTGGGCATGCACCATCACTTAGATGTTTAGATGGCTCATAGGCTAGCTTTCCTCCTTTCCTCTTTAGAGGAATAGCATGGAAGAAAGTCCTGTCCTACAAATGCGTAATGGCCCCACTATTCATTGAAATTCAGCTATTGTTTTAAACAAGTCATCTTTCGTCACTTCTGTCTGCTACCACTCATTGCAACGATCAAAAAAGAACCCCAACCTTTTCATTTGTCTTTATGCTCCTCTGTCATTTCTTCCCTGCACATTACTGTCATTCGATTACTACATGACATTTATGGTGTTTCATTTTCTGTTAGAAGCTTAAAAAAATTGGTGAGGAAATCCAAGAGCCTGTGAAAAGAGCATGAGCCTCCTTTCTGGCTCTGGAAAATACAAAGAGCAATCATTACTAGCCAGAGCTTTATTAGAGATGAAAAATAGCAGCTGGGAGCAATATTTGTCTTTTCCTCACACTGAGGAAGAAAGCTCCTGGCAACGTAGCATCTTCCCAAGCCACTTCAGCTATCTAGAAACCAGCCCAGAGCTGCGTCTCCGGAAGCAGAGATCCTGCCAAGGCATGTCAGTCCCAGGACTGCTGTTAAGCTGAACTCCGTGGGGTTAATTAACAGATGTACTTCCCCTAGGACAGGGGTCTGACAGCCAAACCCATTTTTTGTGAGCAAGTTAATCTCACTTAAACCCTTAATCTTCCCTATTTAATAGAGGTTGGTCATGTTAGTCTTAGCTCACAATGAAACCAGAAGTTACTACTGTCACCAAAAAAAGCCCCTTTTTTAATTACTCTTTCCCATCCCATACTCCAACAACTACTTTTGCCTGAGTAATATCCTGACAACATACATACAGTTTTTGCTCTCTTTTATTGCTTTTCCACACAAATTCTGCACCCCCTTATTTTTATTACTGAAAATTATTTAAAATCAGAAGTAGAGTCATGGAGCAAAAAGAAAAGCTGCATGTTAATGCCAGATAATTCTGCAAGGATCCTACACATATACTTTTGCCTCTGTTTCTCTGTTACACAGGCTTTGTGTTTAATTATGGTTGATGTTATGAAGTTGTTAGGAAATTACTGTCTCTGTGCTTAGATTCTGTATGATCCTGGACATAAGATACTGTTTTTCTCACATCTTGTTTAAGGATATTTCTGACATGGTTCTACTTGCCACACTCAAGTCTAGATGCCGCAGACTATTCTAGGTTTTCAGAGGCATGTGGTCCAGGCCATTTTGCATCCATTAATTACAGTGGAAATGCTCAAGCATGACCCAGAACCCCTATATATTTTACTTTCCCAGGTGGGAAGCCAACTGACCCTCTCCAAAGCAAGTGTAGAAGACGCCCAACAGGTGGACAGTAGGAATAGGCTGGGACTTTGGGTTCCAGTAAGAGCTTAAGCCCTGAGGTAACATGACAGGCATGAGCCAGTGTACAAGAATACATATGCACCTTGCTGTTTATTGACAGGCCTTTCTGTGTATCCATCTACAGTTCTCCATTGCTGTAAGCAGTCTAACCAAGACAATATAGTATTAGTAGAAAAAAAAGTTAACTGCCCACAGCTGTTGAGCAGACTGATGCCAGAAATGTGTTCTGCAAGGACTTTAGAAAACCGAAGACACTGAAGAGAGCTGAACTAAGTGGAAGGAATTAATGGTGTTAATCTGTGTGGGATATGAAGTCAGCTAAGTGGTTTGCAATCCAGGAAGCTGTTCATTTCCAAATGGTATTGGGCAAAAAGACAGAGATATTAGCAGAGCAAGGGTCTCAAGTGGCAAGCTCACTGAAGCAGAGAGGGAAAAACATCAGGTTGTTTATGCCATTTGAGTCATTGTTTTGTCAAGGAAAAGAGGCTTCATGCAAGCAAGTGTTTTCTATGAGAGAAATCAGGAACCCCCAGAGGTAGCTAGTGAGTGGGTAACTCAGTTATACCTGTTAATACAAGATAGCTATTTCACTGATAAATGTGGTATGATGATAATAAAGATCACAAGAGGATGACACTCAAAAGAAATACAAAAGAAATCACTAACATAAGACAACTTCATATCAGAAAAAAATCATTAGAAAGCCAGAACAAGCTACTCAAAGAGCATAGAGAAATATTCACTAACACCAGTGACAAACTATTGTAAAACAGAAAGATAGTACCAGTGAAGAATAACACACACAAAATGTAGCAGTATGGCACCACACACTCCATCTTAGAAACAGAAGCATGTCGCAAAGGCAAAGATGTTACAGGTTTTTAGCAGATGTCGATTATATTATTGAAGACAGAAATGTGTATCTTTAGGGAAGTTCTGTACAAAGAGAGAGAAAGCAAAGCATTTTACATTAGTATCCCACACAAACAGGAGAAACAGGTCATACAGGGTACACAACTGAAGAACATCTCCGGAAAAAGTAACGTAGCACCACTGAAACTATCTTCCTTTTGGCTACTACACAAACCAGGTAATAAAACATATGCAAATACTTAAAGAGATCCAGAAAAAAAGGTTAGATTTAAAATGGATTTTGAAATGCAAACAAGCTGCATCTCTTGAGAAAGAAGGTAGATAACCTTTAGCCCATCCATGAGACTTTTATCTTTCAGGAAGTATGATTAACAGGACATACAATGCAGAAGGCACAGAAGGAAAATACTGAGACCACCTCAAAGGAGATGCATCAGTCTGGTTGTCCATGCAGAAGGACATACCTGCAAATGGAGCACAGGAAGGCTGGTATGTTTGCTTAAAACTTTAACTGCTAAAGGACATCTCACAGGTGAAGAAATGAAAAAAATAAATATTGAAAACAGAAGGAAGGTAGTGCTGTTATTAACAAGAATTATTCATGGCATTTCTGAATGAATGCATAGTATATGGGTGGAATTATGTGGTAACTGGTGCATGTAGGCATGCGCCTACCAGAAAGGCATACAAAGGTGTTATTCAACCAATTTAGGATTGGGTGCTATATCCTATACTATAGGATAGTCATATATACTACAGGTATATATCCCAAGCTGATTATTACTGCTCCTTCTATACTCAATGAAAAGAAAAAAGAAAAGAAAAGAAAAAGATAAGAGCACATCTAAAGCACAGTTCATGCAAATAGTTTTAGAGGACTTTCATCATGCTCTAGAAATGCTTATTTCTCTCTAGTGACTCTAAGTGGACTCTAGACACAGATCATTGGTAGATAGACTGTGAACACCTTCTATTAGGGAAGATTAATGTCAGACAAAGCATCAAAAGAAATGCTTTCTAATGGACGGAATTTCTAGGG
>VZZY01002634.1:173406-183781 GCA_013400335.1 Eurystomus gularis
GAAAGCATGTTTTTTGAAGTCTTGCTTGCAACATTTGTTTAGTTTGAGTATTTCTCGGTCATTTTCCCTTGTTGTGAGCAGTTTGACCCAGGACAATATGTTAAGTTAGGCTCGTCACTTTTTATAGAATCAGTGACACTAAATACTGGGAAGTGGAGACATTGTGAGTACAGGGCATTGTTTTGGCTGGCCCACTCTAAATCATGCTAGTGACTGGACTAACTAGTTTCATAGCATGGACAACTGAGTTTCAGTGCCCAAGGGGGTTTCCTGGCTCTATTTAATCAACTACTTTGGAATTTGCCAATGTGCCAGTCACGTGGTTGTGTGGCAGGACCTGGAGTCTATGTCTCCATAACAGTGTTACTTATGATCAGTTTCCATCCTGATGCTGTGCTGAATGGGAGGACTTCATGCAAGCCAAGTGCTCAGGTGCACATGGCCCTGACAGAATGAAGGAGTCAGGCTGGGATGGTAAAGACCCAGGTACCTGCTCTCTACAGGAATTCATAAAGCCTCAGACACAAAATGAGTATACAGTTACGGGTTTGAATGAGCATACATAAAGTATTTTTTCCTCAGTGTGTGCGCATGAGGGAAAGCAAGAAGTGGGGAGAAAGAATTAACTACTTATGCAAAGGGAAATTATGGGAAAAACAAATTTCTAGTCATGGGTTTTCCCAAAAACCTCCTACTGAATTTCCACTGTTTGCTTTCAATTACCAGCCACAGAAAACAATTGCTTAAATCTCTGCTCTTCACAGCTGAATCATCAAGCAAAGATTTAGTTCAATTGGATTTCACAGAGATGACAGGATCTGTCAGTCACTTCAACAATGAAGATTTTCTCCTATGTCTGGTTTTACACGCTAAGTTTCTTTGTGCTTAGCTACAGTCTTTGACACGATCAGTGTAATACCAATGCAAAATCCTAACTCAGACTGTTTCTTAAGAGCAGGGAGGGATCTGTTACATATTACAGAGTTTTATAGCCAGAGCAGGTGCTTTAGTCACCCACCTCATCATCATGAGGACCATGCTCCTCTTAATTAAAAGAGTATATAATTAAAGGATATCTTGTTATGACCCACTTTTGTATTTAATATGGACAAATATAAAATGATGGCATTACTGGTCAGATTGGGATTTAAAGAAAAAAAACAAGCCTACAGTTTTGAATTCCATCTGTCTTCCTTGACAACAGGTTCCTTCACTGGTGTTTTGAAGGTTCAGGACAAAAGGAGCCAATAACAAAATATCTTCTCAACTCATAGATACTGAACTCTTGCATCTTATCTTATGGCAAATACCAGGAAAATCTCCTGGCTTGGGAAAACAAAGAAACAAAGCAAACAGACATGATACTCCCTCACAAGACTCCCATGAGAGCTCAAACTTGACTGTGCCTACCAAAAAGCCTGAATACTGCGTGATCTATCTTCAGAAAGATCAAACATGACCTAAGTTAGATCCCCAAGCCATCAAGTCACATTTGAAACCTGCTCCCTCTTACTGGATAATAGCTTATATGATACATCACAAGAAAATTAGCAATCCCGTTTCAGTGCTTTTAGTGTTAATAGCTAATGAACTATAAAAACAACAGACGGTTGTTGGTTGTTTGGGTTGGTTGGTTTTTTTTTTTTCTGATTTATTCATTTAAATTTAACCTTAATTTGTTTAGATCTCACTGAGAAGCTGCTACTTTATTCTAAGCTACAACTGTTACAATTAGCAGCAGTATCCCACTGTGAGTATAAGGCTGATTGCATGGTATATGTCTGCAGCAGAATGACACTGCCCAGATTATCTATTGAAGGGATCAAACTACAAACTCCAAAACTGCAGGATTATCTATAAATATTTATTCAGCAGCACATTTTGAAATGTACTACAGCATGGTAACATTTTGTGGGTGGAAAATACTGCATGCCTTACTTATTATACCCACCATTGTTTATGCCCAAACGTTTTTACAGATAACAAAATAATCTTTAGATTTTTGGTATACACTTCCATCTTCCTCTCTTTCTATCTTCAGAATGCTTACATTTGGATTTTAACATAACATCTTCACAAAGCTTAGATATCAAAGTTAATAATATTTCAGCGTATTCATATCATCTTCCAAATACCCATATCTCACACTGGTAATACTGAAGATGGTGGCGAAATCTAAGTTCTAAGAAACCTTTGTCTAAGTTCATAATAAAAATAAGTTATTTTATAATGAGTTACACAGCACTTTTCTTTTTTCCATAAATGTTGAGAAGTAGATAGAAAAATCTGTATCTAAATTGTAAAGATTTTCTGCTGCTCATACTGAAGAATTCATTCGTACAAGAAAAGAGAACACTACAGTGTGTCTGCAATTTTTAAAAATAGTAACAAAGTAAATGATATGATACTTTAGAACATCCAGGTCAATTAGGATATGGTGATCCTGACAGCTGGGAAAGCCCCATGGAAATGAAAAATTATTAGTTACAAACTAAGGTACCATAAATCATATTTTACTTTTTTCAGTTCCTGATAACACAGGATAATTATCTAGCAAAAATTGTCTTCTCTGACCAGTTGGAATCAAAGGAGAGAGGCTTTTTCCATTAGCTTTAATAGGACTCCAATTCTGCTCTCTGTAAAAAACAAGCAAACAAAAAAACCCAAAACACCAAACCCGCCAAAACCCTCACCCAAACTCCAGAGACCCTCAATGTGTTCGGAACAGTATAATTTTACATTTGCTCTTCAGTATCACAGCCTGGCCGGAGCCTCGGTGCTTGAGCTCAAGGGTCACCAAACTGTAGTTCTTCGTTGTGAATGGATCACACTCAACAAGTGCAGCTGCCTCATTGAGGAGATGTCAAATGACTTACACCAAGTTCATGCTGGCACACGGACTGGTGGTTAATTCAGGTCCCCAGTGTGGGGAAGAGGCAAGAAAACAGAAGTGTGTCTGCAGTCATCGTCACCAGCTCATCTAGGTCTCAGCTTCACATCTGATCCAGCTCCAGAAGTCTTGAGACCACCATGAGACTCTTCCTAGTGCTTCCTCTCCTCTTGGCTTCCCAGGTGTAAGGTATGGATATGATGGCTCTCAAACGTTTGAAGAGGTTGATAGGAATCCAAGTGTCAAGAAGGTTGTCTGCTCTTGTTGCAAACGTTTTTAAGATAATACAAGAAGCATTCACTTTTATGTGACTTTATACAACCCAAAATATTGTATGTGAGAGAGAAATATGGGGAGGTTTATATAGTCAGCTTTGCTTATGCTAGACTTTACTAGGTAAATATACTCACTCTCCAGTGGTATTGTTTTCAAATACTATTTTTTGTTGGAAAGGTACAGATAACCAAAAGAAATTCCCTTCCAAGGAAGAGCCTTGTTCAAAAGTAAACAAAAGACAGGTTTCCTGATTATTCCAAATAGTTGCAAAGTTTTAACAACTCAATAAATTCAAATTAATTTTTATATATTTCTTAAAGGGACAGAATAAGTCTCCCATGAGTTTAATTTTTCTTCACTGAAGAATCAGAACCTTTCTGTTCCCCCAGCTGTGCTAGCTACTAGAAACAGCAACTGCTTTGACATTAACTGCAGCAGTTACAGCCAATCTGCCCAGGCACTTTGGTAGGCTGTAAAGTCTTCATGGTTGAATAGAGACACAACCATGGGCTCCAGAAAGAGTCATTCCAGCTTGCATTGACAAGAGCCTAAGGTGCAATTCACCAGATTAACTAACAAGAGTTAGGTTTGATAAGGAAATCTAAAAATTGTCAGAATTCAGCTCATCCAGCATGAAAAAGTCTTTAATCCACACAACACAAGATGGACCATACCCAAATCCAAGGTGAAAGTTGAAAACAAGCAAGCCACACAATTATTTTACATGAGAGCGTTTTTCACCTCTCTTCTTTGAACAGAGACACTATGCAACCAGGCATGCAAGACTAGAGCAGCCACTGGTTACAGCATGCACTGGGATTCCATCCCTGCTTCTAAGGCTGCTTAAAAACATACTCCGTGGCCTGAGGACTAGGATGGTATCCTAGAATGCTGATGTTGGCTTTGTGGGTCAGCCCAGCAAAGCAGGGTATAGCTGCCCATCCTCCAGCTACGTGGATAAGCAACTTCACCATCAAAGTATTGTGCAAAAAGTGGTCACTAGCACCATTTGCTGGCATTTCCTCTTGTGTCCTCTGCAGAAGTCATATTAGAGAAGAGGGACACTTCGGTAGCTGAATTGCTTCAGGAGGCTGCTAGAAGAGTTGCAAACTATCTGCAGTGAAGGCAGCACCTAACACAGGAGGGACTGAATCTCTTTTTCATGCTGCTAGATGCACCAATATCTCTCTATTGATGATGTAGAAAATACAGACATTTATGTTTGTTTGCTTCTTGTTAAGATGCCTTGAACAAGATTGTTCTGAATTGAACTTTGCTAAAATGAAACAAAAATCCAGAAAATAAGTTATTCCTGATCCAATTACTCCATGTCGTGTTTGGCGACCACTTGATTAAAAAAAAGGGGGGAGAAGGCATAACCTTATCTAAACCTTGGATAAGACTGTGGGATATTTTACAAGTTCGTGCTCCTTAAGAAAAGAAAAAAACCAAAACAGGCTAAGAGCCCTGTAAAAGCAGCAGACAGCTTGTACAAGGAGCATGACCAACAAAACCAGCTGGGAAAGAAAGAATGCCAGTTAGTGAATAATCCCATAATTCCAGAATCTATCTTCATTTTGCACAAGGGTGAAACCAAGATCTTTCGTAAGTTTTGCAACCCCACCCTGAGTAACCAGCAGTCCTTTTCTGACACTCACAGAATGAAAACTTAATTCCCAGAATCTGGAATAGCAAACAGCCTGGGGACTGGGGAATGCTCCCGTGATGCCTGCCATCCGCATTTAAATGATTTCTATCTGCTTATGAGTTGCTTAAGCATAGCAAGATCATCTTTAATTAATCCACATTTTTAAATGCAGTTCTCTTGCAAAATATTGGCACTGAACACTTACAATTGGGACAATCACGTGCTGTAGATCTGGGACCCAACTTCAACCTCCAACTCTCTCTCTGATTCTATGACCATTTGTCATTTATGTGGAGACGAGCAGTCCAAGTAAAGCAGGAAACACCAAAACAGACCCCACAGAACCGGACAGAGGCTAATGAAGTGCTTGAAAACATACGAGGCAGAAGGGGCATTTGAATATGAGCGTGACCTCCTTGGGAAAGAACCCAACCTAGTAGATGCTTCCTTACCTTTAAGCTAGTTATCTCTGGTTTCAAGTAAATTCCTTCCAGTGCAACAAGTTTTTACAGTAATGTTTTATTAAAATGTACTTGTAAACTTCTACAGGGAGTTATAAATGCTGATTTGTCACAGAAACTTCTACAAAAAGATTCATTTTAAAATAATCTTACAAAGTAGCACCCTCTGTAACTGGTATAGAAATGGATGTAAGTTAAATATAGAAAATGCAGCTCAGCTGTGATGTACTTTTTTGCTTGCATAAATTAAAGTAACTCTTTGCCCACTGTAACTTCTACTACAGCTCAGTCTGGCATGCAATAACATTCAGCATCAGGGAGGGAATTGTCCTAAATGAACAATTTCTTGCTACTTTTTCAAGAGATATGAGGTTTATGTTGCTAAGGATTCAGCTGCTTGTCTTGTGCTAAATCCATTTTGGGGTAACTCAGTCTCTGCTTTATTATAATCCTCACATCATTTTCTATTTTCACAAAAGAAAAAGTAACTGCACACTGCATTTCTAAAGGTATGTGAGAAGAATATAGCTAGAGAGCCAGCATGCTCCATAAGAACAAAAGAAATATTGTTTGTAGGGAAGGGTGTCTCTGCTTCTTAGGACTAGCAAATCAAAACAGTCCATGACTTTATTATATGAAATCACAATAATTACAGGCTTCCTACAAAAGTAATTATGAATTTGTTTTGGTCTTTACCTAACTGTTCTAGCCAGTTCTACTGTAGCTCTTCAAACTGGATGTTCCCATAAACAGAAAAATGTCATCTGCATTCACTTCTCTGTATCTCTTGCACTTCCCAGGTTTACGGGATGCAAAAGCATTACTGGGCATAAGCAAGCACTGACTGTTGCCTTTTAGTATTAAGTTAAAGTAGCCCAAAGTGTTTTTTTAACATGTATTCTTATTTATGATATGTAGATAAATATATTTGCTGGCAAATATAAAAGAAAAAAAAAAAAGATGACACAATTCCTGCATTCCTCATCATTTTTTATTACTTGAGAGCCAACATATTATTCCTTTAAAATTTAGCAGGTTAAAAATAAGATTGCTGTTTCTCTTTTGTTTTCTGGTGAACGCAAGAAAAGAAACAATCAATTGAAGTATTTTCTAGTTAGAGCTAAACAATTATTCTTCTGAACATGTGGTTCGCATTTCATTTAACTTCTTCAGCAGAGATTACTTTTATAAATTCTTACTTGTTCAGATGAAAATACTTATTTGAAAAGATTTATCACCTGAGGGTTCTTAATTATTGTTATTTAGAAAGAAAATTCTCATTCAAGATCATTTCTTTTGAATCTGAGTTAGGCAAGGTTTTTGTGTGGAGTTACAAACTCTTCAGATGTTTCATGGTAGTATCAAGAGGTTAACAGGTGGTTTAGAAATATTTTGAAAAGGTTTGTGTCATCAGTTGCATTTAATCCCTCTAAGCTAAGGTACCTGAATCAAGGTTTCTCTTATATGCTCTGTCAGCCTGCAACTGAATCTTAAGAGTCCCATCCCTGAAAACAAACGTTTAACCTGCCTGTGCAGTTGCAGACAACCTGCTCATGCTTACATTTGCAAAGTATCACTCTTCTGTTTTCCACCCAAGATAAAACTTATTATGTATTAATTTTTTCATAGCATTATTCAGAAAAAAACAACAATCAGAGAAACAGCTTTTCTATGTATTTTAGTTAGTAGATAACTGAAGATTATGTCTTAGAAATCACATAATAATGGTGATGAAATATTAGCCATCTGAAAGGCAGAAAGGGAAGAGTTTTTCTGTTTCCATGGGCATGGTTATTGGATTTAATACTGTGCCTAATCAAATACGCAAGGATTGATTATAACAGAGTGGCTGAACAGTGGAGCCAATAAATAAATTCCATGAAAGCTTCAAAAGATGACCTAAGAGAGACACTGCTCATACTTTGTAATACTACCAGAGGTTTTAAAATGACGAGTTTTGAGTTGTTTCAAGAGGCACAGATTACTGAAGCAAAAGGACAGCTTTCTGCAAACCCAGACTCACCAGCTGGTGAGTCCAACCAGCTGTGACAGAGGGTCACAGCGTGCCTGCAGCCCCTAAGTGGTCATCCAAAAGTAATCCAGCCTGCAGCCTCAGATCAGGAAGAGAAGGAGGACCCAGCCTGGAGGGGAGCTGGAGCTACTACTGCTCTTACAGGGGCTAAAACTACCACTGCTTTTGCGGGAAAGGTGGGAGTTACTACTGAATTGTTACTACTACAGTTACCAGCAGGGTACAACACAATTCTCCCTCTGTAAGGATGGTACCTGAGCAAACCAGTAGCCAAATAGACAGTGGATGGAAATGTTTACATATGTACAGAGTTATAGTTATTTCATATTCACATGTCAAAACACTGGGCATAAATTAGGTCCCCATTTTCTTTACCAAACACCAAAGAACAAAATGGTGAATGTCCCATTCTAGGTATGCCAACATGAGGTACAGGGTAGAAGCTTTCTGATTTCTACTTTTCAAGCACTGTCCAATTAAACTGCTCTGGTACTAAGCTGTGACCCACAGGCCTTTGTTTGAGCTGGCTCCAAATGAATTTGTGACACTTGGTTTAGTCCCTCTATTTTCACCGCTGTGGTAATAAAGAAGGAAAAAAAAAAAAAGAAAATTAAAACTGATATGCTCCCTTCATGAAATAGTGCCCAATATCCATTTTGGGTACCTTGAGATATGCTGGATTTCTGTTTAACTACCTGTGAACTAGAGTGTGGGTTTGGGTAGCTATTGAAAAGCTTTGTGCTTAGTTTACATTTTGACATGCATGGATTTTTCTTTAAAAAAAAAAACCCCACAAAAAAGAACACAACAATTAAAAAAAGAAAACAACACACACAAAAAATCCCCCACCATGCCAGAAACCCAATATCTTAGTAATGTCTTTGTCTCTCCCCTACTCCTCTTTTTTTTTTTTTTTTCCTCATATTGGGGGTGTCTGATCACCAACAAAATAGTAGAAAAGCAAAGCCAGTACCATTTCAGCTTCAGAAAAAAAAAATTTTATCTGACTCTGTCAGAAGATCCTGCTGTAGCAAGTTAATACACGGTAGCTTTGGTAATTCTGTTTGCTCTCTCAGATACAGGGCACTTTCAGCGTTGACACGTGTTAACATAGCTGTAGCATCTGACAAACACTAAATAAATGCAGTCCCATCTGAGAAATCCTGGGCAGAGATGAGGGGTAGAGGACAACAGCTCCTCCTTCACAAGGGCTTTCTGGTCCAGAGTCCCATAGGCACCAGACTTGTCTGGCTATTATTCAGTACTAAGATGAAGCTGTTGTGATTGATGGGGAGTGGGCTACCATACTGTCAGGATGTTAATGCTCAACTCTGCAGCTGTTTTAGCAGATCCAGACATACCTACACCCTTCTCCTCCCAGCATCACCGAGGAACTGGTAGAATGAGGCTGACCAGTTGTCATACAGGATATGGATAATATGGCAAAGATGCTGCCTGGCATGCAGGAACCAGAACATATAACCTTTCCTTTAGGTACAGATGACTCCATTGCTCCTATCAAAATTATTCACAATAAAATAATTTTTGAAAAGGATAAAAAGTATTAATCTTATCTGTGGTAAGGAGACATGTTAACAGCTCTAAGCTTTGGGTATATATTAAATTATAGCTTTTGTCTCTCATGATGATTTCACCAGCTTTGAATTGCCTCTGACCATTAACTAGAAACTCATTTAACCTAAGATTAATATTGAAAGACAGGAAATGAAAGGTAATGCCGCGCAGGCCTTCTGAGACATGTATTAATCCCAGCCTTTGACACAAATATGGTCTTACATAGCAAAATAACAAATGAGTTATCCTTATCTCCCAGTGAAGTCCCACATCTATAGTGTTTACCTCAAGAAATCTAGGAAGGAGAAACACTTATCCGTGCCCATCACTGACTTTCTCTACTTCACCTTGGAATAAAACCAGAGTGCCTCATTTCCACTCCCTTTCAAAATGGAGTCACTCCTGCATGTGTGTTCTGTAGAAAAATAGCATATTTCATTGGGAAGACACAGAAGAACCCAGGTTATGTGGGGAATGCAGAGCTTTTACGAGAGGGAAGGCAAAATACCAATTATCATTTATAAACCTTTAAATAGTCTACAGTCAAGCAGTGTCGGAAAATCTCTCTCCCTCTCTAGCCATACAAGAAGAATAAATTAACTGGTGCTGTCTGGGGAAGCCTGAACCCTCATTTCTCCCCCTAAGAAAACAATCTGGAGAAACAAGGTAGAACAAAGTATTGCCAGGCCTCTGGGTAACCAGAGCACACAGTCTTCTGTGGTGTATTCAGACCTCATGTAGATGTTGCATCTGGGACTGGTGTTACATGCTCATCACAAGATGGCCAGATAAGACTCTTCTTTTATTTCATCACCTGTTTACGTTCATGTCCTTTTATCAGGATATGAAATTCTTTTGTGACTGTTCCACTATCCTAGTAGTGCTTGAATAGTTCTGAACTGTTTCAAAGAGTTCTAAAATGAAGTTACTTAGTACCTGGCCAAGATAGTTGCAGTATCTTGCACTACCACACTTGCTGAGCAGTAAGAAAAGTTGGACTTCTGCTTCGATTTGATTCACTCCAGCAGAGGCTTACAGAAATGGCACACCCATGTAATTTCAGCGGGATCTCTGGGAGATCCTACCTTTCCTTACATGTTGCAAAAGTTTGCCTTTGGCAAGCAAGAAGAGGAACCAACGATGCACTGCAGTCCCTTGTCTGGGGGTTGGGAATTTATCCCTGTCGAAGCCTGAACGACCCTCTCCTGGCCTCGGGAGCCGGGCAGAGCGTCCTCGGATATGACCACACGGACGGATGCTCAGGGGAACCCCCGCCTGTCCCCGCTGCCCTGCGGGACTCGCTCCTCTCGGCGCCTTGCCAGCCCGCCTCCCAGTCTACCCGGGGTCACCTCGGCCGGTTCCTCACCCCCGGCCTCCCGCCACCGCACACCAGCGCGGGAAGGCGGGGAGCGGCTCCTCCTTTCCGCCTTTCCCCGTTTCCCCGAAGCGGAGCCCCGCTCCGTGGGGGCCTCCCGCACCAAGGCACACGCAAC
>VZZY01002637.1:0-11414 GCA_013400335.1 Eurystomus gularis
GCAGCCGTACGGTGCCGTCGTGTCCGCGGTGCTCCGGCCGGCCTTGGCACCGGGCTGGCACCCGCTGCCCTCTTGGCTCTGCCCGCTCCTGCCTGACCCTGCCCGTGCCCCCCCAGCTCCGGCGGCCCCGGACCATGGCCTCCTGCCCGTGCCTTTGAAGTTTTGCACAAGGACAAGCGCTGCGGGGACACATGGCTACCACGGCCAGCAAGGGTGAGTCCCCGGCGTCCCCCCCCAGGCCTGCCCACCCTTTGCTCCCCCCTCCCGGGCTCCCTGCTCTGACCTGGGGCCAGCCTCCAAGTTTGATGCCCCTTTCTGGGGAACCCCCCCCCTGCCCATGGCTCTATTTGGGGGTTCCCTCTGCCTGTGGCCCTGTTTGGGGGGGGGTCCCACATCCCTGCCGGGGGGTCCCTCTGCCCGCAGCCCTCCCAGGGGGGTCTCTTTGCCCACTGCCAGGGATGCAAAAGCTTCTAGCGCTGCCCGTGGGGCAGCCCAGCAGGCCGGGGGCTGTGGGACCAGTGGGAGGGTGCTGCTGTTTTTCTGCTGTGAGCTTTGAGCGAGCGCCCAGGGAGGGGGCTTATGGTGGGGTGGGGGCTCCCCTGGGGTGCTGCCGGCACCGCGGTTCCCCCTCAGGTGACTAGCACAACACCCAGTACCCCCCACCCCAGGTGGGGCTGTGGCAGGAGGTGATGGGTGCTGGGTGCTCCCGGACCCTGGCTGCGTCCCCAGAAGGCTCTGGCAGGGCTGGCTGGTCACTGCTGGGAGGGGACCCCCAAAGGCTTCGGCAGTGTTGGGTGTGGGGAACTGGGCATTTTGTGGGTGCAGGGAGGAGACCCCAAAAGGCTCTGACCGTGCCGGGCTCGGGGAGCTGGGCGCTTTGTTGGTGCATGGAGGGCACCCCGAAAGGTCCTGGCAGTGCTTGGTTTGGGGAGCAGGGAGGGGACCCCAAAAAGGCTCTGGCCGTGCTGGGCTCAGGGAACTGGGCACTTTATGGGTGCTGAGAGGGGACCCCAAAAGGTTCTGACGGTGCTGAGCTTTGTTGGGGCTGGAAGGGGACCTCAAAAAGGCTCTGGCAGTGCTGAGTTCAGGGTGCTGGGTGCTTTGTGGGTGCTGAGAGGGGACCCTGAAAGGCTCTGGCAGCACCGGGCTTGAGGAACCAGCCGCTTTGTGGGTGCCAGGAGGGGACCCCGAAAGGTTCTGGCGTGAGGTGCCCTGCGGCAGCAGCTCCAGCACACCCAGACAAAGACCGAAGAGGCTCTTTGTGCTGCTGCTGGGCGTGATTTCGGCTCCCTTTGTGCGCCTGGTCACGGCTCTGGCCTCCGTGGCCCCTTCCCCATTGCCGGGGGGCCGTGGGACGGCCCCATCCCGGGGGCTCCATCGTCCTGCCGGCGTGAAGCCGCCTCCAGCATCCCGGCGGGATGGGGGCCCGGCGAGTGGTCCCTCGGTGGCGATGCCCAAGGACAGGCCGGTTGCCTGCCCTGCTCTGCCTTGCTCCTGGCAGCGTTGAGGTGAGGGGCTGGGGTCCCTGGGGGAAAACGCTGAGCCCCCCTTGTGCTTCCTCTGTCCCGGCCCTGCCTCCCTCGGCGGGGACACCCACATTTTTGGAGGGGACACTGACTGTGAAGGTGGCATCTGCTTCCAGGGCTTGCCGACATGTGCGAGGCAGGCATCCCTGGCGGCGACCCCCCCACGATAGGATGTGGGTTGCACCCCCAGACCCCTCCTTGGGTGGCTGGGGAGCATGGCACTGGACCAGCTGCCATCACACTGACCATGCCGGGCCCGGCACCTCCTGGTGACCCTCGTGCCGTCACCATGGCAGGACTTGAGACAAACCCCCCCTGCCTGCACCACCCCCCTCGCTACCGGGTGTGTGTGCAGGGCACGTAATTAAATTCCACCCCTAATGAGGTTTCTGTGCTGGCCAGCCNCGGGATGCGTGCCCATGGGTCACCCGGTGCCCGGCTGCCACCTTCATCTTCCTCCCACCTCCCTCTCATCTGGGGGTCTTCAGTTTGGGACCTTTCCTCCTAATTTCCCATCAGTGCTTGGGATTCGGCTCCTCCAAGCACTGGGATGCCCGGCAGCACCCCAGCCAGCACCTCGCCCATCACCGCAGCGTCGGGCCGACATATGGGGTCCCCTCAGCCCCCCCGGGCTCATCCTGCCCTGTGACACCCCCGGGGGCCGTGCCCCATCACAGAAGGTCCCGTCTGCATCCCCTCCACCCCCCAGCAGCCACCCGCTGAGTCTCTTGGGGGTCTGGGGGGGGTTTGTCCCCCTGCGTGCGGGGAAGGGATTTCTGCCGAGCTGTTGCGGCCGAACAATGGCGAGTTATTACATCTCGGCGTTTCCAGCCCGCCCGGGCACAAAGAGCCTTTTCTTCAAGGAGGCGGCTGCAATCTGCTCCCGGCCACTGCCAGATGGACGTGAGCGGCGGCCGGGCCGGGGGGTTTTCTTGGGGTGTAAAGAGGAGGAGAGGCTGGTTGCTCTTGGAAGCCCACAGAGAGCGTGTTGCGAAGGTGCAAGTGACAGGACCTGTGGTGTTTGTGGCTCTGTGCTGGTCTTGGGGACCTTGGTGTCCCTGGGTGGGGGTCTCTCCTCACAGGGGTTGGGTTTCTGTGGGATTTGCCCCCCGCCCCAACGTGCCAGCCACCCCGGGGAGGTGTGGGAAGTTGTCCTTCCTCCCTGGCCTTGTCCCACCCATGTCCCCATCCCAGCACAGCCCCGATCTCCGCTCATCCTGCTCCTCTGCGCTGGGAAAATCACCGGGGGTGAGGGAGTGATGCTGAGCCCAGGGGATGGATGGTCTCATGGTCTCCAGACATCAGCTGGTGGCAGGTCCACCCCGTGCTTGGAGGGCGAGCTCTCTGTGGCTACTAGCCGCTGGTGTCCATGTGCCCCCTCCCCAGCCCGTGGCATTTCTGAAGTGAGGGGGGGGACACCGGGGAAGCCCCTTTGTGTCCAAAGATGCTCCAGCCTTCATTTGTCCCCAGGGGCTGCAGAGGGACACGGGGCTGGGGCTGTGGAGCAGGGGTTGGAGGGGCAGGTCCCAGGCGGGCAGGGATTGACCCCAGGGCTCTGTCCTCTCCTCCCCGTGCAGGCAGCAAGGCGAAAGGGGGGGCCGTGCGCTTCGCCCCCAGCCAGCCCCCTGAGGGGACCCACGGCCACGTCCACTTCGATGAGAAGCTCCATGACTCGGTGGTGATGGTGACGCAGGAGAAGGATGGCAGCTTCCTTGTCAAGGTGGGGACCTGGGTGACGAGGTGGGGTGGGGGTCCTGGTGCCACCTTGGCCTGTGCCCACACCCGGCAGCAGGGCTGGGTCTGTGCTGGCGGGTGGGTGGACCCTCAAGCGCTGCTGGTTGTAGCCCCCTGAGCTGTGGGTCTTCTGGTGGCCATGGCTCTGCCTGCTGCACAGAGATTCCCATCGCTGCCCCTCCAGACGTCACCATCTCCTTTCCAGTTCTCAGATTTGGGGGGGGGGGGGTTCTGACCCCACTGTCTCCCCATGGTACCTGGGGGGGCCTGGGAGCACCCCAAGGTCCTTCCCCACGGGTGGCTGTGGTGCTCCTGAGGACTTTGCTCTGGATTCACCCATTTAGCACCCAGTTCGTTTGGCCACATCCATCCTCTCCCTGCAAGGGGGACATATTTGGGGGTGGTTCGGGGGCGTTCCCCGGCCTGCGTTGCTGCTGCCTGGATCTGGGCAGCATTTTTGGGGCTGTTGAGCCAAATCTGATGGTCTGGGGAAGCTGTGGCCGTGGGAGGGTGCTGGCGTGGGTTGAGGTGTGATGGTATCTCCCAAACTGTGCTGGGGGCTGGTGATGGTGGTGGGGACAATGGACTGCCATTAATGATACCTCACATCTCATCCTGGTGGGTCCACAGACCTAGGTGAGCCTGTCCCGCAGCTCCTTGCCCCACGCAGCGGGGCTGGGGGCCAGTGGTGGGAATTGGTGGCAGCAGGTGCTGGGTGCGAGATGGGCACCTTGGCAGGGACCCACAGGTGCAGGTCATGGAGTCATGGAGGAGTTTGGGTTGGAAGGGACCTCAAAGATCATCTAGTTCCAACCCCCTGCCATGGCAGGGACACTTCCCACTAGACCAGGTTGTCTAAAGCCCCGTCCAACCTGGTCTTGAACATCTCCAGGGATGGAGCATCCACAGTCCCCCTGGGCAACCTGTGCCAGGGTCTCATCACCCTCAGAGTGAAGAATTTCCTCATGATTTCCAATCTAAATCTCCCCTTTTTCAGTCTGAACCCATCACCCCTCATCCTATCACCACAAGCCTTTGTGAAAAGTCCCTCCCGAGCCTTCTTGTAACCCCCTTCAGATCCTGGAACTCTGCTGGCCACCTGCCCAGAGCCGCTTTATGGTGGCCCCTTCACCCTCCATCCCACCCTCTCCTTTGGGGGCCCAAAGAAACCCACCCAGAGAGCATCGGGGTGGCTCGAGCGCTGTGGAGCAACCGAGCCCCCCCAGCTCTGAGTCAGTTGTTGATGGGGCGGATGATGGGTTATCGCCCTGAGAACGGCGCTGAGCAATTGCTGAGCTGTGGGTGGTTGTTATTATTTTTCCCACCCGTGCTGTGCAGCGTGCCGCGGGCGCTCCAGCACCGCACGTGCCTCCGGGGAAAGGGGGGGCAGCTGCCTGCTCAACCCCCCCAACGCCTCGGCACTGCCGGCTTTGGTGGTAGAGAGGCCCCAGCCATGCTGGGGACGCGTTTAACCATGTAGATCTTCCCTCCGAGCAGGTTTGGGGGGCACCCTGCACCCTGCCACGTGTGTCGGAGGCAGGATGAGACCCTCATTGTGTCCTCTATGGGGAGAAGGCACTTTAGGGCTGGTCACCAAACATCTGGAGATGTTCAGCCTGGAGCAAAGGAGGCTCAGGGGAAACCTTCTGGCTCTGCACAACTCCCTGCCAGGAGGTTGGAGCCAGGTGGGGTCGGGCTCTTCTCCCAAGGAACAAGTGACAGGACAAGAGGAAAGGGCCTCAAGTTGCACCAGGAGAGGTTGAGGTTGGAGCTGGGGAAGACTTTCTTGGTGGGAAGGGCTGTGAAGGGCTGTGCCAGGCTGGGCAGGGCAGTGGTGGAGTCCCCATGGCTGGAGGGGTTTCCAAGCCGTGGAGATGTGGTGCTGAGGGCCAGGGGTTAGTGGTGCCCTGGCAGTGCTGGGGGAATGGTTGGACTCCATGATCTCCAAGGTCTCTTCCAACCAAAACAATTCTGGGCTTGTCCTTTCTGTTGGTTCTTAGATTGTTGCAGCGATGCCTCGGAGCTGCTCCTGGCCAGGAATGTGTGAGCGAATGGTGCCTGTTTTATCTCTGTGTGGACAGAACCATTAAATCCAGCTTGGAAGGGACCTCAAGGATCATCTGGTCCAGCCTTTCTTGGGAAACCAGCTGGAGATGTGTGTGTGTGTGTGTGTGTGTGTGTTTTATGTCTCTATGTGTATTTACGTGGTGGCTGAGGCACAGCTTGGAGCATGCATGAAGGGGACCCCGAGCAGCTTGTTCCTGGTGTCCCCAGGAAGGGGTTGTCCTCAGCCGGGCCGGATCCTGGCTCTGCTCCGGGCTGTGCCGCAGGGAGGCTTTGCCGGCCCGTCCGGAGCCTTGCAGCTCATCGCTGCTTTCCCAAAATGGCTTTTTTCTGAGCGCGGTGGAGATGGCTCTGCCTCCCAAAGGACTCTGCTTTCCATCGTGGCAGAGGATCCATGACACTTGAAGGTGTGCTCTGGGAATCGTCTTGGCTCCGGGAGACCTGGAACGGCAGCTGGACACTGGGAGAATGGTCTCTGCTCCTGCAGCACCCAGGGGTGGTTGCTCCTGGAGCTTTGTCCAGATCTGGGGCTTGACCATGCGGCCAAAGCAGCCGCATTTGTCGAGTTTTCCCGATTATTTAGGAAACGTCTCCACCACCAGCTGTGGCCCCCCCACCTTCCCTGGACTCTCGGGTGACTGGTGGGTCCTGAGCTGGGACGTGGAGCGAGGGGATGGGATGAGATGGGATGATGGGACCACCACCCCCAGGGCTCGGTGCTCACCTGAGGCTTGGTGTGACCCCCACCGTGTTCCCCCCCCTCCCCTTGCAGGTGGGATTCCTGAAGATCCTGCACAAGTATGAGATCACGTTCCTCCTGCCCCTGGTGCAGAGGCTGGGGAAGGACGTCTGTGCCGTGCCCCTCCCCAACCCCAACCTCCGGGTCATCAGCATCACCTCCCTGCCAGAAGGTGAGAACCCCCTTTGTGCCCCCCCTGGATCCTGCCCTTGCTTCCATGCGGTGAGGGGTCACTGCTGGGGCTGGGGGGCTGCCAGACCCAGATACAGCCCGTAAGGTGCCCGTGGGGGTGGTGCGAGGGGGTTGGGCTCATGCTGGGCCCCTGTAGGGAGCACAAACCACGTGTTGCCATGGAGTGGGTGACAGCTGGAAGACCCTGGTCCTGGGTGGACCCCTTGAGCCCTTGCTGGGCATGGGGATGATTCTTCTTGGAGCCCCCCAGGGATGGCTTTTATTGCTGGACTGTTTCTGCTGTGGTGTGTCCTTCAAAGTGCTTTCCAAACGCTGAGCTTGGCTTGTGTCAGCAGTGGTGTGGGCAGCAGGAGCAGGGCAGGGATCGTCCCCTGGCCTGGGCACTGGGGAGGCCCAACCTGGGATGCTGGGGTCAGGTTTGGGCCCCTCACTCCCACAAGGACCTTGAGGGGCTGGAGCGTGGCCAGAGAAGGGCAACGGGGCTGGGGAAGGGTCTAGAGCAGGAGTGTGGTGAGGAGCAGCTGAGGGAGCTGGGGGTGTTGAGCCTGGAGCAAAGGAGGCTCAGGGGAGACCTTCTGACTCTGCACAACTCCCTGACAGGAGCTTGCAGCCAGGTGGGGTCGGGCTCTTCTGCCAAGGAACAAGTGACAGGACAAGAGGAAAGGGCCTCAAGTTGCATGAGGGGAGGTTGAGGTTGGAGCTGAGGAAGACTTTCTTGGTGGGAAGGGCTGTGAAGGGCTGTGCCAGGCTGGGCAGGGCAGTGGTGGAGTCCCCATGGCTGGAGGGGTTTGGAAGCCGTGGAGATGTGGTGCTGAGGGCCAGGGGTTAGTGGTGCCCTGGCAGTGCTGGGGAATGGTTGGGCTCCATGAACTTAAAGGTCTCTTCCCACCTGAACGATTCCATGATTCTCATCCTTCCCCTGAGCACAACAGCCCCATTGGGCTTTCCCCATCCTGTGGAGCTTTGGGGCCAGGTCCCCTGCAGCCACCAGCGCTGAGGGTGGCATTTGGTCCTGGCCATCCCCGCTGCCCACCCCAGCAGCTCTGTCAGCACTTTACTGCATGGAGAAGGAATCCCTGTTCCCAGCACTCCTCCCAGAAGACTCGCAACCCCAACTCGTGAGCTTCAGGAGCAGCTTTTGCGGCACTTTAATCCAGGAACCTGCTGAACCCTCTCCAGCTGCGCGGGGGTTTGCAGCCCTTGCTCTGTCTGCTCGTTGGAGGGTCTGCTTGGAGAAGTCTGGAGCCGAGGGGGGGTCACTTCTCTTCTGTCTCCACCCTTTGTGCTCATTCCCTTCTCGTAAAGGAGAATCTAGACCTGAGCCGTAAGCGCGGGGCTGTGAGGAGGAGGTACCCGGGCTGTGCTTTGGGCCGTGTCCAAGGATGCTCGGCTCCATCCCAGCCCGCACTGGGGACCAGGCGTGTGGCATCCCCTGGGATCAGGGCTGGGGTCCTGCCGGCTGCTCTGCCCCCCCTTCCCCATCCCTCCTTAACTTCCAGTCGGTGACTGGGGGGTTAAATTCTCTGTTATCCCAAATGTGCTGCTGTTCCTGGTGGGTTCAGGTTGGCCTGGGAGGTGGAGAGCGGCCGTGGGTTTGTGGAGCAGAACCTGTGGGCTGGTGGGGATGGGGACAAGGGCAGGGTTTGCTCCGAGAGGCTCCAGGCTCTGGTCTGGGCTCATTTTGCTGCTGGCACGTCCGTGGGAGAAGGGAGCGGGGCTGCCCATGGTGGCCAGGCCACTCTGGGCTTGGTGGCAGTCGTCCTGGGGACACGGGATCTGCTCTGAGGATACAATGGGCTGTGAAGCATCTGGGGATGCTTTGGTTGGTCCCGTGCCAGTGGCTCTGGTTGACAACCAGCTGGTGGTGGATGCTCCAGCATCCCCATCCCCTGCGGCTCCCTGGGGCTGCCTCTCCCGCTGCCACCTCCCGGGAGCGGGGCCGTGGCTCTTCCCCCACGGCCGCTGGCCCTGGCCCAGCAAAGCACTTAAGCTTGGTTTGTTTGAAGCTCCCCAGCTCAGGCTGGCACCTCAGGCCGGGCTCCGGGCCAGGCGCCGGCGAAAGGAGCCCTTCGGGGACCCCGAGCAGCTCCGGTGGCACCCAGAGGAGGCCAGTGCCTCGCAGCGACGTCTGTCCCCGATGTCCTCGGGGTCCGGTGACCGCCGGGGCTCCCATCGTGGCTCCGCTTCCCGCGTCCTTGGCTGCGGCGAGGATGGAGCTTGCCAGGCTTGCCCGGCCATGGGCCAAATCCAGCCCCGGGGCTGTGATCTACGGACACGGTGACAAAGTGGCCCCAGGTGAGTGTGGGCTGGAGATAAGGAGGCTCCCGGCGCTGGGAAGAAGGAGATTGTGCCACCACTTCTCCAGGTAGCACCTTCCAGCCCCGGTTCAGGCTGAGCTGCCGCATCCGAGCAGGGAAAGCGTTTCCAGGCTCCCCTCCAGCTCCTTGGCCCCTCGCTGTGGGTCTGAGCCCTGGAGCTGAGCTCATGGAACCCACCACGGCCTCCACCCTGGAGCCCAGCTGATGCTCAGCGTGTTTTTGATGCTCTTCTCGTGCCGCTGCCGCGTTCCCCCCGTGCTGGGGGCTCCCGGGAGCTTGGCGGGGGCTGCCCGGTCCCCTGCTCCCGGCAACAGCGTTCCCCCCGCCCCGGCTTTGACTAATGCCTGTCTGAGCTGGCTGCGTTTTCCACCTCCCCTTTATTTTTACCTCGTGCCTTTTAACTCCGCATTGAAATCAGCCCCCCCTGGGCCCTGCCAGCTCTGGGGGTGGGGGGCTGGAGCCAGTCGTCATCCATCCTGGGGGCTCCGGGGGGCCTTTCCTTGTCCTCTCTGCTCTGCAAGGGGGAAAACGTGGCAGGTTTGGGCCCCTCACTCCAAGAAGGACCTTGAGGGGCTGGAGCGTGGCCAGAGAAGGGCAACGGAGCTGGGGAAGGGTCTAGAGCAGGAGTGTGGTGAGGAGCAGCTGAGGGAGCTGGGGGTGTTGAGCCTGGAGCAAAGGAGGCTCAGGGGAGACCTTCTGGCTCTGCACAACTCCCTGACAGGAGGTTGGAGCCAGGTGGGGTTGGGCTCTTCTCCCAAGGAACAAGCGACAGGACAAGAGGCAACGGCCTCAAGTTGCATGAGGGGAGGTTGAGGTTGGAGGCCATGGGTTAGTGGTGCCCTGGCAGTGCTGGGGGAACGGTTGGACTGTATCTCAAAGGTCTTTCCCAACCCAAGCCATGACTGTATGACCCTGGTCACGGCTGTGCCAGGCTGGTGGGGCATTGTGGTGTTTCCCCGCAGCCTGGTGCTTAGCAGAGCAGCATCTCCCCACACCTCAGCTGTGTCTCTGAAGTTTTTTCTGTACTTCCCCACAGCTCAGCCTCCTCCTCTCTGCCTCTTGAGTGGGGAAACTGAGGCCCAGGGTGGGCAGGGAGCCCAGCAAGGCTTGTGCTGGTGTCGCTGGGTGCTGGGGATGGGATGAAATCAGCCGTGCCCAAGACTCTGCTGCCTCTGGGTGCCTCGGTGAGCAGGCAGGGTGCAGGCAGCTGGAGCCCAGCTCTCAGGGTGTCCCTTGTCCCCAGGCTACAGCGTGAAGTGCGAGTACACGGCGCACAGGGAGGGGGTCCTGAAGGAGGAGATGGTCCTGGCCAGCGAGGCCACCGAAGGTGCCTGTGTCAAGGTCGTGGTCCAAGCCCGTGTAATGGGTAAGGGTCGGCGGGCAGCGGGGTGGGGGTCTCGGAGGGTTCCTTGGGTTTGGGAGCAGCGATTCCTCCCTGGCACAACGGGGAACAGGGAAGCGGCTCCGTCCCCCCGCAGCTGGATGGGGACCCCCTGGATTCTGCTGTGTCCGGGGAGCCAGGGATGCTCCCGCCTCCCCCCGGCCCCGCTCCGTCCTCCCTCTTTCCCCATCTCTCCCCAGTTCTCCCAGTCCAGCCGCTGCAGACGTTCCCCACCTGGTGGACACTTCTGAGAAATTGTCTTAGCCAGGCGCTTTTCACCCCAAAATCCCGGGGCTGCTCCTGGAGGGTCTCCCTGGTGATGGGGTGCAGAGAGAGGGGGTGGGGGGCACCCCTGCCCGCCCCATCCTCACCCCAAGCTGTGGCCAAGCCCACTGGGGCCCCCCCTCCTGCAGCCACGGCTGCTCAGCTTGATTTTTTTTCTTTTTAAATATGTTTTTTGCCTAATTTGCTCTAATTTTTGTTAATCAGAGCAACGTTTCGTGGCTCAGCCTCCTCCGCGTCGTGTGATGCGGGGGCTGCTTCACCAGCATCTGCCACCCGGGCGGGTCCCCAGCACCCCCCCAAACCCCTTCGTGGTGTCCCCACCCCATGTCCCCACATCCTGGCACCCGCGGGGGGGGGGGAACTGAGCACCTTGAGGGGCAGCGACCACCATGGTGACCTTGGGGACAGGGTCCCAGCATCCCTTGTGCAGGGACCGCGGGACGGAGGACGAGCATCCCTAGGCCTTCAACCCCCCCAGAAAGGGGATGTGACCCCCCCCGCCCGGGCCAGCCCAGGGTGGTGGCACCCCCGTGTCTCTGTCCCGCAGACCGGCACCACGGCACGCCGATGCTCCTGGACGGGGTGCGCTGCGTGGGAGCGGAGCTGGAGTACGACTCGGAGCAGAGCGACTGGCACGGCTTCGACTGACCCCCCCCAACCGCTGCCACCCCCCCATGGGGCTCCTGAGGATGAAGCTCAAAGTGAATTAAAACCCCGACAACCCCCCCACCCCCCCTCAACCACCCCCCAGTCAGGGGCTGTGGCTCTGGGGACACTGGAGCTGGGGGTCACGCTGCTGCTCCCCAGCCGTGCTTGCAGGGCCCGGGGGGGTCCCCGAAGCACAGGGGGGGCCCCCCCAAAATGCTGGAGCATCAAGGTGAGGCTCCCGCTTGCTGCCTCCAGCCGCTCTTGCTGCTTTCCCCCCTGCTTTCCTCCCCAGCCCTCCCCAGAAGAGGGGACGTTTGGGGGGGCTCAGCATCCCCCCCCCGGGGTGAAATTTTGCCTCCTGGGGTGGGGGCCCGTGTCCCTGTGGCAGAGCCCGTCCGTGACCTCATGTCGCAGCCTTGGTCTCCTTCCTTTTGGCTCTTTTTCTCCCTTCTCTCCACTCTGCCCCCCCGGCCCTGTTTTCCCCTCTCCTTTCTTTTTTTTTGTCCTGCCTCCCCCTTCTCCCCCCC
>VZZY01002639.1:0-72195 GCA_013400335.1 Eurystomus gularis
ATTGGCTTGAATTTGTAATCATCCATGACTTTATGTGAAGTTAAACTTACAATCATGTTCATATTTAGATATTCCAAATTGTACTAAACTACACCTATATAATAATTTCTATATGTAGACATTATTATTAGAGTTATCCACCAACATATCAGTAATTGTTGATGTAATTATTACTGTCTATAACCTTTTTGAAAAAAACTTTTAAAAAATTTGTTATTTACTCACTCTTCTGGTTTCTTTCTGTTCATGCACTAAAAATATTGCCTTTGTAGACAGGCAATTTTAAGTTCAGATAAAACCCTGAAGTATCTCCCCATTTAAAAATATATTTCAAATTCTTTTGCAGTTTGCTTAATTTTTTTTTCTCCTTTCCTTTTGTTGTCTACAAATAGCACTTGGCCATATTTTCAAATGATGTATATTCTTAAAAAGTAGAAGTTTTTATGGCTTCCATTGTTGTTGCCATCCACATTCCAAATACTTTTCCAAAGTCCAAAATGGGAATTTCCTTACTTTCAATAGGTGGCCTTTGTTGTTTTGAACACCTATATTGTTGTCCCTTTGTGTCATTTATTAGCTGTTTGATGTTTTCCTCAGTTCTGATTGTATTCCTGAAAGTTAACTGTATGCATTGATGTAATTAAAATAATGTTGTGTTAATTTACGGCTTTTTTGGTATTCTGTTTCCTGTGAAGAATCAAGGAAATAGCCTTGTACATTTGGATGTTAACTATTTACCAAAAAATTAACTGACGAGACTAATTCAGTAAAGCACATTGGCATTTGTTCTAGTTCATCACGAATTATTGCTTTATTTTGTCAAGGGAGAGAAATGCCCAACATCCATTTTGTGTCAGCAGCAGACAGGTACTAAATTCTCAAATCTTTCATTCTAAATGAGAATGCACACAGCTGTAAATTTCATGGGTTATTTTAAAGTATTCTAAAATTCACAGTTTGAGGAAAGATTTTCATTGCTGTTTGATTAAATCTTTATCGGTATTTTTAAGTACCTTGTTTTGTGATGAATGGAATCAAATTAATCCAATCCTAACCTTTGTATGTAATGCAGCATTCATGCCCAGCAAAGTCAAACAAGAATGTTAACCATGGATTATTTGTAAAATGTTGCCAAGCTCATGCTGCCATATAAAAAAGCTAAGTTTCATCATTATTTTTTTTTTTTAATTCAAATAACTATCTGCCTAGCACAAGTCGTGTGCTTCAGATAGATTGATAATTATAAATCTTTTCTTCCCTTCTCTCTTTCTTAAAATTAAATACAGAGACTTTCTTCAGGGGCTGTGGGGTGTTACTTGGCAGCCTTTAATAATCTGCTTCCATCTGGCCTTTCCACAGGAGAAAAGGTGATGCAGGATGATGAGTTCACATGTGACCTCTTCCGCTTCCTTCAATTGCTTTGTGAAGGACATAATTCAGGTTTGTGGGCAGGCTGCCAGTCAGCTAAGCCAAGGTGATGGTGACTAAAGATAAAAGCTCTTCATTGCTGAAGGTTTTGCAGCCTTATGAAAGGTGGAATAGCTGCTAGACTGTACGTTAAAGGAAAATATTTATGTGGTATTAAATTGCCAGATTTTTTAATCAGCTCCAACTTTGTAGAAAAGATAATGATGAGTTTCCAGAATGATGAGTTTTGGATCTTGATCTACTAGGACAGGTAAATTTATATAGGAAAATGTACATGGTTTATGACTTCTTGGCAGTAAATATTCAGAAGAAAAATATAACAGGAAAGTATATTTATTTTTCTGTGGCATTTGTATGCTTTCTGGTGTGCGCTATTTGACACTAATGTCAGAGTTTTATGTGAAATTACATACACATATACAGTACCTTTATTGAAGAAAGAGAATCTATTTTAAAAATACAAAAACAAATTAAACAAATACATGTTATTAAGCATGTTTTTATTCTTAAGTATATTTCCCCGTGTTCTCCGTGTCATTATTAGGGAAGAAAAAGTAGACCAAAAAAAGATATTAGTTAGACATTGGACATATTTATGACTTTGTACTCAGGAATTTTATAATCATGCGATTTAATTTTGCTTAACAACATATATACTAGGTGTAATTATGTTGATATTGATGTAGTTTCAGAGATGTAAAATTAATCATGAATGAGATTAAGACCAAATGAAAGTTCTACAGCTGAAACAGATAATCAAACTTCTGGTTTCAGGAGTTCACTGGTACGTGATCTCTGCAATAAAATGCTGAAACTCAAAACTGTTTGTTGCCAAAAAAAAAGGTTTGAAAAAAATAACCATTCCTTTAAGCTATGCTTTCCTAGATCATGTTAAATCAGAATTAATTTGTAAAAGTAGTTTTGTAAGTCTTTAACACTTAAATAAATTTAAATTAAACTTTTATTTGAATTTTTAGATTTTCAGAATTACCTGAGAACTCAGACTGGTAACAACACAACTGTTAATATAATAATTTCCACTGTGGATTACTTATTAAGAGTTCAGGTAAGTTAACTTATATACTAATTAAGTAAATTACAATAATTACATAAATCTATACAATATTTACTTTTAAATACATTTATTTCATTTATTTTGATCATAAGACAGAAGTTTCTATGTGGAGAATCCAAATTTCTTAAGTTCTCTTGAATTTCTGTCAGCAATACATGGTTTGCTGCCACAAAAGTTCTGTCTACGGCAGAGTCAAGCTTCATCTGTGTCACAAAATGATTTGTTTTATTACAGGAGCACATTTATTTGTCATGACATTTATTCTGGCCACTGTAGCCCGTGTTGAGAGTAGGAGAGATGTAATTCTCTACTAGTTATGGTTAGTCATAGGATAGCATGGAGTGAAGCATGATAATAGTGCATCATTTTCTAAGGAGGAAAAAAAAAAGGCAAAAAGAAAATCCAAAAGCAGAAGGCTAGATTAAAAACCCTTCAACCCTCTAATTTAAATTATATCCCTAATCTTTAAATATGAAAACACTGCATTGTCACAAGTGAGTAGAAAATAATGAAAAAAATTAATTTCTAGATTGGAGCACGTGAAAGAAATGAAAACATGTTTTATGATAAATGTTGATAATTTTTTCCTGTTATGTTTCTGAAAATCACTGTGCAGGATAATATATTTTGCTGTGGTTTTGGTTTTATTTGTTGGTGGTAGTTTGGGGTTTGCTTTGTTTGTTTTTGTTTTTAATTTACGTAGTTAGGTGTTCCCTTTAGCCATTTTTAAATTGGGTCTGAGAATTCCAGGCTTTGAAAATTCGTGGGTTTTAAGTTGCTGTTCTTACCAACATTGCTTTTTATCCTTATGCATTCCGTAGAAGTTGTAGGGACAATACAGTGATTTTCATTCCATTGCTTGCTTTGTTGAAACTTTAATAAGCTCACATTTGTGGAGGATGGAAAGAGGAATCAGGCACACAAAGCAACATTTTTTCCTGCTCTTGATGAGGTGTCAAGCATGCTATATAGAGGTTGTTTAATGAACAGCATGTAGCATGGTAGTACTGCTGAGTACTCCTTTTCAGAATGCAGGCATTTGTACTTCTAAGAGCAGATATGAACAGATCTGATTTTTTTTGTTTTGTTCATTTTGAGATTTGCTGTGGGTTTTAAAAATTTTTTATTTCAGTTTAGTTGTTTTCCTATTGATTCCCTTGAGATAAAACTACAATTCTTGAAGTTTTACTTGAGAATCGTTGGGAGTTAATAGCTAAAGGTTATAAGCTAAGTACTTTTCAGAATTAGAACGCTATCTAATGTTCTTTTCCTTATATAGATTAATAAACAGAGGCACTTTGATTACATAATTTCATTGTGTTTCTCACACGTGGTTTTAGGAATCCATTAGTGATTTCTATTGGTATTATTCTGGGAAGGATGTTATTGATGAGCAAGGACAACGAAATTTTTCCAAAGCCATCCAGGTTGCAAAACAAGTTTTCAACACTCTTACAGAGTATATCCAGGTAAATTTGTTTCATTGGAATTGTATGGATTTGAAAGAAAATTTATCTTTTTTTTTTTTGGCATGAATACATAATGTAGCTGGATAGAAATATAGATACACTCATGCTGCAACATTATTTAAGTGCATTTTTGAAAGTAGGAAGTGAAGTTTTGAAAAATATATTGCTGTCACTACTGCTTTGCAATCTTATCAATTTAGTTAAATTTACAGATTTAGTAAATAATCATCCTTTTGTTGTATGCAAGATAGAGGGTTTTTTAAATTTTGTTTTAATTTGGCACAAACTGTAGCAGTATTATCCGCTTTAAAGTTTTTTGCTTTTAATTCATTAAGAAAGTAAGGCCAATGTGAAACATAGTTACTATTTAATCAACAGAACATTAGATTCTATTTTCTGTCAGGAATAAGGCTATTTTCAGACGTTCATGCTGTTTGAAATACTGAAGTCACACATTATGTTTCGGAACTATAGAGATGGACTTGAGGTGATTCTGCAATAAATGAGGTTGGGATCAATTCTATCAAAATATCTAGAGTAATTCTCCCATGATATGTTAGAGATTCAGTGTAATTTAGTTCTATTTAATTCCTCATTTAAGTCAGTCAACAATATTGCAGTTTGTTTTTGCCTATAATAAGCAGGTTAGACAGAATCTCATTAGACTATTAATGTCTATAATACTGTTTTCATTTGAATGAAAATCATTATTTCATAATAATGATTCATTAAATGAGGTTTATATACATTTACATATGTTATACATATTTAATTTAATGTATATTTGGCAAATCACAAGTAGCATTGGTAGCGGGTAAAGATTTTATTTGTTATCCTGTGAGGCTTCAAAGATTTTGTATTCCTGCTTTTCGGAAGTTGGAATTTTTGGAAGAATATTCTTTACCACTGAGTTCTGCAACAGCTAGAATATGCTGTGGAAAAAAAAAAAATCAGGAGTCTGATTCTGTAATCCCTTATGCCAATTTTGCATTAACCTTCTATAAAGCTATTCCTAATTTACAGAGCTACATAGGGAAAGAATCCTCTTGAAGGTTTGTACCCCTTCAGCATTTTGCAGTTTAATGTTGCAAGCAAATATACTTGTTGTGGTTCTGAATTAGTTAATTTGGACTTGGCTAAAACAGAGGCAGAATAGTTATCAGAAATAGGTGTTGCTTGCAGTCAGTGGTGTCATTTGATAATTCTATATATGTTTTATTTTTCATAGCAGTTTCTAAAGGACAGCCCCAAGCTATGCACTGCCTGTATATCTTCCTTTCTGTTTTTGTTGAGCTTCTTGCAAGTAAATTCTGCTTTCCTTATTTATTTTTTTCTTTATTGCCTGAACAATAGGGACCGTGTACTGGGAATCAGCAAAGTCTGGCACACAGCAGGCTATGGGATGCTGTAGTTGGTTTTCTTCATGTGTTTGCCCACATGCAGATGAAGCTGTCTCAGGTATCTTTTTTATTTTTCCTTTTTAAGTTACTAACTTTTTTGTGAAAGATGAACAGATTTGTTAAACATATTTGAGTCATTAATAACAACAGTTAATGGGGAAAATACAAGGAAAAATAAGATACATGGGTGACAGAATACAGTAGAGTTGAGGGAGTAAATTACAAAATTGTAGTGGATGTGAGTAGCAGGCCTGTAGTTGGATTACTGGCTACGGGCATAAAGCCAATTAGATCAAGCTGCAACTGAAGCATGTCACTGATATTCAGAAAGAAGTAGCCAGTTCTTGTCTTTCATAGCAAAGGTCCGTCAGTGTTTTCTGAAATGTTGCACAAGCCTTTTATGCGTCTTCATGGAGGTGAACCACAGTTCATCATTATTGAACCCATCTGCATGTAAGCCTGGGTGAATTGCTTTTGGATGTGGGGTGGATTGCTTTTGGATGTAAGCACTCATTTAATAAACTATGGAAATAGTGTATGGGACTGGAATAGACAGCTCTTTAGGGGTTAAAATTAGGTGAGAAGAATCCTATCCTTAAGCAGTGCATTTTTCAAATTCTTACATTTTTAAAAGAAATACACATTTTATTTGAATGTAGTGATTCTAAACCTTTTGCATAATTTGACATCGTCAGAGAAAATTGTCATAAGCTTGTAAAGGTTTCAGTTGTTTTTAGGGAATACAGCTCTGGAGGCTCTCAGGTTTTTAGATTTCATTATTTAGTTTCAAATGTATCCATGTAAGTATTCTATGCATAAATTACAGTAGGGTTGCTCAAGTGATTTTCCTTCCAGCTGTTGTGACTGAAGTAGGCTGATGGCTTAGATTTGTAGACTTTGTGCTACAGGTACACGTCTCAATCTTTATGGCTAAAGAGAGGTCTTCTTCCAGCAAATGGCATCACAGTGAAACCTGTTTTTCAAGAGTGGTGTATTGAATTTTTACTGAAGTATATTTGTAAGTGCCTGTAGATACCGCCCTGGTTTTGCAATATCTTTGTTAGTTTAAGATCGAAAAAATAGTCAATGTTTGGGTAGGCCACGATGGTGGCTATTGTGCTTCTTTACTGTACCACTAAAGCAATATGAAAAGCAGTACCTAGGTAATTACTGACAGTGTCAAACATATTAGCTATGTGTTGCTTGAGAAATACCATGTGGCTATTGGCGAGATTTGTTTTCACAGTAATGACAAATTTTGTAGTCTCACCTGTGCCCAGTGAGTGGTTTCACAGCACCTTTTAATTATTGCATCTACAAAATAATAGCACTCATCCTGCCACTTCAGAGAGCAAGAAAGCTTTGCACAACAAGATTCTTTGTAGTGTGTGGAATTACTTATGCTGTTATGTGGGAAACAGTCTACTCCAAATGTGTAGTAAATGGTGATGGTGTCTTGTGTGAAGCTCAAGCTCTTAGCTTTTTGGAGCTCCTCTAGGGAGGCAGCAGAGCCTCTGTAGAAAACAGAATAGACATAGGTTCTCTTGTTCATTTCTATTTATTGCAATAATATATTAATAAACTTTTCAGATTCTATTGAAATACCAGTTTTCAAAGGTGTAGAGTGTGACTGAATGGATTTATAAGGAATTATCATATGACTTGTGTGTAAGAGGGGCCAACTGCAGCTAAATGTTCAAGTTTTGGTTTAAATCGGGTGTTTCCAGAGCACTTTTGGAGAATAATTGAAACAAAATTTCAATAGGAACAAAACTAAATCACTGTTTTGTTTGAGGTTGGGTTGGTCTTTTTGCATTTTCCTTCTCTAGTCTTATAGTAGGAAGCAATGAGGTGATATGGGTAACACTTCTTAAGAAATCTCTACAGGGCAGAAAATGAAAGTAAAATTTTCTGAATCTAAATGAACAGAGATCATCCAGGTTGTAACCAACTTTTGAAATAAGAAGATTTCTGATGAAAACTTGCAAGACAAATCAATTAGAAATATTTATTTCCAACTTTTACTGCTTTTAATCCAGGATCCAAATTGCCATAAAGTACCTTGAGTTTGTTGTACTAATCACTGAAGTTGACCAGTGCTCAAGTATGCCTTATCAACAGCATGATATAGCTATGTATCACTGACTAAGAAATTAAGTAGTTGAATAAATGGATCCAGATAGACTCCAGGTTGAAATAATTGGCAAGCGAAATAGTAAACTTGATAACCTGAATGAGATAAAAGATGGCTAAAAGAATCAATATCATGTCTATTTAAGGATATACTAATGGAACTTTATTAATAAATATTTTGAAATTTTATTTCAACTTTTCTGTCTTCCAAAAAAGGGTTCAGTGGCCTATAATGGAATCAGTCAGTTTGAATCATGTTGCACTTTGAGCCGTATGTACCACTGCCATTGTTTTTACAAGTCTTCATAGCAGTAAACTTGATTACACCAACAGCAACAATATTTCAGCTGACATGAAACATTACAGAGGCATTATCTGTGAGGTTTACATAACCAGTTATTGCTTTAAATTTTTTCATCACCTTCAGTTTTCACTTTAATGAAGTATTGTCTTCTAAACAGATGATCATGTAAATGTTTGATCCTGTAAAAGTACTGTAAGGAATCAAGCAGTTAAATGTATTTTCGCTGTATTACCAGCTTTGATGCTAGTAGCTTCTTAATTTCCAAGTCTCATTTTTACAGTGTGAAATATGCATGCACATATAGAAATCTCAAAGAAGTTAATAGATATAATCTTAATACATATGTATTCATTATTCAGGATTCCAGTCAAATTGAATTGCTGAAGGAATTAATGGATCTTCAGAAGGATATGGTTGTCATGTTGCTGTCCATGCTGGAAGGTAGTCAAAATTTAATTTTAAATCCTCTTTCACAGTAGTTCTAGCAAAGCTTTTTACATTTGTGATTTTCTTAATGTGAGAAATAATGGTCCATTTTCCTTTGGATTTTTAATTTTTATGTCTAAATTATGAGAATAGTTGTTAGGTCTTAAAGTGGATTTATATTAATAAAGTGAGTTAAAGGGATATTTATATAGTGTAGTTGATATAGTTTATATTAATTCTGAATGTCAGAGCTGTATAAAATCCAGCTCTGGCAGAAGTTTTACTTTGTTTCCATGAACTTGGCTTCTCTTTTATCTTCAGTGAAAATTATTTCTACTATTGAACACAGACTCTTGAATTCTAGGAACTGAACCATTAATCAGTCATTTTATTAACAACTTTACTGTATTTCATTTATTTTGATAGAGTGATCTTAGCCATAAAGAACAGGCTTTGATTCATCTAGTGGTTAGGTTCAAGGTCACTTTATAGCTAATACCTGAAATTGTTTCCCCAGAGAATGTGATCATTGTCAAGAAATACTACTATTTCCTTAGCTCCTTCATGGTATTGTATTAGTACTTTCAATACCAGACTAACCATACATACATATAGATAATCCAAAAATCTGTTTTTCCTTTTTGCTGCTTACACGTGTCCTATCACATTTTCTTGAGAGAACTAGAAGGGCAGTAAATGCAGCATAGATTTCAGTGTAAAAAACACAACTGAAAAAAAAAGTTACTGACTTCACTTGAGATTAATCTAGAATCTTAGCATTGTATAGTGTCCGTCATGAGTAACCTACTGAGCTACTCAGCATAACTAATTGGACACTAGTTCTGTCTGTGTTGCACTATAGCAAAATTCATAGTATACTGCTGCATGTTCAGTATTGTATTAAATGTAACGGATGTCTCCCTGTAGGGCTTCTTAGTTCTTTGTTTCTTTAACGGTGAATACTTCGTCACATATGTTTCTCCAAGTCTTAGGGTAGTGTTATTAGCAAAAGTTTTCTGCTTTTATAGCTAGCTTTTTCAGATGAGTGGGGTAGCAAGTAGTTGAGCATTCTTACCGTTTGATTATTCCTCTAGTCATTATTATACTCTTTGCCAAAGATTTACTGCCACCAGTATCTTTTAACTTTTTGTCATCACATCTAGGTAATGTTGTGAATGGAACTATTGGCAAGCAGATGGTCGATATGCTTGTGGAATCATCCAACAATGTGGAGATGATTCTGAAGTTTTTTGATATGTTCTTAAAATTGAAGGATTTGACTTCCTCCGATGCATTCAAAGAATATGACCCTGATGGTAAAGGGATCATTTCAAAGAGGGATTTTCACAAGGCAATGGAAAGCCATAAGCATTACACCCAGTCTGAAACTGAGTTTCTGCTATCATGTGCTGAAACAGACGAGAATGAGACTCTGGACTATGAGGAGTTCGTGAAACGCTTCCATGAACCTGCCAAAGACATTGGTTTCAATGTCGCTGTTCTCCTGACCAACCTGTCAGAACACATGCCCCATGATACCCGCTTGCAAACTTTTCTTGAACTGTCAGAGAGCGTGCTGAATTATTTTCAGCCTTTCCTTGGACGCATAGAAATCATGGGCAGTGCAAAGCGCATTGAACGAGTTTATTTTGAAATAAGTGAGTCAAGTCGGACTCAGTGGGAGAAACCTCAGGTAAAAGAGTCAAAGAGACAGTTTATATTTGATGTTGTAAATGAAGGTGGGGAGAAAGAAAAGATGGAGCTTTTTGTTAATTTCTGTGAGGATACCATCTTTGAAATGCAACTGGCTGCCCAGATCTCTGAGTCAGATCTGAATGAAAGATCAGCAAATAAAGAGGAGAATGAGAAAGATAAGCCAGAGGAACAGGATCTTAGAATGGGCTTCTTCTCTCTCGTGACCATGAAGTCAGCCTTATTAGCTCTGAAGTATAATTTAATGACTCTTATGAAAATGCTCAGCATGAAGAGCCTAAAGAAACAGATGAAAAAAGTGAAGAAAATGACTGTGAAGGATATGGTCATGGCTTTGTTTTCTTCTTATTGGAGCATTTTGATGGGCTTACTACATTTTGCTTGTAGTGTTGTCCGGGGCTTTTTTCGCATCATATGTAGTTTGCTGCTTGGAGGAAGCCTAGTAGAAGGAGCAAAGAAAATCAAGGTGGCTGAACTGTTAGCTAATATGCCAGATCCCACTCAGGATGAGGTGCGTGGGGAAGGAGAAGAGGGGGAGAGGAAGCCAACAGAAGCTGCCTTGCCTACAGAAGACTTGACAGATCTGAGAACTTTATCAGATGAGAGTGATCTACTGTCTGATATATTTGGTTTGGATTTGAAACGAGAAGGTGGACAGTATAAATTGATCCCTCACAATCCGAATGCTGGTTTGAGTGATTTACTGAGTACTCCCTCCTTAGCTCCAATGCCTCAGGTGCAGGAAAAAGTCCAGGTAACTGTTTCTTTTATTTCTGTTGTATGTTTCTCTCTTTCATATGTTAAGTATAATCTTGAAACAAAACCTGCATCTATGTTGTTCTGAGTTTTGTGACGTGTTTTTTAAGCAATCACATATAATTACTGGTGTATACCTCTCTGGCATCACAAACTTGAATTTCCACAGCTTTCTCTAAATAAATGGCTAATTATATGGTGTTTTGGTTTGCCAAAAAAAGCGGCTAACATTTTGTAAAAAGAAAAAAAAACAAAGCGTAACATTCTGCACTTCTTGTATCCTTTTAACTAAGTCTGTGTTGTATAATAGAGTTTAGACACTTTTTGTTAATCTGATGTTTTGTAGGAGCAGGTGAAAGAAGATGAAAAGGAAGAGAAGGAGGAAACAAAATCTGAACCTGAAAAAGCAGAGTATGTATTACTTTAACCTCTGATCCTGCAAAATGTTGTTTGTTTCCCTGAAAAACAAGCTTGATTTGTACTTACTTCATTGCCCTTAATTTTGTGTCCATTCACATTCCACAGTTAGGAATTTTTTTTTAACCATCCTGCATATCCATGAACATTTGCAAGGAAATGCCCTTTAAATAGCATCACTTAGAGACTGCATAAACTTCTTTCTTCCAGAAGCATCCTTTGTAATGTTACTTTAGTTTCTTTTTGAATGTCTTTGATGTATTAAGTTAACCTTGTCAAGTCTGAAAACTATAAGAAGACCTCTTGGAAAAATTGTAAGAGCATCTGGGTCCCAGAGATTTGTTATCCATCAGTGGTAGAGACTATTTTGCCCCTCCCATTTGCTATGACCTGTTTTGAGTTATATGGATCTTGCAAAACTTTAATATTCCAATGTAATTTTAATGAATTACTGAATACTCTCACATCTTTCTAGGAGCAAGTGTTAGCATTTGTTAAATGATCATTTTAATCTTTTTAGGATATGTTAAAACCTAGCACTAATGAGATTAGCTCAATAAAAATAGTGGAAAGCAAAACATAGTGCTTGGTTCTAACCAGTAAAAACTATGGCACTCCATCCCTCTATTTTACGATTCCTGTTACATGGACAATTCTGATACATGTACAGTTCCTGTAGCTGATGTGTCCCTGTCAAAACTCTAGGCACATCCCTTAGTCTCAAGCTCCATCCTTGTTGCTTTCCTGGGATGACAAATGCTTGCCAGTAACAAAAACCTCTTTTTCCTAATCAGTACAGCGAATTTCTAACTCAGCCAGTGTAACTTAGTGAAGGAGATTCTTGCTGACTTCTGAAGGTCACTTCACTGCTGATTGCTCCACTCATATGAGTTGCAGTGATACCTGTATCCTCTGTGAGGAGTGCAATGCCTGGCACTATTAGCTGCCCTGAAGCCACTTCTAACATAAGACAAACTTTCAGCTGAAGTTTCAAGTGAAAGTTTGTCAAGCGCATTCTAGTAAGAGAAGCAGCTTAGAACATCAGTTATTCTGTTTGTAGGCAGGTATGGAGAAATTAATAATGTAACTTGTAAGTTGCGTCTCACTCTGGTTTGGCTTCAAATGGACTTCATGGTCCTTTCATGTATCATGCTGTCAGGTCAAATTAACTTCTAAGATAATTCACAATTCCTTAGATCATGTGTTTGTAGAAGGCAGCCCACTGACTATGACGTTCTGTAATCAGGCCACATAATGACAACAATCACACATTGAATGCTATCAAGCTTTCTTATTTCTGTCTCTTTCTGGAGTGGGTACTTACAAATTTCTCAGATGGACAGAAATGCAGAATTTAAAACTTGAGGTTTGGCTTGTATATGCAAGAAGAAACAAAGTTTTCTGCAGCCTTTGTGGGAACCAGATATTTCAAGTGCATGAGGTTGGAGGGGAACACATAGACATATAGGCATTCATACCACCATACAGCTGTCAGCTTACAGACATTTGTCAGTGCAACTATTAGCTGCACAATTATGAAGCAGACCCTCAGGTAATAAGGTTGGCAGATTCTTGATTGCTAACCCTGTAAGTTTAATTATCTTTAGACTTAACCAGACTGTCACCCTTGCCAGTGCTTTGGTCTGAAGAGGGATTCATGTGTGTGAACTGCATGAGTCATGACTACTTGAGCCTCGTGAAAAGATGCAATGGCTTCTTTCAGGGTGTAGTTTTATTTTTTTGTTTAGATTTCATTCACTTGACATAATATTTTGGTTTCATTTGTGTCCTAAGAGGAGAAGATGGAGAAAAAGAAGAGAAAGCCAAGGAGGACAAAGGGAAACAGAAATTAAGACAACTTCATACTCACAGATATGGAGAGCCAGAAGTTCAGGAATCAGCTTTCTGGAAGAAAATCATTGCATACCAACAAAAGCTTCTTGTAAGACGTTCTCTAGACTATCTGTTTAACTGTTGGCAGGGATGAGTACCATCATATTATTCTACCAATGAAAAGACAAATTTGCATCTGATGAACCTCATTTTTCTATCCACTGCCATCTATATAAAGGACATAAAGGCAAAGGTTTAACTGGAATGTTAGAGAAAAGAAACACACAAATAACTTAGTAGACAAGATATTAATTCTTAGGAAGACAATTATTGTTCAAAACCCAGACCTTCAGAGATGCCTGTCCATCATGGGAAAACAGCCATGCATTTTTATGTGGATAAGATGCCCCAAATTTTCACAGCAGCTTGTGAGCCTATAGGATTTGTCTTTCCCTGAGAGACAATTTTGGGAAATAACAAACTCTGCTATTAAAAAAAATTATGAATATACAATGCTCAGCCTAAAACTCATAAGAAAAGATGTTACAGATTTTTTTGTGAAATAGCAACTTGTTATTTGAGAAACTCAAAACCTGTGGAAAATAAGACTTATTAAAATAGTATAACTGTATCTCAGAGTGTCTCAGTAAAATGTGATATCCCTGAGTTTGCTGTAAAACTATTTAAAATCCATGCTTTTATTAGCTAGGAGATTCCATACATATTCTCTGAGGCTAGTGTGAAATGCAAAGCAATAAGAAACACACTTTTGTTATGTATCTAGGATTTACAATTGTGTAAGGACAGCCTACTTCTAACATGAGTAACACAACAAAGCTACAAAACTGCAGTCACTATCTTAACAAGGAATTAGGTGTTTAAGTTTTCCTTTTGAACTCAGATTAATTTTTTAGGCTAATTGCATAGCAGTTATATTAATTTTATTTATTTTTTCTTTTTTTAGTCTCATTTATTAATTCAGTAATAGTAATCTATGATTAGGCTGAAAAATGGAGGAATTCCAATGTGAAAGTTAAAGCATTCAAAATGTCTGCCAGAGGGGTTTGTGAATTGTCAGAAGGGAAGAAGTACATTTCTGCAATCCTTTTGATAGCATCATACTGTGAGAGAAGCTTTCTACTCATTGTACTTAGGTCACAGATGAACCTTTTGCTGATCTGGTAGAAACACAATTGATTTTGGAACAGAAAATGATTTAGAATAAACTTATATGCAGACATTTTTGTTTCTTGATAAAAGTTAAAATTTGGCATATGCAATTATAATGAGGTACAGGGAAGACAGAGTTTTCTGTGTTATTATTACATTGTGATGTCTCTGTGTTGTCTTAAAGTGTATTGAGAGTATGATGAAAAAGATTTAAAACACAATTAGAAATCCTTCATCCCTTTACGTATGGAGTGAAACAGAAGATCCTTTATCCATAATTGCAAATATGAAGGAGGAGAGAATCTGTACAATACATAACTCAAAATGTTTGACTTTTAGTTTTTGTTGGGTTTATTTTCTTTTTGAATTTCATAGGGGAAAGAAACAAAAACCTCATGCAACAACCTTGTTATAATTGTGGTATCATTATAATGCAACGTGTATTTATGTTCTGTTTCTATTTTCAGAATTATTTTGCACGAAACTTCTACAACATGAGGATGTTGGCATTGTTTGTTGCTTTTGCCATCAACTTCATCCTGCTTTTCTATAAGGTAAACTTGTCAAAATGCTATTTTTCATGTTGTATACTGAAAAAGCATTCAAGTGTGTACAGCAAGGAGAGGTCACGTCATCTTAAACTGCCTAGAATATAACTGATATTCTTTGTCAAGACCTTTAGTATCATTAATGCAGCTCTAGACTCAAATCAGTTCCTGGCAGAGCCCACCTGATAAAGACTACACATGGGAATGCCAGGAGTTGACTGGATTTCTTCTGAGATGGCTATGCCCTTTCTTGATTTTTGCGGTGATAAAACTTAGCATGGCCCAAATTTGATACCATGAACAGAGAGTGAAAAAAACCAAACAAACAACAAAAAAACACAACCAGAAAATGCACACTATCAGAGATCGGTGTAACATGATGAAAAGGAGGTATTCTCTGTGGACATTTTAATGTAAAAAATTCTTTCCTCATGATTATGTTGTCCTTGGAACATTGTTTTCAGTAAAGTTCCTGTCAAAGGAATACAGCTGCAATATTAAGATTAAGTGATTTAAACAGGTCTCCACCTCTGCTGTGACAGAAGAAAAAGAAGTTCCTGTGGTATCTGCTGCTGAAAATACCAAGTTGAACGGCCTGGAAAGTGACAGCGAGAGGGTCATTGCAGTGCATTATGTCCTGGAAGAAAGCAGTGGCTATATGGAGCCAACGTTGCGGATTTTGGCCATCCTACACACAGTCATCTCATTCTTCTGCATCATAGGGTATTACTGCCTGAAAGTAAGAAAAACCTAAACACTGTTTTTTCTTCCAGCTCCCAATGTTTTTATCCATTGAGTGGTATAAGCTGGACAAATTGGAAGTCATAGCAACTTTGCTTAAGTGGGTTGAGGGACTATGTAAAGAAACACTTTTTTGTTAGTGTAACCTACACAGAAGATGTTTGTTAGGGAATGTGTGAATTCAGAAATTTACAGGCCAGAGCCTGGTTTGCTGTGCTGACACAGGATCACAGAATCAGCATTTGCACCATGTTAAAGCAGTAACCTGTATCAGAAGCTGCTTGTGACTGTCAAAGACAAGCTGTGAAAGCACACAGCCAAGAGGAAGCTGGATGACAGTGTCTGCATTAATAGTCTGTCAACTGGGTTGTTTGAAAAGCATGCAGCATTTTGGACTACTGCTACTGCATGCTGTGACCATAGACAGTGCCTGCTTTTCATACACACTCTGAGGTACTGTTTTGGCAGGAACTTAAGCATCTTCTAAAGGAATATCTTGCAGAAGATCTCTGTTAGGGATGTCAGAAATAAAGATACCATCTTTACTGGCAGAATGCTGCTTCTGGTTTAGGAAGACCAAGTGCCATAAATCTCTGGAGCTGGGAGGAGTATATCTGGGGATTACTTCCCCCATTTTTACACTCTTCTGAGGCAAAAACTATAGGTCAAAGTGCCAGATAGTACTAAATTAAATTGAGATTTTCTATGACCCAATATGGCTGCTCATTTATCCTTACAATTATTTCTTTATTAAGCTTTTATGTGATCCTTGATATTTTTATTTTTCTCTTTTAATGGATACTTTTATTTCTATGCTAAAAAGACACTATCTATATTTGTAGTTGAGGCAAATGGTCATCATTTTACTTCATTAAGTGGTTGATTTTCATCTCTACCTTAAGTGTCTCTGTAGGTCAATAAATACTAGGGCACATTTTCCTGTTTCACTGATTGGCATACAGCATAAAAGCTTTGATTTCTGGCCTTTGAGATGTCCTCTTCTTCCATCTCATTGCTTTTTTTTTTCACTGTGACTTTTTATGCTATTTTCCTACATTGTTTTTTGAACTACATTTATTTAGTGACTAGAAAGGAAAGACGTTTTTATCATTATTTGCTGTAATTAATTACCTTCTTTCCAATTCTGAAACCCTGAAGAAAAGACCAAATATGGTTTTAGTCTCTGTCTTTGGAGATATACTGCTTTCAGAATTAAAAGTCTTTATAACTGCAGCTCTGTGTGACACATTTTTTTCTGAAGATGGCTCTGCATGAAATCCACTGAAATCTTCTCAATTAGATGTCCAAAAAGCACCATATGGCTTGAGTAGATGAATTATTATTATCATTTCAGTATACTCATGTCTAGTCTTGACTAGTAATACAGTCAAGGTGAGTAATGCAGGGTGGGAGAATTTTGGGGAGCTGTGAAATAATTCTAGGGAAGACTAGGGTTCATTTTTTGTTAAGAGATTTCTAAGAAAGATCCGCTCCACTGGGAACACTAGTTACATCTGCCTTCTCAGAATGTACTTTTGAATGTCATCCAGATGATGAAAGAGAGTTGAGGGTAAAGTCTGATTCTTACAGCTCAGATGTCTCAGCTGCTGGCTAAGAACTACAGAACAGAGATCAAGTATATGGAATGTGAATGTGACTTACGAATTTTTCTTTTTACTGCTTCCAGTCTTTGCTCTCTGCTGTGAAACCACTTTGCTTCCCACTGTGAAACCTCAACAAATGAAAGGCAACCTATAACACCTCTGGGTACCTGGATGCAATCCAAAAGTGTGATCCTAAATTAATATTTTGATTGAGAATTTCTAAGGAATTAAAAATTATTTTTATTTTAGCTCTTTCACTTGACGATCTCTAATAGCTCCATAGCACTGAAGAAGTGTTTTAATTTGAAGGACCCTTTTTTAGGGGTTTTGGCCATCTTTTTACAGCTACGTGGTATACTGTTGTTATATGAATCTGAATGATCTGGTCCTTGTGCATCTATACCTTTGCAGTATTCTGGGCAACTCTCAAGTCTTTTCATTTTTTTAAGTACTATTTTTGCTTTGAACAGTTTTCATACTTAATTTTTCTAACAACCAGCTTTTCTGGAGAATTCGCAGACATGTCAGTATGTGTCAACCCCCACACAGCAGAGGGGGTCTTTAAGGTCTCTTCCAGTGCAAACCATTCTGTGATTTTAAATAATTCCTGATATTTTTTTCAACTGCAGGTTCCACTGGTTATTTTTAAGAGAGAAAAGGAAGTGGCAAGGAAATTGGAATTTGATGGGCTGTATATAACTGAACAGCCATCAGAAGATGATATTAAAGGACAGTGGGATAGACTTGTAATCAACACACAGTGAGTTTTTACCTACTCTGTCTCTATAGTTTTTCAAGCAATTGTTCTTCAATCTCCACAATGACGTAGCTGATCATCCAGCTTGTCTGAAATAAACAGTTGTGAAGGATATATTTCTAGCAAGTGTATACAAAATATTGCACAGACCTGTTATGCTAGTGCTTACTATTACTTTATAATTCCTGGCTTTTGCTTTAAAATTATTTCTGTTCCATAGAAGAAAAAAGAGATTAAGTTCTTTTGGCAAGCACAGCAATGATTGTCTACTGTTGCCAGTCCCAGCGAACTGTGCTTTGCATCCTTTTAGGGTCTCTTGGAGGCTCTCCTTTAGGAATGTATTTGAAGTCCCAACTCTCTGCCTGGTGGGACTGTGATCCAGCTGCTTTAGAACCCTGTCTGCAGGCATCAGCTCTGCTGCTCTTTCCCAGCAATGTGAACATGGTAGGCTGAATGCCATTAAGCAGCTTTCATTCCAGTGACTTCACAAATGAGTATTTGTTGATAGCAACAACTAAGAGCCTTTAGAAGCAAAATCAGTATATAATTTGTATGATCTCTTAACTACCGCATCTTCTCATGATTGAAGTGTAATCTTATCTGTGTTTTTCAGGTCTTTTCCAAATAACTATTGGGACAAATTTGTGAAAAGAAAGGTAAGACTTATTTTTAAATACATATAAGTTAAAATAAAGTTTTAATGCATGTTTATTTTTATGTTTAAAGAAATGTGGACTAGATGTCTTTGAAATATAACTTTGACTCAGTGTAGTTTTCCATATTTACCATTTAAAAATACACAGAATTTCTTACATCATACTTACAACTACTTTTGTGTGGATTGGACAGTTTTATTCCAAACTTTTTTCTATATACAGTGTGTTGTATAAAACAGGAATTCAAATACATTAATGAAATACTGAGGATAATTTCTGCGTACACTTATATATATATTGCAACACATGTAAGTTGTTTTGTCTGTGTGTGTTTATGTATTCACCTCCATGCATACAGAATAGAGAGTTCCTCACTCAGCAGAGGGTTAGAAAGGCACAGGGCATAGTCAGACAACTGTAATGACTGGCAAACTATATACAAGGCCCTTTTTGTCCCTTACCACTCTGTTTTCCTCTATTTTTCCTCCCCATATCACCTAAAGCCATCCCTTTTCTGCACCTTTACTTCCTCCCTATAACATCCAGTAATTTGTGTGCAATCCCCAAAGGCTCTTCCTTTGCCATCCCATAGTACATCCCACATCTCCTGGTAATAACTCTCTTAGTCTGAAAGGTGATCTGGAGTTACTTCCAATGACTCATCTTGATGGATTTTACACCTGGACACTGGGGCTGAGGCTGTCCTGGGACAGCCATGGGAGGGAACAGACAGGGCGTCCATTCATTGGGAGTCTGTAATTTAGGTTCCTGCCTGCCATTATGCCCCTGTGCTCCTCTGGGCATGAGAAGATGGGCCTCTAATGGGCTGATGGCTCCTGTGATGGATCTGGGAGTAGCTGGGCAGGGTATTCTTTGGATTCTCCCCCAACCATTGTCTCACTGTGGTCCATTGCAGGTTTGCAGATGAGCTTTCATCACATAACCTAAAGTCTCTCTTTCTCAAAAATAGTTCTCTATAAGCAGAAACTGTTGAAGTTCATTTTTTAAGAACAAAATGTCAAATGTTTTCTCAGCTTGCTGTTAGAAAACAAGTGTTATGGACATACCATAGCTCACAAAAAGAATAATCTTCCTTGTGCATTTGGTCACAGTTGAAGAAAGAGGATGTTTATGTTGTTGGACCAGATTCCTTCATACCGTTTAATGCCAGTATTTGGAAACATGTCTTTTTAAATACTAGCAGGTCTTCTGCTTCATAACAGTTTTTGGTCCACCTGTCTAAAAAATGCTTTGGGTTGTGTATTCACATTGTTGTTGAAAGTATTTTTTTGCATATTAAAAGTTGTTAGATACATATTTCTATCAGTCTAAGCAAACAGGAGAGAGTAGCTTGCATAGAGCACTCAAGAAAGAAAATAAAATTCTGCATTACTTCTGTTGACGTAGTAGGTCAAGGAAGATTCCTGCTAAAAGGAAGGGTGTATGGTTTTAAATTGTGTGGAAGTTCTGGTACTTTATCTTTGGCTGAGGAACTACTCTGCAAAGATTTAAATACCTTCAAATACAGTATTTTGCGAAAAATGTTTTCATTTAGCTATATTTATATATAAATATACTTAAATCCCTAGCCTAGTGAACGATCCACAGTCACGAAGGTCTTTTTTCAGGCATGTGACAAAAAAGGCTTGTCTCTAAGAATCTGAAAAACTGTCAATAAAGATTTAAAGCATTGCTTATTAGAAAGATGGTATAACACCACCTCACCTGCAGTTGTTATCTTGTTATCCAGAATTTTATATTACTTTTGAGCATTCTTTTGAAAATGAGAAGAGACAGATAATATTTAGGAAGGAGTTGTGTATTGAGAAAGAATGAGAGCAAGTAAATCTTCATTTTCAGGGAAGTTTTTTATGAAACGTTAAATTTTGTAAGAAAGAGATGGAGGATAGTTTGAATTCACTGAGAATCATTGTTAGCTGTAACTCTGTTCAAGATCTTTTGATTCCTACATATTCTATGTGTACATTTTCAATTCCTACATATTCTATGTGTACATTTTCTATTCCTATATATTCTATATGGAACTAGTTAATAAGCAAGGACATAGTCACAACTATTTAAATGTGAAATGCTTCCCCTTAAAAGAAAAGAAAAATAATCCTGAATTACTAATCAAGATGTTTAGGTTATTTTAAGAAGTGTGAAAAGGAGACTAAATGCTTCTCTTCTTTTTTTAAGGAATAACTAGTAAGGGTCTTATTTGAAACAGAGCTTTTCAGATAGCTAGGTTCAAGACACCTCTTTGCTGCTGGACCTCACAGTGTACTTTGTGTCAGTGATGATATTGACTTAGTTATTCACCTTCTGCTGGGTCGCTTTACTCTTCCCATTTTCATTACATGACTAGGAACATCTTATCTTTGGCAACCACCTCTTGCCTCTATTGAACTGATGGCAGAAAGAAAAAAAAAGTTACTGACTGATATGATAGATGGAAACAAACAGGTGGAAAAGATCATGTATGTTATACCACTTGTCTTCAGAAACCAGGCTAAAAACCAGCTGGTCTACCCAACTGTTTCTCTTGAATATTCCTCCTAACTTTAGGTCATGGATAAATACGGTGAGTTTTATGGCCGTGACAGGATCAGTGAGTTACTAGGAATGGACAAAGCTGCTCTTGATTTTAGTGATGCTCGAGAAAAGAAGAAACCAAAGAAGGATAGCTCCTTATCTGCTGTGTAAGTATTTGCTTCTCATTTGTGTGATTGGTTTTGTGTTTATATTTTACTTTTTTCTTGTTTCAGGGGTTTTTGTAAGTTAAAATCAAGCATTCAAAGTTTGTCATTCAACTTTGAATTTTGTTGTTGCTCTTTTATGTATAGCTATATATGATAAATTCTTAAGTTGAATGATATAGTGAATTTATTTCATTATAGAAAACATGTATGCAGGACTACACTGTTTTTTATGTATGCAGATTTAATTTAGTGTACAGCTGCTTGAATGCATCACATTTTCACTGTTTTGATAGTGTCATTACAGCTGGACTGGAAGCTCCTTTTCATAGTTCTCTCAGTTCAGCTCCTGTGGAAAGAATGGGCAAAACTGGCACTGTATATTCTGATTATAAAGAAAGTATGGAATAAATTTAAGTGATAGTGGCCAGTAAAATCTAGGAAGATGAATGGTTAGTCTTCACATATTTTTATAATTTGTTTTCCTTAAACTGTGTATTTGACTATCATCTTGGAGATAGACCTGAAAAAAAAGGCCCTGGACATCCAGAGTAATTGCGTTCATTTTCCTTCTTAGGGAATGGACATCCCTAGTTTTTGTAAAGCACTGCAGAAATCTTTTTTCCAGTTCTGTGTTACAAAAAAAGATATTCAAATACATAGAATATATGTTAACAAATGGTCATATAGCATGACCCATGCTTGAGTTTAGAAAAAAAAAAAATTGATTTTTATTTGGGAATAAATTTGAAATAATATTTCTGTGAATACTCTTGAAAAAACAGACCAGAATGAATCAGTTGGAGAAGGCTGATTAAATACTTAAATTCAGAATCAGACCTGAAGGTGCCAGTTTTTTACTACATCTCTAACATCTACTCTGTTATATACATTAAAAACAAAAATTGACTTCATCTGCCTTTCATGTTGCCCCTGGAGAAATAGTTTCATACATATAGCAGACGAATATGCTGTGGGAAAATAAACAACTATGATAAAAATTCATAGAACTATTTGCATAAGATTAATATGCTTCAGGAAGGTACATGTATCCACTTTTTACCAGTTTCAAAAATGAACACTAATGTAGCTACTAAACTTTAGGCATATTCCAGATTCGACATTTGAAATATATTTACAGTGCAATGATAAGAGAGGTGGGAAAGCACTGGAGTTGAACCCTTATTGCACCACTTTTGGGAAAAAAAAAATGGAGAATAGTATGACCTGGTGTGCTAGCTCTAGTGCCTCTGCTTCTGCATGTGCCAGCCGGAGGTGGCCCAGGCTGAGGCCAGACCAGATACCTGTGTCTCTCTCCACATAGAGGGGAAATGCAGCATGCATTTTGAATACAAATGAACAAGGTTTTTCTTCTGTCTTCTTGACCCCTAGCTCCTGCTGTTTCTCACCTTTTACTGTGGGTCAGTAACCTGGTATTCCCTTCCATCTATCTTTTCACAAGGGACTCACAGCACTCAACTTGCAAGTGGCTGTACTCCTTCTGAAACTCCTACCCATCCCACTGATTGCTGCATTAAAAAAATCCTCACTGTGCTGTTGTATTTTAACTCTGGAAGAGTCTTTCAGCTTATGGATGCAGTCTGGAGTATTTTTTAAAGTATACATATATATTTAAATTTATAAATGTATATTTAAATATTTTCTTTTTATATATTGCAGTGTTATTTAAATACAGCCAACAAAAGAGGATGCTGTTGTCACTTTACACAGTGAACAGAGTTAGAATTTGCACACTGAGATTGAGACAGTGCACTGGTTTTCCATTGAATAAGCTTCCTTTCTGAGGATGATGTTAAGCTAGCTGCAGCATGGATGAAGTATGTTTGAGAGAATAATATGAAAGACACAAAAATGAAAGTATTTATCAGAAGTGTTACAGTGAAGATTACCTGTCAGTCCCTTTATCTTCTGAACCGCTGTTGGTTCTGCAGTCTTTGAGCTATTTGATCAAGGTAGTGAGCAGAAATAAACAGGATGATGAAGTATTATGCATTATGAATTATTATTATTGCTTTGCTATCCACATCAGACTTATTTAAAAAAATTAAGATGTGGAAAAATGAACAGTTCCTTTTTCCATATAGATCAATTTTCACATTATTTATAGGAGATCTAGAGCTCTTTGTAAAATGTAAAATCACCAAATTAAATTGACTAGAGTTGAGTTCCTGTGGTGCTGGTTTTTTTGCCATTTAATGAGAAAGTGTCCTGCCTGTCCATAAGCAGTCCTGTTTGTGGTGTTTCATATAGGTGGAATGTAAGTCGTGAGAATATGCCTGAAACTGGAAGATAGTGGTATTGGGTCAGAATAAAGTAAGAAAATAACTTGCTACAAGAACATTTTCAGAAATAAATTTCAAGAGATTTTGGTTCATTTTATCTCCTAAATATGTTATGGAATGATACTTGAATGAGAAACTGTTCTTAACAGGTTTGTTTGTTTGTTTTCCATTTTCTTCCAGGACAGAGTTTTCTATAAATTTTGATATCTCTAATAACTCCAATTTTTTTTACACTTTGAAGTTGAGAAAAAATTGGTATCAGCAGTTCTGAGCTGGGGTAGACTGTGTTACTGAAGAAGCCATTTGATTGTTCCAGAAACATTCCTAGCTTTGTTTAAATGGCAGCATGCTAGATTTATCTTTGACTACTCTATGGTGTCTGAAGCATAGCACAGTTTGGGGACTTCTGAGACTAGCATGATTCTAATAATTTCTTACAAGGTATGAATGGCTAAATAAATGAAATAGCCTGTAGACTATTTGGAAGAGAGGTTTTGATCTGAGTTTGATTTAATGCTGTTTTTCTGTTATATTAGCTCCGCATACATCTATGTAGTGTTTATACCATTATACCGGTTCAGCTTGAGGTTTCTATCTTTTAGTTTTACGTGTAAAAATGGAGTTAATTTTGTTTGTGTTAAACAGTGAATACCGTTGCGTGTAGTACAAGTAGGAGTTTGGTATTTTGCTGGTAACTGTTCCTTGGGAGTGTAATATTCAAATAAAACTATTATTTTTATGTGGTTAGTGGCTCTGCCTATACAAGCAAGAATTTTGGAAATCAGACATTGATAGACCAGGCTTTAACTTCAGATATTCCATCTAAGACTTCAGGTAATTCCATATAAACATCTGGCACAGAAATACTGTGTGCTTTCTTATATGGCAGGTGTGTGACAACTGCCAGCATTATTTCTACTTGTTTAGTCAGTCAGAAGCGCTTCTCTTTCAGGAATACTGAATTTGCTCACATTGTAAGGATGAAAGTAGGACAGATGACATTTTTCATGCTGCTATTTATATTTATTCCTGAATTGTGATCCAGGTTTAGAATTTTTATGTGTCAATATAGTACAGATGAGCCAAACATTTCCAAAAAGACGTCTAGAGAGTAGAAGTGTAGGTTCTAATATACTTTAGCTTTTGGAGAAATAGATTGGCTGCTGTCTCCTTTATGTGACAATACACTTCCTACAGATTGTGTTGCGTATTTTCCCGTTGTGTTTTGATATAAATTTGTAATGTATTTATATATTTTTACAGGCTAAATTCCATTGACGTTAAGTATCAGATGTGGAAATTAGGAGTTGTTTTCACTGATAATGTAAGTTATCATATACACACATATGTATGTATATAATCACCTTCTAAAAAGCAATATACACTTCCTAACACAAAGTGCTTCAGAAGGAAGTATTAAATACTCTGGATTATATGTAATTTACTACATAGATGAAGAAAATCTTGGAAGTTTAAAAAGACATTACCAAAATCTTTTCCTAGTTACATAGCTATTAGCCTATAGAAACTTAGCCAGTTCCTGCCTCCCTTCTGATCTACTTTATTCAGATGCAAGAAGCAAGTGCTCTACTGTAGAATTAGAAAACTGACTATGTAAATTCTAATTGCCATTTTTCATATTCTGCATAAACTTTATGAACACTTGAATGTTCCTGGAGCACAGTCAGATTAGTGTAGTTAATATATGTGGAATTGCTAGAATTTGTATCACTGAAACTGGTAGTAGGATGTGACAAAGAATGAGACTGATGATTTTAATCATTTGAAAAAAATGATTTTTTAAAAACTAAAACAACACCGACTGTTAAAATACCTTGTAGTTTAAGAACTCACTCATCATATGATTACCAAGAGTCTTATGATTACTGCTAGCCTAACTCAGCTTATTTTGCTGGTGGAAAAAATGGTTGGGGAACAAACAGTTTTGGAAATAGGACTGCTGAGGAATAAAAGTGTAATCTGACTTTAATCGAGAAACATGGAACGATAAGTCTCCAGGTCTACAGAGTGCATGATCTGTACAGTTATTTTGTTCAGGATTACTTTATTCCTAAAGGAGGGACTGTAATTTCTCTTATAATTATGTACCTATCTTTAAGTCCAATAAAAATTAAATATTAGAGGAAAAGATGAAATTAACATCTGTACTAATAGTTAGTAAACTACTTAATATATTTAAGTAGTAATTTTAGTCGGTTGAATTAATTATAAAATTCCTTTTGTTGCAGAGTCCTTTTGTTTGTCATTTACCATCTTATTAGGCTTTAATATTTTAAAATAATTATTTAGGAATTCATAAACAAAAAATCATTTAAATCAGAAAAACGTTACAGTTTTAGCAATTTCAGAATTGGTGTTTGCATATTAAAATTAAGAATATGTCAATTTTGACCATGTCTTATGAACTCTGTATTTGCTGGTTTAATATTTTTGCACAAAGAGAAAGTTCTCAAAGATACCTACCAAAGTCTATGTAAAAAGAATAATTATTTCCCATCTAAAGAAAAGCACATTCAAGCAATTTCTACCTTTTCTTAGTGTTTTGAATTAAGTTAAAGATAATAGCCATATAAGTTTAATTTTCTGATGTACTTGTTTTTTCTGTTAGTCTTTCCTTTACCTAGCATGGTACATGACCATGTCAGTCCTTGGCCATTACAACAATTTTTTCTTTGCTGCTCATCTGCTTGACATTGCAATGGGATTCAAGACATTACGAACTATCCTGTCATCAGTCACCCACAATGGCAAACAGGTATCAACGGTCATCTCCTTTCAGCTTTTTTACTTGAGTACACAGGAAAGATCACTTCATGACTTAGTTGAGCTGCTCTGCAGATTCACAGCAGAATTGTTCTTTCATCATGAAGTTTAGAACTTGGGTCACTGGGGAAACTAGCCAATAGCACTTATAAGCATAAGAAAATGGAACTAGGATAGTGACAGTCTCCAGCTGTTATGAGGAAATGTGTCACAAAATTGCTGTTTAATTTTTTTTTTTGAGATTAATCTAAAGAAGGGTCCAGTTGAGACCCAGTTATTCTTTCTGTTAGATGACTCTTTGAGAAACTCAGCTCTTTGATGATAAGAAATCCTTTCTTAAAGGAGCTATAAAATCTGAAATTGCATTTCTAAGTAAAGAAAATAAGGCTTTTCATCTACTGAGGTCTGTTGTAAGAATGGCAATTAATGTAACCTGAGACTTGGTGATCCTCAAGTCTGACTTGTCTAGTTCAAAGGACCTTTGTAAACAACTTTGTAATGATAAGAAAACCCCATCTTTGGACTGCTTAGAAGATCTTCCAGCAAGGAAGCTAATATAATTCATATTCAGGTGGGCTGGGAATGGTAACATAAAGGTCTTTTCTGTTTTGTATACCAGTGTGCTGTTGTAATAAGATTGAATTTTAGTTCTAATTTTGTAACATGTAGGTGCTTTAGAAGTCTAGTGACAACTGCCATTTCAAAATTTACCAGTAGCAAGTTTTTTGAGGGCTTTCCTTTTTATTCTCTTTGGGTTTAAGCAAGTTTGATATTAGAGAAACACAAAATAATTAGCAATGATTTTTTATAAATGCAAAGTGTGATGGATTTGATTCCATCTTCAAATGCACTTTGTCAACATTTTTAAAGAAGTAATACACACTTAAATGTACACAGTTTATATTTCGAAGTACCTAGTGAAGCACGTGGCACATAGAAGACTGTTAAGTATGAATTTACCTTGACAAACTGTTATTTGTTTTAATTTATATGCAAACTTGAGTTTTATTTGTGGAAAAAAAATTTAGAAAAGTTCCAGAAATCAATGTACTGCAGTCTTTGCCCTTAAGAATTTCTTAATTCTTATTTTTAAGAGAACAAAAAAAAAAGAAAAAAATCGGTCTACACCTGAAATAAAAGTGAAGTATTCTACCTTTTAAAAATAGTCCTGAAGTTTCAGCAAATTATCTATGAAGTAAGGGGGTATTATTTATGATATGAAAACTTGCTAGGTCTGACAGCTATGCAGCTGAAATATCCATTTGCAGGACATTGCAGTTCACTTCCAACTGCCTTCCATAAAGCTGAAGGCAAAATTTTCATGATTCTGCAGTTGAACAGTGAGGTATTTGTTGCTGCTTCTCTGAGGTAGATATTTAAAGGAACGGTTTGGTTTATACGTGATTTCATAGGTGTAAATAAAATTGTTTCAGTATTAAATTCGTAGAAAGACTATATTGCAATTATATAATAGGTGATATTAAATAGTATTTCTATTACTATTAGGTATTAAACTCAGATATTTTTGTCTGCTTGTGTGGCTTTTATACGATTCTAATGGATTGCTTGATTGCCTATGTATACACTAGATTTTGCAAAATTTATCTCTGTAATTTTCTGAAGCATAGTTTTCCTTCAGAATAAAGCAGGTGAAATGAACAATCTTTGGAGGAAGATATGCTGATATATTACCAAATGCTAGAAAGACATGCAAAGAGGCAAAGTAAAGAAAGTTTTCCTTCTGCTAGTACATGTAGATTTTTGTTACTTTTCTTCTCTTTTTGGGAAGAAAATTGTATAGCATAATTTCATGGTGGTGTTATATCCACTTTATAATTTTGTCTTCCAGCTTGTCCTAACAGTGGGATTATTGGCAGTAGTAGTATACTTGTATACAGTAGTGGCATTCAATTTTTTCCGCAAGTTCTACAACAAGAGTGAAGATGGTGATATGCCAGACATGAAATGTGATGATATGTTAACTGTAAGTCTTACTTTGCTTTCTGGATATTTGTTTTTAACTGTTATGTTTTTGTTCTGATCTTCTTGTAATTTCTGTTCATGCAGCTGTATCATTAGCCAGCAACAGGAACAACTCTAATTGAAAGCAAGGGAGCAAATATAATGAACAACCCTTACAACTAGATATACCCTGTGTATGTTAAACACATCTATAAATGAATAAAAGAAATATGATGATATTCTTTGCTATAGTTTCTCAAAAAAATGAAAAACATCTACAAGCTGTGAAGCTGAGCCAAGTCAAAGCGCAGTATTTCTGAATCTTGAGGTTCTACAAGCTATGCAGCAAGAGGTTCAGTTGTAAGCAAGGACTTTCATCAGTAAGTTAGGCACTGAAATGCTTGTTTAAGCTTGGAAATTCATCAGTTTCCCTTAGTGTGAATTGCCATTATTACCCTCAGTTGGCAATTCTGTTACTGAAATCTCTTCTGTGCTCAGGACCACATACTGAGACAGTGGCAGGCTTTGCAGATGGTAGGTAGAACTTAAATCACAAAGAATTTCTAAGATGCGTTGCTGTTAACATCCTTCTAATAGGAACCATGTACAACAAAGTTAAATATATTCCGGTAGGTTATGCGGTATGAATCACTTCCAGGGACTGACACCACTTAAACGCTGAACAATTAGATAAACTGTGGAAGGAGACTAGTATGTCTATGCCCAGTTTGGGACATTCAGTACAAGAAAGACATAGTGTAATGGCTTGGCTAGGACAGGGTTAATTTTTACCAGAAGTTGGGACAGCACCACAGCTGGAATAGACAAATGAAGTAGCCAATGGGTCGATACCATGCTGACGTCATGGCCACTACATAAGGGCTGAGGGGCGTGTGAGATGCCAGCGGTGGGGCAGTCAGGCTAGGTTGGTGCTGTGGGTTTGAAACTAACTCAGTATGTGTGGTTTATATCACTTGCTTTATACATTTTTTCATTACTTTTATTGCTATTACTGTTCTTTTTACTTCACCTTTTGTGGTGGTGTATTAAATTCTCCTTATCGCAGCCCATGGGATTTTGTGTTTTCCTCCCTCTTCTTCACATGCAGGGAGCAGTGGGGGAAGCAGGCAACCAGCTACATGGTGCTCAGCTCCTAGCTGGGTCTAAACCACGACACATAGATAAAATGAAATATAAACTAGTGGAGGGCCCCTAAATTGTCAGATGTTGGAGCAGTTGCCCTAGGAAGAGAGGCTGAGGCAATTGTGCTTGTTTGGCATAGAGAAAAGAAAGCTTTGGGGTTGGGGGGAGTGTAAGAGCAGCTCTCTAGTGCCTGCAGAGAGGTTACTGGGAAGACAAATCCGGTCTCTTTACAGCAGTGCATGCCAGGAGACTATGGAGATACATTGTTCTGACTGAGAACAGCAAAGTACTAGATCAGGTTGCTCAGAGAGGTTGTTCAGTGTCTTCCTGTCAGAAAGTTGTAACAACCTCACTGGGTAAAGTCCAGAGCAACTTTGGCAGAACTTATAGTGGGCACTGCTTGGAGCAGGATTTGGACTAGAGACCTCATTAAGTCCCTTCTAACCTGACCTGCTCTGTAATTCTCTGAAAATAGACTTACAAAAGGTTATAGTATTGTACAGGAATAAGTTAGAATAACGTGATATGCTATAAAATCAGGATTGTCTTTTATAAAAGCAGTAAGATTTGCCAGGTGATATTTAAAAATAAAAATATATTCTCTGTAATTTTTTTATTTTTTAGAAATAGAAAAAAACTTTTAAAAGGTTTTAAATGACTAACACTACATTTGCTCATTAAGTTAATGCTTGACTTTCAATGGTGAAATAAAAACTATCACTAAAAATTGTTCATTTTTCAGCCATTGGTCACTCCGCATTGTATGTTACTATAGCAATTTCTTATATAAGGGATTTGGGGGGTAAGTGTGGCATAGAAATTAAAAAATGGATTTTTTTATATGGTTAAGTTTTAGGAGTTAATTATTGTTATTGGAATCACTATTTTTTTAGAGGGAGTGAGAACCCTGTCCCTGTAGTTTACAAAGCTACTTAAAGAGAAAACAATCCCCTGCTCCAGACCTCTGAAAATGATATAAATTTCTATTAAATTATAGCATGATAAACTAGAAATCTTGCATTGTCAGCATCCCACATTACTATACTGAGAAACCTTATTGTAATACTTTTCACATGATAGTTTTGTGGTATTTCACAGTATTCACAGACTTTTTCTGTCATTAGCCTCTCCTTTATAGAAGCATTCTCAAAGGCTTTTGTTTTGGTTTTGTTTGTTTTTTAATTTTTGAAACATCAAAGATTGGGAAAGTCATTCACTCGTGAACTAGGAAAATGGAAAAGGAGATGGCTTTGGTGGTAGTGGCATTTCCTGTTTGCACAGCACTTGAAACAATTATATGTGAATGGTGATGTGCTGCTGGGCTTAAGGTAGTTGAACCTTTGATCTTTTTTAACTGCTGCATAATGACAGAACATTAAATACTGCAGCTTCAGCTGCACAGCAGCATTTCACGTTCCTCAGAAATGTCCATAACCTCAAAGAGGAGAAAAAGATGACTTGACATAGTATAGTTGCTAGACCATAGACCAGTTCTGTTTGTCACTGAATTTGCAGCAATGGATATTTTTACTTCTAGCTGCAGACAAACTTTGTGTCCCTTTGTTTTCTGTTTTCTAGTGCTACATGTTTCACATGTACGTTGGAGTACGTGCAGGTGGAGGCATTGGTGATGAAATAGAGGATCCAGCAGGAGATGAATATGAAATCTATCGGATTATCTTTGACATCACTTTCTTCTTCTTTGTGATTGTCATCCTGCTTGCAATTATTCAAGGTATATGTTTGTAACCCATGGTAAGGCAGAAAGCATGATTTTGGCAGTACAAAGATTTTAGTGCTACAGTAATCACACCTAAGATTCAACTACAACACCAGGGCAGATCTTGAAGCACAGATTTATAAAGTAAATCACACCCAAGTGGATTTTATCCATACACTGTTCTTCCTTGTTTCTGTAAAATCAATAGGCTCTAACTGGATCAGAGGAATCAAGACAAGCTCTTTGCTGTGAGAATACTGGTGTCACTATAGTTTCTATCTTCTCACTGACCTTTCTAAAAGCCTCCTGTAAATGATCAGCAAGAGATGTGATTAGAAAGTGATTAGCTATCATGTGGCCTACCTTAAAAATGTCATATTGACCTTGAAATTGTTATTGACATAACCCACCCTTTGTGATCTTATGTGGACAAAATCAGTAGCAGGTGCTCTCAGTATTGCCTCTGCCCAGTACCTCATGTACTTGACTGTCTGGCAAATCTTCAGATTGATGGTAGTGGTGTGAAAATTGGATTATTACTTTAAGAGGCTTAATCTTTTCTCACGTAAACCTAACTCTGTTAGGTGTGATGACTGCTTATTTGAAGGATGTCAAAGAGTAAAGAAGGATGTTTGATTTGAAACAGCTTTGGTATATCCTGCATAATGACAATGAAAAGTCAGCTACCATCAGGTTAGCTTCTGAATTTGAGTGGAAGTATCTGACTGATAGTGTGGCTTGCTGTTGTAATCTGTGTTGTGAATACTGAATTTTGAGAAGTCAGGGTCTTTTCTATTATGTTTGTATTAATGATATTTAATGCTATTACCTGAAGTCTGTAAAAGCTCTATCTGTTTACATATTCTACCTTCCAAAGGTTGTCAAGAATTCCCAGAAGATGGTCTTTTATTAAAGTTCACACAATTTAATGGAATTATATTATATATTATGATTTTAGAAAAATGTGTAATGATTTTTACTAGGTGCAGTTGCTATTATAAATAGCAATACTTTATTGCTTTCTGTCAGCTGATAGCTAACTTATGACGATTTTGACAGCAGTAAGGATGATTTATCTCTTTTTAAAAGGAAGTTTAGAAGGCAACTCGGAGCTTGTGGTAAATTGTGTATAACTCTTACTCAAGAGACAGGTTTTTTTTTTAAAGGGCTTGAGGAGGGTGCAGAATTTTTTTATAGCCTGAAGTGTCGTATCTCATACTGTTTGTTTCTTCATTTTTTGAGGGCCTGAAGAATAGAGGCCTTAGCTGTCAAGCTTTGAGTATAACTCTTATCTGGTATTCATCAGTTTTGCAGCACAGTAGTGCCAACTACTGTGGAGTTAGTCCTTATTCTTACTGGTGTAAGCGAAGGGTGAATCATGAATAATTTATGGTCTGAGCCACAGATCATAAATTCATGGTGGTTTTCCTTCTTTCTGTATCTCCCTGAAATGACTCCTTACTTCCATAGAGCTCTGACAGTAGAACCTTGTACTACATGGCAACCATAATGAGAGAGGATGCACAGAGCTCTGGGCCTTTCTGCATCTGCTGTGTAATAAGTCTCTGAACTCTTACACTTGCAGTAGTATTCTTTCTATGGTAAAGCCTACGTCACTGTAAAACCACATGCGTCTTCATGTACTGAATCAAGATTAGAGCACTGTGAACAAAACAGAAGTCTGCTTGTCCTGTTTTATAATTCCAAGTGGTTCTGACAGCCATGTTACTGGTAGCCATTTTATTTGACTTGCTCATTTTTCTTCATGTATTGAGTAGCTTTTGTGGTCTTTGGAATATAAATTGGCTTCTGTAACAAGATTCTTATTTAATATTCTTTGTCAGAGTTATCCCTAGATTTCCGAATATTCTTTGTCACAATTCTGTTCTTTAACATTAACTATCATTTTAACTTAAACCCTAGGTTTAATTATTGACGCTTTTGGTGAATTAAGAGATCAGCAAGAGCAAGTTAAGGAAGACATGGAGGTAAGAACATCCAGTTGTTGAACTATACCTTATTTTCAGGTTTAATGAATATCTGTTTTCAATCAAAATGTGATCTAGCTAGTAGATAGGGTTTTTTTAAACCAAGAGGAAAATACAGTTCTGTACATGATTCAAGATCATACATTTTGCTGGATGAGATTCTACTCTCATCTCAGTTCATTAGATGGAAATAATACCTTAGTTTTCATTTTCGTTGACTTGTTTTTGTATCTGTTAAAATATAAGAACTTACATAAGTAGCTCTGTTAGTACCCAACAAAATTCTTTTAAGAGAAATTTATGAAGAGAAAACTGCTAGCATCCACATTCTGAATAGCATTTACCATTCTTTGCTTCCTTCTGTGAGAAGTATGGTATGCTTTCACAGGTGCTAACTGCTACTTTGCATGGGACACAAACCCAGGTTGTGTAAACTGATATTCTGCTCTAAGCACATTTTGGGTTTGTTTGCAAATTCCTAGTATGTGCTTTGTGTAGACTGATCTCTGTATCTTCATTTTGTACAGTAGAAGAATCTTTATACATTGCTGTATGTGGTAATGAATTATATGTCTGTGACTATTTAAGTCTTTTGCATCTTCAGACTAGTTTTCTAACACAAATATAATTATTTGGTTAATCTGAGTACAAGTATCCTGTACTTGGTGGTTTTCTATTCTGTCATTTACATTTGACTCAGAACTCAGAGTGTTGCAAACCTGCTGTGTTTTGTATTCTAAACTTTGAGCATATTCAGTTTCAGCTGGACAAGCACAACAGGCATTGAGGTAAATGTTGCCATATGCTGCAGTGAGTGCTACTTACAGTGTTAAAGGAAAGAAGAAATTCAGCTTTGACCATTGTATGCCGTTCTTACTCCTGATACCTGTTCACTTACAACTGGCAAAGATTTTATTTGTTTCTTTTTCTTTAAACAGTAAGAAGCTATTCTGATGGCAGTTAAATTTCTACTCAAGTGTTTTGGCTGCGGTATGCAGTCCCAATCATAAAATGAAAAACCTTTTTGTTCAGCACATATTATACATAATGCATTGCCATTTTCAAGAAAATTGTTACATTTTTATTGGCCTTTCTCGAAGGGGAGTAGGGTTATATGTAGTGTTCAAGTGCTCTGTATTCTTTTTTTAGACAAAGTGCTTTATCTGTGGAATAGGAAATGACTACTTTGATACAGTGCCCCATGGCTTTGAAACACACACACTACAAGAGCACAACTTGGCCAATTATTTGTGAGTACAGTAAAAAATTAACTCCTCGCTAACTCATGACCCTTGCAGTTTCTGCAAGTACCTGATTAGCTCTCTTGCATAAGTAAGAGTCAGTACTGTTTGGCTTTGATATGCATGCATGCTGCCTGAATATATAATTCTGTGGTAATGTGAGCAAGGAACAAACAAATGTCATTACCTTGTTTCCAGCTTGGTTGTGACACACCGAGTAACTGGGAACTTAGCATGGGGCTGTGAAGGCATTGTAAAATTGAATTTGTTGTGTGAGGTACAGAGGAACAGTGTGACCTGGCCTGGAGACTGATGGAGAGATGGCAGAAGCAAAGCAGTAAGGCAAAAGAGGGACATTGCATTGTTACATTGGACAAAACGTTGAGTGGAGTGCTGAGGCTGACTAAGAGAACCCAGGAGAAAGGGAGGTAGGGGAACTGGAATGGGGAGCTAAAAAGGGGAGAGATCAGCTCATGGACATCAAGTCCACCTTTGGAAAATCCAAGCAGAGCATTAATGACCACTAAACTCAGTCTTTTTAAATCTAGAAATAAAACCGTTTAGCAGGCCCACAATCACTGTGACATACAACAGTATCTCTGGTCAAATACATATGAAAATCCAGTGCCAAAATATATTTTATACAAGTGCTGTCAGTATGAAGCAATGAATGGATTGTGACTTTGTGTCTATAAACTAGCACTGTATGTGCACAAAATAATGAGACTGTAAAGTCAAACATCCCTATAAAGAACTTCCACCTGAAAAACAGGTTGTGGAAACAAAATAAATTAAAAGAACTATCATGTAGGATTTTGTTCCTACTTATAAAGTACTATGAAATAACATACTATAGCGTACTTGCTCTAAATGCATCATCCTAAGGAAATATTTTTTTCGTATTTTGTACATGATCATTTTTTATATTTTTACATATATTTGGAGACAATATCTATTATGAGTGAAATTTTGAAATAATCATCTAGTGTCTGTCAGAACATCTCAAACCCCCAAGACAAATGCATTTTTAAAATTACAATTTATTTTCCCCTCATGTTGATCTTGAGTTACACAGACTAGTAAAATATCCCTAACTTATAATTCAATAACAGAAATCTCTTAATCATCTTCAGCATTTCTTACTCATTGTGAGGAGAGGGGAAAAAAGTTCCAGTGACTATTCTCTGTCTACCTCCTAGTTCGTGTTCAGCTTAGAAAATCTTCATTTAAACTGAGTTACTATTTACTGTACATCAAACTGAATCTCTTCGTTTTAACATACTATTCATTGAACACTGAATGAATGTCAGCAGTGTCAGGAAAGCGTATTTAATGTGTCTGGGAATATTGTTGTAAGTAGAACTCTGGATCTTGTAAGTCCATGAACAGCATTATCACTGTACATGCTGAAAACTATCCATCCCTCTGTGGGTTGCTGAATGTTTTCAAATATTGTATTTGTGACTGCTGTTTCTTTGCTTGTAGGTTTTTTCTGATGTATCTTATTAACAAAGATGAAACAGAGCATACAGGACAGGTAGGTTGACCAACTCTGTTAATGTCAACAGTTACTAAATAAGACTGATTCTAAAATAGAAATCATCCAGGCTTGGTAAAACTAAGAGTACTATAATGAATAGGTTCCTATAGGTTATGTATCTTAATTACCGTGCTTCTAAATGTTTAGAACTTTGGTTGCTTACATTAGATTTAGTATCAATTCTGTAGTACTTTCTATTCCTATTTTGTTATCTGGCCTGTTATTTCCACAAAACATAAATACAGACTATAAACAAAAATAGTGAGAAACAGAACATTTAAGCATCCTATGAAAGCAGCACTCTTAATTTCTCCCTGTTCACTGTCTTTGTTCTTTTTTATTAACTATATATAATCTTCTATGTTTGTACATATATTTAAAATTAAATCTGTGAGAGAAGTTTTCCTTGGAGGTTTCTTGAGAGTATTTCATACTACATAACTTCTAGGTACATGGTTTAGCGGTGGGCTTGACAGTATTATGTTTATGGTTGGACTCATTTATCTTAAAAGTCTTTTCTTACCTTAATGATTCTATGATTCTATAACTTGTGGAACACGTCCTTTCTACCATAAAATTTGTATAATAAAAACCACATTTAAGTGATGTGATTAAAATGGAAATAAACTGACATACCCTTTACTATTATCTGAACTGCTTAGAGATAGAGCTGTACCTGAAAAAATAATCAAAAAGGAAAAAAAAAACCCAAACCACCACTGATTCAGAAAATACTGCTCTTCTAATAAATACCTTTAAAGGCCATTTTGTTGTATTTATTGTGTGTAGCCATGTTTTGAAATGACTGATGCAGAAATTCACTTGAATTTCTATGACACAAAATATTCTGCTTACCCTGGTATTTGTCTCCTGACCAGCTTTAATTGAGCTCTAAAGTGCTCCTGGAAGTACAATAAGAACTAAACTACCTTGTTGTCTTCTATATATTTCTCTAGAGCTTTTTGACCAGGTGTTTTGATCTAAACTGATCAAAATAATTGACATGATTTTGTAGATTGATATGCAACAATGAGATATGCGCAGAATCAAAAAAGTGAAGCAGTATGTAAATAAAAGAGAAGGAAAAAAAAAGTAATGTTTGGTGCTTTCTCACTGAAAATTATTTAAATTGTGTTTGTTTCAGGAATCCTATGTATGGAAAATGTATCAAGAACGGTGTTGGGAGTTTTTCCCTGCTGGTGATTGCTTCCGAAAGCAATATGAAGACCAGCTCAACTAAGCAGAGATGAGGATTTCTGTATGAAAATATGTCCGTGTGTTTCCCAACTCTTCTGGGATTGTCTAACAGATTTCTTAAATCCCCAAAGCTGTGTGCTTTTTGGAGCACCAAAGCTCTTTTTTTAATAACCCAACTGCGCTTTTATTTTCTTGTGTATTTGCTTTGAGAACACTGGAGTAAAGAACAGTGAAAAATAACAGCAACTCTGGAAAACAAACCAACCACTTGCACACACAAAAGATATCCCTATACATAACATACACACATAAGAAGAGACTTGAGACAGCTTATTTCTGAAACTGCCAGATGATGCCCTTGTCTATAAGATCACACATGGGGTGACATGGTAGCAACACTCACTCAATCTGTTTATTTCATCATCCTGGAAGAAACTATATGTAGTTCGCAGAGCACTGTCAAAGGCTGTTTTGGACACTAAGTTGTGGGGAAATAGTGCCTTACTATATGTGGGTTGAGCTATGCAGAAGATGAGTGCATGATTACATCTTTTTTTTTTTTTTTTTCCTTTATGTCTTCCCTTTCTTCCAAGTTAATATTTATTTTGTGGTTTTGATGGGTTTGGGAGGAAGGGGTTTGATTATGCACATCTTTTTAATAAGACTGGAGTGTCTCAGGACAAGATTAGGTTATTCTCATCGAGTTCATTTCACATTTACCTTCCTCTTTAGCTTTTGCTCTTATTTTGGTAATGCTCTGATACAACACTGCAACTTTATGAAATCTTTGTATGAAAACAAGACGATTGCAAAAAACACTTTAACAAGAAATGTTTCATTGCATGTTTATTATGCAAGTTTAAAACAATCAAAAGAACAACCTTCTGAAGCAAGTTGATCAACATGAAAAAAAACATTCACAATAATTATATCCATAGTAATAAAGTGTTGTGGGCTTTATTGTACATCTGGAACAAGTGTCATCAGCCAACAATGTATGTGTTATGAATCTGACAGTAGTTTTGGTTTCTTTTCTTTCTTTCATTTCTGCCACCTGTGATCGATAGTGGAGTTGAAGATTTTCTTGTTAAATTATTTTTTAAAAGCAAAGCTGAAGCAATATCCATTCAGGGACTCCATCAATTGCATCAAGAAACACCAATGATGTGTACATCACTCCATTTTGAGTCCTTTTCAATTGTAATGCCAGTCTTTACAAATAAAAAGAGAGATTCAGAATGGAAACGATCTGGTTTTGGTAGCATTGGAGGTCTTTTTTAATGGAGTCTTTTTATTCATCTCTGAATTAATTACACACACTTCCTAACAGGTTTAAGCTGCTGTTTCTGTAATGAAAGGTTTTGGGTTTTTTTTTCTTGCTGTTCTGTTGCGCCACTTCATTCCTTTACAGACCAGAGTTTTGTCATAAAATAAATTGACAGTATCAATATTCAGTTGTAACCAAGAAAAATCAGAACTAAGGAAATACTGCCCTAAAAATACTAATCCTGTATTCTTAAAAGTCAGGCTTTCAATTCAGCAGACTGTGAATATTGCTACTCTGAAACTGGGATCCAGGTGAGGATTCTGGTTAAATTCTCTCAAATTCTACCATATTTGAGGTCAGAGGCTGGGCAGGCTGGTGATGGTGGGACGGACAGGTACTGCAGCTAAAATTTATATTCAGGTTTTAAACCACCCCACCCTGTTTGGAGTATTCATTCCAGCTTTGTTTCCTCCCTGTTTAGCACATCTCCATAAAACAATTTTAATCAGCCTTTCTGGGATTTGTATATATGACTTGGAAATGCATTATTGCATTGATGTTCTTTTTTGGCTGTACAACTTGAGAATAGTTGTTTGACACACAGACAGACACTTTATATTGGTTTTGCACAGTTTGTTAAGAAATACATAGTTCATGAATCTGACTGATATTTGAAGATCCCTTTGTCTTGAAAATAAATTTGACTGGACTTTGTAGGCAAGTACCAGCATAAAAAGTGCTATGTTTCTTTAACCTTAGCTTCCACGTCACAAAGCTTCTGGGGCATCCTTGCTGTTGAATCCAGTATCCTTGCTATTTGACAATATACACTTAAACACTAGTCTTTCAGAATGAGGTCTACTGATTATATGGTGAAGTAAAAGTTTCTTTTTAAGTATGATAAATCATCATTTATTAAATTAGTTATAGCTTTCACAGAAGCAAATTCCTACAGCTAAGATCTGGTTTATAAGAGTTTACAAGATTAGCATTCACTGATGAAGAAGGATGGGAACTGGCTTTGGCAGGTCTGCAGAGCCTGGTTCATGCTGTCTCCTCTGCAATGTCTGTAGGCTTTCTGAGTCCCTGAAACTTGGCATTTCCTGTTTCATTCAGTGCACGAAATTGCTACTGAGAGCCTTTTTCATAACACTTAACACATCTAATTCAAGAAAAGAACCTCATTTTGAAATTAAAAATAAGAGTGCATGTCATAGGAGACTGGCTTATTTTTAAAGTATACATTTCCTGTGACTCATATTGTTTCTGACACTAATGTACAGCCTTAACAGGATAATATTATTCAGGCAGGCCACGTACTACATGATACAGACTGTAGTGTCCAAGTTAATAGTGATTAATTTGTTTTAGACAAAATTGAAAAAATTCTTAGATTTTGCTAAAAATTACTGAACTTACTGGGACAAATGCAACTTCTTCAAATTTTTGTGTTGTAAGAGAGTCAGTAAAAAAAGCAATGTGATCATGTGAACACAGCCCACCAATACAGACATCTCACTGCTTTAACAGTTGTATCAAAAGAAATTAACATTGACTTATGTCCTGTATTCTAGCACAATGTACAAGAGCAGGTAATAATATGTCACTTGAAAACTGTGGTTATAAATCCAAGGTTGATTATAGTGCTTATGTGTGTGATATTTAAGATAAAGTTATACTAAAAGATATGGGATATTTAAGATGAAGTTATACACTTATTTGTGTATGGTAATGTGTTTTCCAGCTGTTTGCTGAATTTAGAGGTTGTGTCAGTAAAACTGTAATTTTCAGGAGGAATTCTTGCCTGATATTGAAGGTAGCAGAGCGAGAATTGTTGCTGTTTGCCTCTGAATGCCGAGAGAATTGAGAAGAGCTCTGAAGTTGATGATCTTAGTGCATACATGCTTATTTCAGCAAGGAAGCAAAGGAATGAATGGCAATGGAAAAGTAAGATGGAAGAGTAGTTCAGGTGTGTTTGGTTTTTTTTTGTAATGGAAGTTGTTACCCGTTTATATAGTGCCTCACTTAAAATTCAGCTACCTGACAGTTGTTACAGCTTCTTCCGATACAGCGTTTTAACATATTTTCTTTTCTTAAAACTTCAAATCTTAAGTCAGCTCTCTTTTACTGAGCCCATCACAGAAAATAGAAGACAAGAAAAGGGCATTGTAATATTATTGGCCTGTGCATTACTACAAGAATAATCTTTTCATCTTGGCCACTGATTTTCTATTTAAGTTGCAGATGAATATTTTCATTTGTAGTATCTTCCTACTTTTACAGTACTCTTACTAATGAACAATAACATTTTACTTATAAGTTGCATTAATGCTTCCTTCTATATCTTCTTTGATAACGTTTCTACCGTCTTCAGAAGCACTGAATAATTCCCTTTACTTACACAATCAGATATAAAGTATTCATAGGATGTAATATTTTCCACTTTTTTGTTTTCTAAAGTTGAATATGTATTAATTTATGTTCATTAGCCAAAAGAAATATAACTGTGGTGTCTGGAACAGTCTCTGTCAAAGGTTAAGGCATCCATCACAGAGAGCATGGGTGGGTATGGTTTTTTATTAAATCTGTCTAATATTTATGCTCACTAATGTAGCTCCTTCAATCTCTCTTCTTAAGTTGCAGTCACTTTTATTTATGTATTTGTTTGCTTCTTTTTCAGTTTTCTTCTTTTCTAAAGCTGTGCTAAACCATAGAGGCTTGGTTGCAAATAGAATTTCAAATTATATCATCTTACAGTCACTTCTTACTCAAGACTTGCAAGATATTTAAGCACACATATCCTTTTCTAAGTGAGCTTTTTTTGCAGCTGCCTCATTTCTTTTTTTTTAAGGCCCGTTTTATGTGTTTCCTGGAGTAGGGTTTTCTCTGCCTAGTGTTTTAACTGTACCTATGCAATTTCTTCTATCTGGTTTTCTTCACAGTTATCTTTTGGTTTGTTTGGATATTTGTTTAGGCAAAAGGATATGTCTCAGGTGGTAAAGACGACCCTTCTCAGCAGCTGTTGAAGATCTCTAGCAGCCAAACAGCATCATTCTGCCTTGCCAATGGAGATCAAGAGTTGAGGCAATTTTTTTATATGAACAGCTTGCTTTTGTATTGACCTATACATTTTAGTGCTGGATAGGAAGATCTGATCTAAAATTCTCCTGAAAAACGTAGTGAAATTGTAGAAATGTAAGGAGAAAAAGCTCAAAACTCCACAATTACAACAAACTGAAGGTGTTTGCTATCAATCTATTGTGTAAATGCTCCAAGTTTCCATGCAAGATGTAGTTGTGGTGTCGCTCAGTAGAAATTGCAGTTATATAGACAAAATACCTCTGTCTTAAATATGTTAAATAAGGATCTTTGGAACACTGAGATATAGCTAAATATTGCTGGATCATGTGATGTGAGATTTGAAATAAATCAAAAGGTTTTGATGAATTGTTCTTTATGTAGTGCTGGTAGGATAGAAGACAACTGCATGAGTTGAATGCATTGAAAAAATAGAACCACCCAGGTAGTATTAGAGAATGGAAAGTCCTGAAGTAAAAAAAAAAAGAAAGAATAGATTAATAAAAATAGTATGAGAAATAAAGAATACGAAAGAAAGGTATTTCTTTCATCTGTTGAGAACTGGGATTTCATCAATGAAACCTTTGATGAGCTCTGCTTCTTCGCTGTTCTTGTTAAACTCTTGAGAACTTTTTCTGCAATACAATGTCTAGGAAATACACAGATAACAAGCTTTTCTAAAAGAAATTTTATATATGAAAAGAATTGAAAACTGAAATTTTATTAAGCAGTAGACAGATTAATTTTTAAGGTTTTCATGATTTTTTTTTTTTTTGGTGCTGTTAAGTGATGTTCAAGATCCAAACCAAGAATTAAGAATTATGGTGTCAGCTGCCATATGTATTTGTAACAAAACTATACTCTTTAGCTTTAAAGAGCTGAAAGCCTGAGCAAAGGACAAGAGACAATACATAGATTCAGTATATGGACAGGAAAGATCAAGTTTACAGTAGGGTAATATCAGGATCAGAATAATTAACGGTGATAAATTCATCAAGCTACCTGCAAGCAACACAACTGAGAAGAAAAGAAAAAATTAAGAGAAGTCATCATTTGGCCTTATGCATAGCAAGCTTTTTGAATTACATTTTTTTCTGTTTTTTTTTCTTCCCTGCAGTAAATTACTGCTGCATCAAATCCCTCAAGCTCCATTTCATTAAAAATATTTTTTTCATTTTTAATCAATATTCATTTAGTGTATGAGATTTAGAAAACATGCTTGCTTCTAATCTTTGGAAAGCATTTTTGTAGCTTGCTTTGTTTGAATTTCAGATGAAGACACGTTTAAGATGTTTCTCCACTCTATGTCTTTGAATGAAAAATATCCTGCTGTTTAACCACTCTGCATTCATGAGCAAAATAAGTCCTTATCTCTTAGCTTTTGAGATGCGTTAGAACAATGCTATGAATTGCTTTAAAATTTTTGGGCATTAACCCAAATCTGTCACACTCCCTTCTCTCTCAACAATTACTGTGCTGAAGTCTTGCAATTCCTGCAGCTTTGTCTTCTGTAACACATGGTGGCAAAAGGTAAAATTTAGCAAAGTATAAGGGATTTCTTACTTTAGCATGTGATAATTATGTCAATAGGCCTGAAGGATTTGTAAAGAAAAGGCAGCAATATGGAAGTAATTTGAATTGACTGGGGAGAGCTGCTGAGAACTGACTTCACTGTGCTACATTTAAGTATGCATTCTAATAAAAGGTGGATAATTTGATTTTTGAGTATTTATAAAATGTTACTATTATAAAGTAGATAGTGAAGTTAGGTAATATCTAGGTATACCAAACTCCTTAAGGAACTCCTAGTAGGTGGACACCCTGTATCCTACAAAGACATCACAGTTGTTTTGCTTCCTGCAGGAATGGAAAACTAAAAGGAAATGCTTGAAATTATTTTAAGTCTTGCAAAATCTACTCATGGATAAAGCATGATGTCAGTGAAATGAAGAAGTAAAGGTTCATGAACTGTTGTTATATTTCTTTGGAGATTAATAAATCACAGTAATTGTGAAGAAAGTGTTATTCTCAGCCTTGAGCTGTGCTATGCCCATCATGCAGATTAGCAGAAAGGTAGCAGAGTGGATGACATCTGGCTTAAACAGTGGCATCCAGTGAAGCTGCTGTTCCATCCTGTGGTAGTGTGCCCAAGCTAGGCAAAGTGTATCCAGTTTTGAAGGAGTCTCTTCCGCATCTACAGTGCCAGGGAAAGGATGACAACTGACCATCTGTGTTTTCTCAGTTGCGTTATCGGCTCTGTCCTCTGGCAGTAGACTGCATACTGCTGTAACTGCTGAGAGACAGACACTTCCTAATAAGAAATTAATTAGGCAGCTGCTCAGTGCTGACAAGCACTTTTGTCATGTCGTCCATCCTAATGGAAGGAAAGAAGTATATCCACTGAACTAGATATGACAGGACTTTATAGCAGGTAGTTGGTTTTCGGCTCTGTCCAAAGAAGATAAAATTCTAGGCACTAAGTAAAATATTGTGGACATTTTAGGAGTCTACAATCTATATTAAAATAAGTGGCCTAATAGATTTCATGTAACTACTGAGCTGTTTTTAAGTGCTTCACAATGTTCCCCTAAGGTGTTAATAAACCAAGTTGTTGCTATTGAATATTAATGTTAAAATCCAAAACTCAGTATAGATACTAGCTATTTTAAAAGGTTGTTATCATTGATACTCATCTATATGCCCTACTTTAAGCCTACTTAACTGACAGGTAAAATGATTTATTTTTCTCTGGAGCACAATGTTTTAGAAAATAGTGGTTTATAGTGTTCTGTTCATGTCTGAAAAACTGTTCAGCGTTTAAATAGATGTGGCAGAATGAATTGAGCTTGGGACAGGAAATATAGACACTGCGTTTCTTTCCTTCACTGGTTCTTCGTGCTTGGACAAGTGCAGAATTAATAATAATTATACCAATGTAAAGATAGACCCATCATCTTAGAATTTGTCTGTCCTTGGTTTAGCCTTCATAATTCTTGACTGTAACGAGGCAAGTTTGTTTTGTGTTTGCTCAGATTTCTGCCCCATATCAAAAGGTTACCATCACATACTTTGCAGTACTTAGAAAAAAAAAAGACAAAATAGTCCTGGATTATTTCAGAGAAAAATGTGGTATAATTTTCTTAAGTGTTAGTCTTTCACAGTTTTAGAAGCCTATTTCTTGTTTAGATTTTCCTTCTACAAATGATTTCAGATTCCTTCTGGAGGGTCACAAACTGTTATGGTTAACATCCATATGGAACTAACTCTTTTTATCTTCTTCCAAATCTTTGTGTCTGGATAACCCTTAACATCTAAACAGTATGCGAATATAGGATAGTTAGAGACTTTCCAGTACTGAGGTCTCATGGCAATCTCCAAAGTATATAATTTATGGTCTATAAAAATGTTGTTTGTGTGTGCTTCATGGAGCCAATGATAATTAATTACTTTTTTTGTCATAAAATACAAGGCTTTTATAAGGAATCTTTGTGCAGTCTGCAATTGCTGTAGGTAATTGATATGCTTGCAAGACTAATGTGCACATTTCACCCAGATCATTTTTATGCAGGCTATGAGTTGAAAAAGGGTAGTTAAAAATGCTTCTGAGGGGCTAATCTGAATAATACTGCTTCTGCCTCAGAGACCTCTTAGGAAATGATTCATATTAAATTTTCCTCCTCTTGTTTGCTGTTTAATTTGTCATCTGGGGCAGTGTAAACTACAAAAACTAGAGCTGTGAAAAGCATGTGCTGTACAAGGCTTTTTTATAGTTAACATTTTGCATACAGGATCAGCTCTTGACAAACTGTGGTCCAGGTATCTAGTTTCCAGATTAACCATGATTTGCATGTAGAAACATCTATGCTGGCATTGTTTGAGCCAAATTGGACCCAGAACCAGTAGACGAACTTACTTGTTGTGCTTGTGGTCTTACCACTGTGGACTGATGAAACTCAGATGTCCCCGATCCCTAGCCGCGCTGTCTGATCGCTCTTTTTGCCTTTGCATACTCCTTGTACCTTTCTGTGGCTTAATTTGCATTCCCGGGATTTGGATTATTTGTATTACCTGAGATCCCTGTTTTCGCACCATATGTAAATTTTTCTATGCTCCAGAAGCACACAAGACTATAGACAGTGGGACCCAAGTGATGCACCAGAACTGGGGAACTTGTTGGGGCTCAGGCAGGTGGATCTAAGGTGCCATATTTCTCAGTTACATTTTCCCTCCTCCTTCTCTGTGGACATGACATGCGCAGAGAGATGACATGTACCTGTCCAGTTGCATGGGAGCAATGAAGAGTTGCAAACAAATACAGCAAGCATGTTGGCAATCCTGAACAAATAAATGAACCCAACTCCAAAACTTTTACTCAAGCCTGAACGGCCCTCAGGGAAGTAAATGGCCAGGAGTGGATAAAATGAATTGTTTTGACAAAACAATTTGACAAAACATGTTCCAGCTACATGCTTGCTCAAGAACAACTGAGAAACATACAGGAAGTAATGTGTGTGATGTGATTTAGGGAAGTCTCAAGCCCACTATATGTATTCTGACTGTCTGTGCTGTGCATATATGGCACAGTTGGTTATATGGCAATGAAAACACTCCTACCTGTGCAATAGTCTGTGTGACCTGTCCAGCTGAAAAGGAAAATTGACTTTTTTTTTAATGCAAAAAGAGCCTGTCTGAAGCATACAGTTACCATTAGATACTTTATTAATGCTATTACGTGGTGAAATTACACAGTACCCTCTAAAATGCATATGCAAAATGAAATTCACTTATTCAAAATTGGACCTGAAAAGGTTGATTTTGCTGTATACTGCTTTTGCAGTTCACCTGTATGCTTAATATGATGTGTATTAACCAAGCAGGTCTACTCTGAAGGCATAAAATAACTTTACAAATAACATTAGGAAGAAAGGTTTATTTTATTTTTAGTCTTGTAAAACCCATACCTGTTTACAGTTATAGCAAAACTGTGAAATCTCTCAGATTTTCTTATGAGTAATGGTTACAATGTGTTAGAGCCCCCAGAGTTAATCCATTTCTAAGGAAAACAGTGTCTTCATTTCTAAAAATTAAGGAGGACGGTATTGTTCTGATAAATATTTCTGCTTTTCTCCGAAGAGAGCAGCTGTTGAAAAATGCCAATACTGTGTTTTTAAAGACAAATTTGGGTGGGGGAAGAAGTCAACAGTACAGTGTACGAAGATTGATTTCATTACAGAGAGAATAATATAATTGTAAGTAATAATCCCTTCACATATTTAGTGTTGTTAAAGGTTTGAATAACCATCTTTGTTCCATGAAAAGGAATAGGACAACCGCCCTTGAAAGGTAATAATCTGACTGTATCCTTTCTACGTGACAAAGCCATGGTTGTCATTCTGTGCCAGTTTAAAGAAATTGCAGTGTTGTCTGACAGAAGTATTAGTGCTTCTAACAGGAGACTGTTATGAAACAAATTTGACAATCTGTTTTCCTTTCTGTTTTCTTCTGCTCCCTGTCAGCTGACATGGCCTTTACCTTTCTGTTTCCCAAAAGATCCTGCTCTAACTATCACATTACTATCATAGTATAACCCTGTTTACACCTGTATCTGGAAAGGACATCCAACTAAAACGTTATAACAAATGCAAATTGTCAGCTTGTCAAGATTCATTGCAAAGAACACCGACAGACATTGATCTTCCAAAGTACATTCATGAGAGTCTTACAGTGAAAACAAGTTTTATGGGATAGAAGACCTTTGTTTTGGACAAGAATTTGTTTCAAAAATTATTGTTAGTATTTCCTCCAGGCAAAAGACTAGAAAATAAATTGAATTTCACTATAATTTGATGTCAGCACATATTTAGTCTCAGTACTTTAAAAATACTTTTAATTAGACAAGTCAGAATCAGGATCAGCAACATGTATTTCCTTAAATTAATTAAATATGTCCATTAATAGAAAGTACAGGATTTATATATTACAAAAAGAAAAAGAGGAAAAAAAAAATTAGTCTTTTTCTGACTAATTCCAAGGATATACCCTTATTCTGAAGAAAAAAAATTCAGAGAAATTGATATGTTAATGTTAAGCAATTTAGATCCTGCCCCCCATCTGCATTCTCTTATTGTTTATTAATTCAGCAATTTTGGTTTTCATTTTCCTCATTAATGAAAACAAATTCACTGAAAAGATCAGTGAAGGCTGCCAAATATGTACACAATCTTCTAAATTATTTCAGTGCTCTCATTCTTTTCTTCTTTCCTGTTTAATGTTTGTAGATGTGACATTAAAAAAAAAAAGCTAATAAGGCCATCGTGTCTGTAAGCTGCCAAGTGATTCTGTGATAGAAAATGAGAAAACGTGTTCATAAATAAAAAATACACCTACAATTATTTTAAACACTGATTTATTTGATATTAACTTGTATTTTACCTCCAGGAGAACTAGCTTTTATAAGAAGATGAAAAACTATTTTGAGAAGTGGCAGGCTTTCTACGTGGGGAAGGGCATACAGGGAAGTGTCTGTGGAGATACTGACAGCACAGTCCTCAGCAACACTGAGGACTTCAGTGTTGGACAGATTCTGCTATAAATCAGTCTTTGGACTTTCATGAGGTTGTTCTGGAAGTGTTTGGAATGTGACAAAGCTGCTACAAGGGCTATAACACCACTCCTTAGAGAGCAGATGTGCAATTTATTGTGCCTTATGCATATCTCTCATATGTAATGGAATGAAAGAGTAGAAACATTATACTATTCCAGTATAATGACTGTATTAGTGTGCAGCAAAATGTTGTATGTGTATTCTGCAGGAATTTAACATGAGGTGAAAGCTTATCCTTATCTGAGTAGAAATCTCAGGTATATAGGGTTATAATTAAAAAAATATATATTTTTAAAATCTTGCTTTTATTCTGTTGTTGTGGGTTTTATTCTGATCTCCTTAGCTTAAGATGTGGTCCTATAAACATGACCCTTTCCTCAGAAGAAAATATGTATGGGCACTGTGGCACAAAAGCAACTCAAGTTGTGAGTCTTTCATCATGTGCCTCAAAGCTAACTCTTGCTTCTCATTGGAAAGCAAAAATCTAATCATCTTATTACTACTTATATAGTCTGTCTCAGAATCTCTTCTCAGTCAGTCAACACTGTGGATACTCCAGCATTCAGTGTTCTTTGGTCTGAAAAATGCAAATGCCTCCAGTATGGAAACTATGAGGATTAGATGTAAGGTACTGTGAGGACCATTGATGATCAGTACGCAGAGAGAGAAAATGCCTGGAAATACTGAGGCTGTTGAAGCCAAGGTGTTACCTTGATGTGTGGTATCCCTGCCTGTGGTGCCAGGTGGGTGAAAACATCTGGAAACTTCCCTATCACAGCTGGAAGCAAATACATTTAACACTCTTCAGTTTCTGTGGCCAAAAAGGGATGTTTCCTCAGATTTGCTGAAGGAAAATTGCAGGACAAGGGGGCAGGGGGAAGATTATGTACCCCTTTTTGGTGTTGTAAAGGTGTGACTGAAAACATCCTCTTTTCTGTCATTCATTCACAATCCCTTGTGAATTAAAGGAGTTTAGATGTTTGTGGTGTAAAGACATGCTTCTCTTAAAATCATTTAAAGTAAGCCATATGAATTAATGTATTGTGGAACAGAACCATTCTCTGGTATATGTAAAGGCGTGCAATATCTCTTTAACATGGCGCAGCCATTTTAATAATCTTTCTATAGTAGGAGAAATTCTTCTGGCTGTGTGCTATTCAACCTCATTTAATTGGTCTGAATACATTATTGATATCTTTTTATTGATTCTTTGCAGTGTTATATTTTCAAGAATTGAAAATACTACTAAATGGTGTCTTCGTTTGTCACATTTCATAGCAACTCAGAATTCCTTTTCATTAAAATTTGTTTGCTTTTCCTTCTAAGGTCAAGTTATTGGATAGCAATTCTAGAAAAGACCTGTAAGTATATATAGTTTATCTGGCTATTCTGCAATTGCAAGATGTTAGTACTTTTAAGAAGCTGTTAGAAAAGTATTTTATGCTAGTGCTAATTCACAGATCTGTTGCATTGAGCAATCTTCAGTTATGAGTGTTCACTTTGTAAGAACAGATTGTCTTGGGAGGCAGCCTAACCATTTGTGGGGTCACAGAAATTATTTGCTGAATTCAGTAGAACAAGATACACAAACTAATCATAGTCCATGAAAGAAAGATAATCAGTAATTATGATCAAAATGTTTTCTGGGGAAAGGAAATTAGAAAATACATATTTAGTGACTTAGACAATTAGATGTCTTCTACAGAAGATTAGAAAAGCAATCAAAATTGAAAGCTCATTTATGAAGTAATAAAGTTCCTGAAATGTAATTGTTGCCTTAAGGAAAAACATTTAAAATACAGGGTTTGTATTATACTTATTTAGAATGGGTCTTTTTATGCAGACCAGGGAGCAACCTCTAGCTAATTTGGACTTGCAAAAATAAAACTAGAATACAGTGAGAAAATGGCTGCGTTGCAACAATTTTAGAAATGACAACATTTAATAGAAGGCAGGTATATCCCTGAGCACTGTTTGTGTGGCAGTCTTTTGGCATGCCTTCTGGATGCAGCTGAAGCAATGCAAAGGCTGGATAGTAGCTGGCCTGCGTGCTGAGAAATACTTAGCCTCTTTTATATGCTTGAGTGTATGCGGTCACCAGGCATGCAGCAAAGACTGACTGGTGGGGAGTTACAGACGTGAACATGACCTTCTCAGCTTCTCTAGCTTGACTCAGATGCAGGTAGAATGCAATTATTACCTGGATTTACCCACTGGGAACTCTGGAAGCTTTGTAATCAAAATGATGCCCAGAAATAAATGAACCACTGCAGCTCCACTGTTAGAGTTCTGCAAGAAAGCTGAAAAAGTAGGCGGCTTCCACACACCTTACAGATTTTTAGACAGATCTCTAGCTTTTAAGTTAGTAAGAAATATAAGGAAACATCTTTATTTTCTGAAAGGACAATGAAGGGTTTCTCTATTAATCTGAATGCTTTCTACAAAAAACTTCCTTCTTTATAATACAAGCTAGAATAACGTACAAATAGTCTGGCATCTCTGATTCATAAGGATCATTAAAAAAAAATAATTTGTGTATATAAAATTTGAAACTGGGTATTTGTTAATAACCACAGTCCTTTTAATAGCATGATTATTGATTTAGGAATGATAGACAATCTATTTTTTAAAGGAAAAGAAGTCACCATAAAATCACCAGGTATTTAGTATTTCCATTAAAAGACAGAAAATACAACAGGTTACATGAATTCCTCCATTTCCATCACATCCACGTGAAGTTGATGGTGGTTAATAGTAAGGCAGATCTAAAGCAAAGCATAGCGAAGCTTTTTTAAAAACAGAGTTTAACCTCCAAAGGCACAGTCTAGACAATACAGAATTTAAGACAAATTATTAATGAAAATATTAAAATTGGGGAAATATGGTGATGTTGGAGATTTACACTCTCTTTCTGGTTCTTCTAGACGCTTCCCATGAACTTGTCATTTTTTCCCTCAGTCTATATCTAATGCCATGTGGTTCATAGCATGTCTGATTCCTAGCATAAGGTGAGTGCCGAGCTGCATCTGAACTTCAGGCTGAGACCCATGTGTGGACAATAAACAAAGACCTTTGCATAGAGTCTGCTGGGGCCCCTGATGTGTAGGTGTTGCACAACTCGGTGAGGTCAATGTGGCACATTAGGTCAGGAATGCCTTGGCACCCCGGAACAGAATGTGATGGTTATTCAGCTTTTAGTTTTTCCTTCATCATTTCACAAAGAAATTAATTATAAAAACAATTGCAGATTGTTGCAAGTTGGACAAGAGGATAATCAGAGTTAGTATTATTACTTTTTGTCTCCTAAGTGCTTTACAAATGAAGTGGACTTTATGCTTCCTTGGTTGCTGAGGAAAACAGGAACAGCCTTCAGAAATACCCTACCAAAGATGTAGTCAAGGGTAAATGCAGGTACATTGTTTTTGCCCCTTTCTTGTTTGGTTGCCATCAGGTTTACCAGTGCAGTACTGCATAAACCAAGTAACGTGTTGAATACCAGATCCTACTCAGAAACTGCAATGGAGTGCAAAATTGAATTCAGGAGTCCTGGGTTGACATGTGTGTCAGCTGTCTGCCTTAGAAAGAAGGGTACAATTCCTAAATTTTTAGTTTTAATTTGAAGGGTAAGAGGGTATAATACAATCTGATGATGTACCGCCAATTATGAGCAAGTTTTTCAGCACTGTTCTAAAATCCCTGGTTTTTCTCTTATGTCATACAGATGGCTGTGGGAGAAAAAAATGTGCAATAAAAATGAGATAGGGAAGAGAGAAACAGGTTATGAGCGTTATGGAAAAATGTTTCAAGGAATTAAGAAAAAGCAGAATCATATAAGATAGTAATGAGAGATGAAAGCATAAGTGGAGAGCAAGTCTCTCTCCCCTGCCTCCCTGGAATACCATGACCCCAGTTTACTGACAGCCAGAAGCTCTAGGTCAGGTCTCTCTGTACTAGCTCAGAATTAATGATAAGTGCATACCTGTGTGCTTTCTGTATTCATCATACTGGTTTGAGCTATTGGCATTCTTGTACCGTACTTCTTGAGCAACCAGTTTTATTTTCCTCCAATGACTGCTCTTAGTGCTGACTACTTACAAGATTCTTTGTCTTTTTTATCTTTGGGGACAGAATGGATTTTACACGGTAAAGTGTTCAGCTGTGTTATATGACAGCACTGTTATACCTATTGTATTAATTTTAAAATAGTGTACTTATGAATCCCAAGTGGATCATTGTACAGAGGCAGCTCTTGTGCTGCAGGCCACAAAAAGAATGCTACCTAAAGCCTGGTGGAAGAAGGCAGCATCTTATAATCATAAATCTTGATCATGAAAATTGTAATACAGATTTGGGGCTTTACATTTTATATGCTGTCCTTATCAAATATTTTTAAATATCCTTAAAAATTGTGACTATTTTATGTATTCATAGTAGTTAGCTCCTGCAATTGCTTTTGGTTCAAGCAGGACTGCGGGTACATAAACCTTCTGTACCCTTTTATAGCTAGGGAAGCCAGCGACAGCTTTAAAGGAGGACAACCTGTGAGACAGAGGGGCCTTGGAAATTTGTATGATTATTCTAACTTCAGCCCTTGAGAAGAAGGTATTCCTGGTGTTGCAATCACTTTCATTCATATATTTTTTCAAAGCAGGAGAGAGCATCAATCCAGTATTTTTGTCTAGTTTCTCTATAGCTTAGACTGTATATTTTATACAATTGCGCATAACAAATGGTATTTGAAGAAAGCATGTCTCAGAAACCCTGCTTTTCTGATCTGAAGGTAGCAGACTACACAGAAACAGACTTTACCTTATTTATTCCAATGCTTGATCAGCCTCAATTATATAATTAAAACCTTATTTATAATGTTACTTCATCAAGTACAGGAAAAAGTAATTTTTCTGTGCTTATCTAAAGCACTTTTTCATGCCTTATCTTTCATGCCCACAAAGATGCTTATTCTCTATTGAATCATCTACTAATTTTCTTTTGGTAAACTAGGCACACTGAATTCTTTACATCTTTCTCTGTTAGATGATTTCTTCAGACCTCATTAACTGTATGTTTTGAAAAGCATATTTTGTCATGCATGGGCAGCAGAATCATATGCATTGTAGAAACACTGCAGCATACCTCTATCTAGTCGCATATACAGAGAGAATCAAATGAGAACTCATATTATTGATTTATGCTGCTAGGCTGTGGTTAAATCCTTTTTATTGAAGCATCATGCTGAAAACATGAATATATTTTCTTAAACAATATGATATTTGCATCTTTTCCAAATCCACTGCTTTCCAAGATAAGGTAAGATTTTATTCTTGTTCATGAATCTGTGACTTACAGCTATTAAAAACAACCAGTCAGTCAAAATGCAAAACCTTATGTGACTGTCCTGTCCTCACTACTTTTATTTTTTTTTTCAATGGCTAAGTAGAGCAGGGTGAAGGACCACCAGTGACCTTCCTAGGTTGCTTGAGGCTCTACCTATGGGAAGAGACAGCACTTGCAAGGGAGTGTCTCTCAGACAAAGAAAACTATCTTCCTTACTACATGGGCTCTGTATGGTTCCTGTGTATTTGGAGCACATTTTGGTAGACTTCTAGGTGTTGGGAGCCCTAGGAACTTAATTAGCATGGAAAGGGTGCTTCAATTAGTTGATTTTTCTCAAAGGGATTGATTACACATTTTCAAAAATTATATTATGAATAGAAGCCATGCTTCACCTCTTTTGATCACACTTCCTCTTCAAAGGATCTGATCTTTCCATTGACATCTGTTATTGTCCCCTTCTGAATTCCTCTTACAATGTTTAGGGGGCCCAGAGGAAAAGATATTTTAGCTGACATTTAGAAGGCAGTTTTTTTACTTATTTAATTTCTTCTTTGGTTTTGGATGCCCATCATTCTTCCATTCAAATTAATTCTTGCGTACTTAGCTGCACTGATATTTTGGCTGATATATTGTGGCACCAGGTGAATTCCCTGCTGAAGTGTGGCAGCCACAGCAGCCTCTTCAGGAAAGGCAGTACTGTCTGTGGGATAAAGCACATGGCCAAGTGCCAGGCCTGCCTGCCCCCTCCTGGCTCTGTCACTGGTAGGGCATGTAAGTTATAATGTCCATGTGTAAGTTATAACAGAACCATCTTCTGCCAAATTGTTCCCATGGCAGAGCATAGCAGGAAGATGCAGAGGTCAGCTTCTGCAGTACCCTGTTCAGGATTGCAGAGATGCCCTCAATATCCTTGCCAGCAGTGTTTCCTCCTCCATACTACATTCTTACTCTCCCTTTCCAAATATTTATTTACTCTTTGCAGTGTAGAACTCCCTCAGCATGTTGGAGTGAGAGTAGCCCTTGCCCCTACTTCCCATCATAGTGGTTTATGTTTCCACTCAGAATGGTGCTATGGGAAGTGTGAGATGGAGCATGTCCTTGCAGATGACCACAAGCATACTAATCCTCTGGCCAGGAGGAAACCAGGTCACACCACCTTGGGCTGGTTTCAGAAGGCCAACCTACTCTTGCATTTCAGAATGAGGAGCTTCACTTTCTTGTGCCAAAGGAAAATTCAAGCTGAGAACGTTGACTAAAGGGAAGTTACTAAACCCCAAATGTCACTAAGATTACTATTTAACTATGGTAGAAAGAAAACTGCTTATAGGGTGAAATTTTTTTGCTGTAATTAAAAAAATTACGTGAGGATAAAAGATAAAAGCTTGTGAGCATAGTTGATACGAGAATTTATACTCTTAGTCATTGGCTAAGTATATAATACCAAACACTGTTGTGCTGCGTATAATGGTTACAAAACAAAAGTGCTCTCCTAAAGGCCTGTATACTTTTGTCACTTCAAACAGTAAGATACATGGTATCTCACGTATTGTGCCTACCTTTACTTGCTTTTTCACTGTTGTTACCAAATGTAGTCATATTGTTACCTGAGGCTTCTTGTTTGTGACAAGTTTAAAGACCCCAGAGTGGAGCACTGTTAGTTGAGAGTTTGCTAATTAAAGCAAATTAGCAAAAAATTTTAATAAAATTTAAAAGTGTGAAAGGGGAAAGGGAATGGAGTTATGAACATCAGATTTCCCTCTGAGACTGTAGATCCCAGAATATTAATCTGTGAACTCATGCAATTAACCATCTACCAGTCTGATTGGTATGGAGTGGAACCATTAGCATCCTGACAGATATGTATCATCCTGACAACCGTGTGTTGCCCCACCATGAAAATGAAAGTGTTTTCAGAGAATGGACAGGAAACCTTGTTGTAGGTTTGGAGAAAAACTTGGCAGTGGCTGTGCTCTAGGTATATGGCTTATGTGAAGCATCTGCTTTGGTCTTGGACCAAAAAGCTGATAGATGGAAATGAAAATGTTTTTGTGTGAGTTTGGCTGAAGTAGATTAATGAAGTGATTGCAGTTATGTGTTGTGGCCACTCCTTCCCTAAGCATCTGGTTCTTCAGCTTGGTTGATTGTCCATCTTAAGTTTTACTAACCCGGAACTCCAAAACCACTAACAAAAATCAGCACATTGGTTTTAAATTTTTGTTATGTTTTCTTCCATTTCAGATGCAGATGGTTGTAAAAAAGTCACTGGAAGATTTTGAGCTAAAAACTTCAGTTTTTTTCTTAAAAAATATTCAAATGCAAGAAATTTTCCTCAGCACTTTTCACATTTTATCATTTTAAAATGTGAATTACCTTACCAGGAGGTATTCTATTATTTGTATTACTGGGAAAATTATGGCATTAAAAGACCCAGAAAATTTAAAAAGTGTAGCAAGTAACATATAGAGCACACCATCAATACAAACTTTCTAAATTCTATTTTATGAACAGTTGTGTTTTGCATCAGCAACATTAACAACTGGACTTATAAGGTAGTAACACTAATAAGGAGACATCTGTTTTTCACCTTATTATTTGGAAAGAATGAGTGGCAGAGTTAATTCCTAAGAATATATTGCAGTAATCATGCAGTTTCTATAGGAGACAAATGGAAAAAGAACCCAGCAGGTTATGCTATAATATTGTTGTTTATGATCTCTTGAATGAGTTTGCCTTTTTAAAATTGCTGTAAGTATTTACTTTCTTACATAACTATGTTGTCCTTTATTGAAAATATATAATGGATTTATTTGTCCTATCTTTGACCCTTCTGTCTTTGTTCAATTCCTTTGCTGTACTATATTGTACAGTTTGGTGCTAAGGTAATGCATATATTTTATTTGAAGATCCATAATTAGGAAGAAATTGTCATTTCTCACTGAGCACCTTTTGATTTTTGTGAAGAGTGGCTTATTTAAGGGTGTGTATTTAAGAAGGGACCAGATATTTTATGAATGTATAATCTGCTGTAGGGACCCAGGGTTCATTCAAGAGACTCCTTAATGAATTGAAAGGTTAAATGTTATCTAACTAGTGGTATCATTAGTCCAAGTGAAAACTGCTTATTGTGGCTTCCTTTGTAAGTACCACACAACAAGGCCAATAGCCTCTGAAAGTATTCTATTCAATGTTTTAGAGCTTTTTTTACTGGACAGTTTATACCTATCTGTTTTGTGAACTTTGGCTACCAACTTTAAATGTTGCTTGTTTGATTTCTGTTTATTTTTCTTTGTGCTAGAAATGTGGTATCCAGCTCCTGACCTCTTGACATGAATACTGCACTGTAATTCTAAAACTGGTATGTCATGGTCATATGGTGTTTTGACTACAGATTCAGAAACCATTTAAAAAATGAACTTTATGCGGTGAACCTGATTCTAAGGGTCACCCAGATCTTGAAAAAGAGCAATTTCACATGTGAAAATAATTCAGTAACACATTGGTTCTTAAAAATAAAAAAAAAACAACCGTATAATAATTAAAGAGCTTAGGCCTAACATAATTTAATGGTTCTGACAGAGCTGCTTGATTAAAGATGCCCAGAGAAGATTAATGACTGCAGTAAGTATATGACCTTATGGCATCTCAGAAAATTATTATCTGAAAAGTTTAATATAGACTTAATAAACAGTAATTATTCCTTCCTACCATATGGTTGATACCAGATAGGCGAGGGTGGAACCCACTTGAAATACTATTCACAGGCTTTGGAAAGTTGAATAAAAACATTAATTATTTCTATCATGAAACTTAAGAGGTGATTGCTCCTAGGGGATATGTCATGCTAAGGAAAATACTTACTTTCAGTGGCAAAAGAGTTGAGAAATGTTAAGAGTTTTTGCTTCCATAGAGGTTTATTTGTGAGCTTATCAAAGCATTTGACAGAGGGGTAATTATTATTCCTATTTCAAGCAAATTAATATAAGAGATTGACAAAAGGGCCAGAATTTAGAAGTTATTTTTGTATGTAAATATAGTCATAAGCATGTGAAAGAGTCTGTTTTCCCTAAAGCATGCCTTAAGATTTTGGGTGCTTATTCTTCCAGGCATCCATTGATTTCACTGGGAGCCGATCAAAACCTAACTCAGTGGCAAGCTTAAGACCAGAACATATTAACGGAACAATAACTCAGGTATTTCAAACTCTCCTTGGAATCAGAGTGCAATAGTGCACACCAAAAACAGGAGTCCAAGCTGTGGGAATTAACTGCATTATTCTGAAATTCTATGTTATTCAGGCTGAAAGTAGCATTTCAGATAGCTCAACTTTTAGTCTTTAGTTGATGTAGTAGGAGTCAAGTGGTCTCTGTAGGCTGCGTCTGTGGAGTATCCTTTAGATTATCTGGTCTGTCCTCTGGAGAAGGCTATGTTTTTCTTGTTGTGGTTTTGCAGTCACTTCAGTCCATATAGTTCTCCATTAATTGCTTCTACTTTCAGCTGTTTTTTAACTCAATAGTTCAAAACAGGGAAAAAATTACTGTATTATACCGTATTGTATGTGTGCGGCGACGTTGTTCTGAGTCAATAGCACAATAATATAATAGTAGAGCTCAAATAATGCTCATTCTCTTCTCTGTTTTTTTGCTATGTTACTGTGTCTTAAAATGCTCTTACCTGGTTTGCATTCCTTGCGCTTTACTTAGAATATCAAAAGGGTGAATGTCAAATTATACTCATCAACATCTGTCAAAGATATTTATCATCATCTTCTCTAACTAGAAGCTTGTTTTCCCCATCTTGTTATTGTTTTCTTTCTTCTATGAAAGTGTGTCAAGTTTCTCCTGTAACAAAATGGGTCAACAAATAATATAAAGTGAGAGTTTGACATAATGCCCTTTAGATAAATGCTCTTTCAGTAGGTTTATAAATATAAATATACCAGTAGCATTCTAGTTTTGTGGTCAGAGGTAATACATCATGGGTTGGTACTAACTGAAGAAAAACTGGATTCCACTATTTAATTCAGTAGTCTACATGTGTTAGAATCATTTATTGCCTGTAAATGGAGATGAATCTGTCTTGGTTAGCTGGTTGTATTCAGGTATTTCAAAGTACTTCTTTTCACTTATTAAATTTATATGCTGTTATCTTGGTTTTACAGATCAGATATGCTCATTTTAGTGGAGTCCTAGGCAAACTTGTCCCTGTTGCTCCTATGTTAGTTGAAAATGAATTTATTGTAAAAGTGAGTCTTACTGTAGTACTTTCTCGCTGTGAATCAGATAAAAAAGTGCACTGTCTTGCTTGCTTCTGTACCAGCTGAGGTCTCACTGAGATTAGTCTTTCTGCTCTCTATTCTGTGTGGCTGGTGCAGAGGGAAAGACGTGCAGTAGTGCCAGACTTCATGGCAGGCCAGATAGGAAAAGCCATGGTGGTCTTCGACAACATACTCATGGACTTTTTCTCCTCCAGTTGTAACCGATTGACTCCAGCTCAGTGAGAAGACAATTACTCATAATAGCAATGCCACACCTATTTGTTACTCCAATTTTGCGTAATCATCAATCTGAAAGTTTCAGTGTCTTTTAAGTAGTCTTTGTCCTAGTATTCTGCACTACAGTGCTCCATAACTGAGTAACCGACCAAGAAATTAGCATCCATTAAAATATTCACTGAAAGTATTGCAACTATTGTAACATTAGGAGAAGAAGTTGGATTAAGGTGAATGTTTAATAATCTCTGTTATTAAAACCTTGATTAATAAATAGTTATTTACTCATTTATACAGACACGTGGATCCTGCAGTGATGGATATGGTGTGGAAACTTGGACAGAGGAGAATAGATCTTCAATAACAACACAAGAAGTAAAAAAAAATGTGGCATGTGAAATCTTTTGAAACCTGCAAGAAGAGGTGTTCAAATTGCAAAGAGGAAGGAATGTGATAACTGCTGTGCTCCTTCAGATACACAGATTCATTTACTTCAACACATTTTTGCATGCACTTTTTCCAAGGGGTGCTGCGTTACTCAATTCCACATGTCGGTAATGTCAGAGAGATGTAGCAGACAGTTCATTAGCCTCATTAGCCAAGGCAGCTGCAGCCCAGGATAATAGTGAATGAGACAAAACAGAAGACAGGCAGCATTGCTTCACTGGCCTCGTTACGCTTTTCTGTCACTCATGGGAGGTGCTAAAATGGATACTTGATTGTAAATTGTTCTTGTTAGCAAAGACAACTATTTGCCTTTTCCTTCTTCACCTCCTAACAAGTGTTCTGCTTTGTAATGGTCTAAAATTTGAGGGTGGTAGAAAGCCATGGATCATGTTCCAGGTGCCTGCTACTGACAACTACACAGGTCTCATAATAAAACTCCTGTTAGAATGCAAATCGATTTGTAAATGAACAGCTCCTCTCTGTAAATTCCCCATTGGCTCTATAATTATCTTTGCTACTTAATTATTGATTATTAGTGTGCCAAATCCTGGTTAATTTGAGTAAGGAGTATAGCCACTGGCAGGATAAGGGTATAATTTGGAGATACAAATGCACATTCCTTTTTAAAATATAAATCTTTGCTTAAATAGACCAAAAAGAGGTATTTATATTGTCTTTCTCGTCCGCTGTGTATTTTGCAGTAGCTGCTCACAGACATGCATTGGCTTGCGACAACCAGACAAGTGAGGTACAGACTGTGGATGGTAAGATTCAGTTTGTATGCAGCTTTATATTACTTCTGTGAGATCAAGATTACTTTTTACTCAAATTCTCCACTTGACATTCATAAAAATCTTTTAAATTAATGTTCCAAGATTCCTCCTAAATTTAAATAACTGTCTTCAGCCTGTACCTGAGAAACCATGGTACAGGTTGGCAGAATGATTTGTCAAAACTTATGCAATAAATATGCAGAAGAGACACAAGTAAAATCTGTGTCTTTTATTACCAGCCCTGCATTTTATTTCCAGCCCTATGGTGTATTTCTTTCTGGAAAGTATCACAGAATCATAGAATGGTGTGAGTTGGAAGGGACCTTAAAGATCATCTTGTTCCACCCTCCCTGCTGTGGGCAGGGACACCTTCCACTAGACCAGGTTTCCCCATCCAGCTCGCCCTTGAACGCTTCCAGTGAGGCAGCATCCACAACCTCTCTGGGTGAGCAAACCTGTTCCAGTGCCTTCCCACTTCTAGAGGTCTTCTAGATTGATAGAAAAATGAGTAGTCATGGAGAGGAGCATGCTTTTTTTCAGCACAGTGAAGCCAAAGCACAAATGTGATGACCAGGAGCTTGATGTTAGTTGCTGTGCTAAATATTAAACAGAAGATATTATGCAGCTTTTGAAAAGCTTTATGGTGTGCTTGGAACTCCTCTGGAAGACTTGGGTTTTGTCCATATCTTCGAGATACATACCTTAAACTAAAATCAGCTTGTCTTTCAGTTTTTAGGAAGCTTATGCCTGTTCTGTCACTATCAGCTCATATTATTATTGCTCTGCAAGCTCAAAAAAAAAAGAGATTACTTTTTTTTTGGCGCAGAGTAAATATATGCTTTATATTGGCATTTCTGAGTCTGATCTTAATACATAATTTTTAGAGATTATATGTTTAGTGTTGGATTATACATAATCTAATCTAATAAATAATAAATAAATACATTTAATTCTTTGCTCCTAAGTGTATGTAATGTAAGTCTTAAGTCAAAAGAAATCATTGACTGTGATACTAAGAACACAACTTGGAGGCACCTGGGGAGAGAACTGACAAGAAATGAGGAAGAGCCCAAAACCGAAAATGCCTCTACCAATCTAAGAGCACTAAATGCACTTCTACACCTCCTGTCTTACAAAGCACATGTGAAAGTTAGGAAGTGACAGAGAAGGCCTACAGAAATGGTCAGGAGGAGCAACAAAATTGGGGCACTTCAGTTTGGAAGAAAAGTAAATGGGAAGTGATATTCCAGTATTCTCAAACCATGAATCATTATGAGATAATTAAGAAGGTTTATTCACTTTCCCACTCACCCCTGTCAGATAAGAACCAGTGATTATCCACTTTAATTATTGGATCATATTTTTAAAATACACAAAATCACACAATTCAGAATCACATCATAATATCCTTTTGGTTTCAGTAGCATAACATAGAGACCAGAAGGATAAAGAGTCTGGGAAGGGCAACGGGTTGGAAAATTTCATTTTACGTTGTTAAACTGTAAAGGAGCTACGGTAGAACAGTTAAATATGACCTCAGTTGCACATACTTAAAAAGGGAGTTGATTTGTTCATCGATGTTGCTCTAAAGTAAAATCTCTAAAGCATGGATTTCTTCATGACCCAATTTGCTATTTTGCTTTTTCCTTTATGATGACTATTTCACTCAGACCTTGTGGTGGTTTTGTGATGACATTTAAACATGAGCACAAAGAAATTCCATGTGTGCTTACATGAAGACAAAGAGAAAAGCAGGATGAGATCTTATGGAGTAAAATAAGCATGAAGTTGCCCACAGAAGTGTTTTGTCTCTGGAAGATGTCAATGGAAGCATTATTTTCATGCCAGAAAAAAAAAAAATTAAAATTTTAAATTTTCCCCTTTAAAATGACTGTTTTTTAAAAGAGCAGTCTCGTTTTTCTTACTTAAAATTTTAATTTTTAACAGATAGAAGAATTCTGCTAAGTTATTTGGAATCAAGGAAATGTTCTCTATTTAACATACATGGCGGGATAAGAGGGCATTGAAACAACTGCAAATTATCTTTTCAAAGGCAGAGCATTGAAAAGTGGCCTTTTTTGCAAAAAAGAATAAGACTTTTTGTGCCTTTCTTACTAGAGGAAGTTGTAATTACTAAGGTGTGTAGCTCTTTTTGTTCTCAGTAATTAGAACCAAGAAAATGTCTTACCATAGCAGGGGGTTTTCCATCTTGAAGTATTTTGGAAATGAAAAACAGGCATTTTTTTTTTCCTGTAACGACTTAATATATATGTGTGTTAAATTCAATTGATATGTTATTTTCTTAGTGTGGAGAATGACTGTTCAACCTTAGTAGCGTTATTTGTGCTACAGGTAAATCTCATGTGTTTCACAGCAAAATGTGATTTTGTTTTTTCTCTAAAATTATCATACCTGTCTGTAACAATTGTATATTGCCAGTACTTTGTTGCAAATAAAAAAGTTGTCCAAAAAATGCAAGCTTTTCTGCAGGATTTGCTCAGAGGGTAATTGTATTCTTGATGTTAATCTGTTATTTACTACTTTGTTTCATTTAAAAGAAATGATTCTAGTGGTTATATACTACTGATCAAAGAAAGAAGTATCTTATTTTGTGCTTATTGATGTCAATTATTTTTTATTTGATAAGTAATGGTAATTTTGTAGTATTTTTCTGCATGAATGAAGCCTTACCTTCCTAAGTCTCAAACAAAGAATAACTTGGTGTTAAAAGACCGAACTCAAGAAAAAAATCCACACTGCAAGGTGAACTTAACCTCTTTAAACCTGACAAACAGCACTAGTTTCACCTCCCAAGCTTGCACTGGTTGCTGTGGAGACTGGTTTCTGCAAGGTCCTTGGCAAGGATGCAGCCCCTCACTCCAGATGGTCCCTGTGCTGGGACAGCTGCTGTCGTGCTCAAAAGCTGACAGTGGAGCAGAGCCACCTGTGCTGCAGATGTGCAAAGAGAGAAACACGTGTGAATGTTGATACCATGGTTTGCACTCATGTCAGACACCAGAAGGAACATGCAGAAACTAGACTGTTTGGCTGACCTAAGGGGGATGCCCCTTCTCTGTGCCCAGCTCCACTGAAGTCATCCTCCAGCTCTGTCCTCTGCTGTTGACGCTTCTGTAACACTTTGTTTGTTATGTTTTATGCTCAAGTGACTTTGGTCAGCTGTCTTCCTTACCAATGACTTGATCTCTCTCCAACACTACCTCATCTGCCTCTGTTCAGTCCTGCAGTCCAGTCTGTCTGGATGTATGTTGTTGAGCGTGTTTTATGAACTTTAATGTAACTTGAGCAAACTAGAGTATGCTTAGCTTTACTGAGGCCAGTACAAGCAGCTTTCCAGATCCCACTGCTCATTAGCTTTGTATCTTCTTTCTCCTTTATTTATATTAGCTACTATCCATAGTAACTATAAAACCATGTTCTTCCTACATGTAACTTAACCTTTTCACTTCATTGTTTTTTGGTCTTTACAGTGTTTTGTGTAGATTTCATCTCTCCTTCTGTTTTTCTATCAATGTCCTTCCACCAGAGAATTTATTGTATTTTATTTGCAAGACACCCTAGCTGTTTATGTAAAATTACTTTTTCATAACTGCCTTAGTTGTGCTGCTTCACGTGAATCAGGTTGTCATATGTATTGCATATTATTGTCCCCTTTTCTCACATCTGTCTACTTGTCTTTTTGCCCTTGCTTTATTTTGTGCATCCATCAGTGTAGGGATAATGATTTTCTGAATGTTCAAAATGCACTTAGCACATAAATCTCAGCTCCTGATGATGCCTCTGGAATGAGGATGCTGATTAGGTAGCACAGTGCTGAGCATTAGCACCTATTGGACTGGCTTTCATCTATATATAGTTATAAATGAGGGAAGAGGGCTTATTGATCTGTTTGTTGAACAAGAGCTCAGCTAGTTCGGCAGTATGTCAGATCTGCAAAAGTTACCCAGCCTTTTGTATTGCATATATTTGTATGAACTCAGTCTGTGAAACTTCAGGTCATTAATCTACCTGTTTTCTTATTCTTGCTCTTCATTAACCAGCTCTGTGGTTCTGGTTTAGGTGTTACATTCCTGGAACCGTTAAGTCTCTGTTTGGGTTTTTAATTATGTTTTTCATTTCTGTCTTGTAAATCTTTAGCATTATTCTGTCATGCTCAGAAGCTTTGCTCCTGTCAGCAGCAGAACTCAAATTAGAACTCAAAAATTTCTGATATGTATTAGTAAAATTACAGTATGTAGACAGAAGTAAACTTATTAGCCATATCTTACAGGGACCCTGTAGCATGGGGTTCAGACATGGTAATGTGCGATAATGGCATATTGTAAAACCATGGGATTTGGGAATAATGTAAGATTTTCTGGGGTTTGAATTCTAATAATTCTGCTCATTTTTCTATGCTGTCCTTCACCACTGTATTATCTGGTACATGTTATTACACATGACTTTCATACCATCTAATACTCACTAGTCAAATTTCATCTGGTTCTTGCAAAATAACTAGCAGATACTTTTAAAAATAAAGTAACCTAAAATTAAAGTGGCACTTGCTCTTACAGAAGTAATACTAGACCTCTTACAGGCACATTTTCTTTTTTTATGGATCCACAGGGTTCTGCTAACTTGGTTTTGTTTTCAACGTGTTTTTGAATAAGAAATTGAATTCACTTATCTTTATTATGAAGTTTAAGAGATTCTTCTACATTTGATATAACTTAGTCCTGAAATTAGTCTTGAAGAGTTCCACTACATCCTCCTGCCTAGTACAAAATCCTGCTTAGGAGACCTTGATAAGCCTGGAAAGTTGCATTCATTTTCCTCATGTCTGACTAAACCCCAAAGAAATAGGAATATATGCTTCTTTTCTCCACCTCAGGGTATGGTGATTAATTGTGCAGAGTACTTTGTTACTGATCAAATATCTTCAGGTACATAGGCACTAGAATGAGATAGAAATCTCAGCATTTCTGAAATTATGCTTTAGCCAAGTATAAAAATCTATAGCACTTCAAGGAATTTAAAAGTAAATAGAATGTAGCATCTTTTCTTAATAGCAAGCCAAATCCTCACTAGATCTTTATTCTTTACTAGCTAGATGAGTTGCATTGATTTTTAACAAAGTCTATTTGAATTTGTGAAGGTGCACAGTGGGATCTGGGATTTATTCTAACTTTACAATAACTGGTGCTGCTAATTGCATTAAATAGTAGCCCCATCATTTAAAGGAAAAACTTTGGCTAAAGGAGAAATACTAAAATATTTTAACACTTTCTTTTTTAATATACGCTATGTGATGGGCTGTAATATTTGAAGTTACAGTATAGAAAATATCAAAGACAGAAACGTACATGATTCTTACTGTAAGATGCAATTAAGCACAGCAGAATATCTTGAAATAATTGCTTTATTTCCTTTCTCTGCTGACACAGAAATGCTTCCTTTCTTTCAGCAGTGATGTCCCTCTGGCTAGGTGATGCTTGCTTTTCTCCACCCATGTCAGAGGTTTCTTATTAAAGCTCTTACCTCTTACTAGCCCTTAACTTGGTCTCCAGTCAGGCATACTTCAGTACCTTTCTTCCGAAAGTCACCCAATGGGCCATGTTCAGGCAATTCCACAAAATCAGTGTGATAGTAGAAACTGGTATTGGGAAAAAAATATACTGACACTCCAGGAATCACTAGTTGTAAATGAAAAAAAGTACCATTATTTGGAGTTAGAGACACCATTTGAATTATAGCTTGAGCTAACAGAACTGTGAAGACAGGCCATCTTGTTCACTAATGATCTGCAAAGGATGTTTTCCGGTATGCCCAGGCTATTCTGAGACAATCAATGCAATGTTGCTCTTCTCCAGATGTCCCTTTTCATCTGCAAAACTTTTAGCACTGACTGTTCTCCTATTTGTAAACAAATTATTCAACAATCCCTGTGTATCACCAGAATGACAGACAAACAGATGTGATGTGCTATCAGAAGTGGCTAATTTGAGATTCTTCTGTGCACGCTGCCAATTAGCCTTAAAGAGTAGAGGAATGCCTGATGGAAAAATGCTTCATTTTAAAACCAGCTGGTCTGCTACAGGGCCTTGGGAATCTTGTATATCTTGATGATAAAATCAGAGAAGCCGTTTCAATACCTTTTCTTTATTTTTCTTGCATTCCTGTCAATGTAATTTTAAAGAGCTTAAGTGATTTATTTTGAGCCTTCTAGTCTTACTGCAAATTTGCCTCAAAGTTACCTTGTTAAGGGAAAAATTGGAAAAGAAATGAATGACAAAACCTGACATTCTTCACTGCTTGTTATTGTTTATAAACTGTCATTTTCTTTTAGAAAAAAACAAAGCTAAAAATCTCTATTTATTTAATGGTCTATTCTTAGGCACCTTCTCTATGTAAAAATTGGTGTTACAGATGAATTAAGTTTCTCCCTAGAAGACTGGCTAGATTTAGAAGATAGGTTAGCAAAAGGCTAGATTTTATGAAATAGGTATTTGTGTGTATGTTTCTGGAAAAGATTGTATTTCTACATTGAACTTCTAAATTTCACTCTTTCTTTGATTCTGAGAGGAATTAAAGTAATATGCTTTAGATCTTGTTTGTTGTCTTTCATTTTGCCTGGATAATAGATGCCAATATGTGATCTAATAGTTTAAAATGTGTTAATTCTATTTTAATGAATTTTAGCCTCTCTCCAGATAGTTAGTTATTACTTTGAGCAGGGAAGACCTAGAGCTGTCTAGATAAATGGTTAAAATCTATGACTGAGAGTGGAGAAGGAAGAGTCTGGGGCTCTGTTTTCTGTGCTTTTAATGTACTACATATTGCATTAAAAACTCATTTGGAAGGCGATGTGTGGCAGGTATGGCCTCCCTGACCAACAAAATAGGGTGTGCCAGAACGGTTTGTAATGAGCTGCACCTTAGGGTGGTTAGCTGCTGCCTCAGGGTCTAGACCTCAGCCTGTTTTGTCTGTGCTTGTTTGTTTCAGACAATTAGAATCACCATGGTGCTCCCTCAACTCAGGTATAAATGGAGCCCCACCTGGGAACCAGTTAAGATGGTTCTTCATAGAGTTGTGGGCTTAGCAGCTGGATCCTCCCATTGGACAGGTCACCCAAGGATGTTTCTGTGGATTGAGTGACCCTCACCTTTTCGTGAGTGTTAAGTTTGGGCACTTGTGTGGGAGGTTTCCCTTTGGAAGTGGGTGTGTGGCCATTATGGTTTGTTTTTCCTCGAAGTTTAGTAATTAGTTACACAGTAGATGTATTCCCGAAGGACATTTGAACCTATGTTTTGTCATTAGGAGTGCTGGGTCAATAAATCCCCATTTTGACAGCTGTTCCTGTTTGTTTCGTGGGTGCCTCTGTGACTTTATTTCTGTCTATTTGCTGTGGTATTCCCAGCTGCAAGTCCCAGTGGAATCCCTTTGGCTTGAGAAAGGGATCTAAAGGTGTTCTCTCTGTGGCTGGGGAGAGTGGAACTTCACACAAAAGGTAAGCAGCATTTTTTAATGAAAAACGTCGTCACTGGAGGCGTTCGAAAAACAAGTAGATGTAGCACTTTAGGACATGGGGTAGTGGTCAGGGAGGTGTTGGGATGAAGGTTGGATTTGATGATTCTAGAGGTCTTTTCCAACCTAAGTGATTCTATGATTCTAAAGTGGCTGAACAACCTCACTCCCAGTTCTTATCAATATGTAGTGTAACTTTTTGAATTTCAGTTACTACATCCAGTACCTGCTCAGGTCTGCACTGTCCGACAAATGGCTCTGACCAGCAGCCAGACATCTCACCACCTCACTATTCAGCTCATGTCACTTGCTTTTTTGCACAGGAGTCTCATGTCAAGGAAAATGTCGCGGTCTGATATGCAAATGTCAAATCGATATGAGCCCCTTATGTTTTCTGGCTCCTGAAGCCTGGAATTTAAAGATTACAATCTTGCATTTAGGATATGAATTTCACAGAGTCCTGTGTCAGCAGCTTGTAAAGTCTTTCTGGATTATTTTCTGTCTAAAAGCATTAAGGACACTTAGGCTCTGCTTTGTAACACTTAACTTGAGGTGTTCAGAGTCCAGATTCCTAGGATAATTACCCAAGATCTCTGTGTAACAGCTGAGTTAGGCTACTAAACACAGATACATAAAAAAGCCATTAAAGGGATTTGAACAGAGCAGAGACTGGTACCGGGTTGGCTCTTTAAAACTGTTTATTTTGCATAGGAAACATATTTAAAGGAACTGGACCCAATGACATTTTTCTTGCATGGGAGAACTAGTCATGAAGCTGAGTCACTTGCTTATTAGCTCTGACTTTGCAAATAGTTGCTTGTATGTGATACGTTAGCCCCATAAAGAGAAATGCCTCAACTCTAGCTTTAGTTGGTTTCCTGAGAAATCCTTTCATACTCAAACACTTTGTAGACCAGAATGTGTTTTCCTAGATACTAGATTATGCCTTGAAGGAGATAGAGACCACGAATATGCCTTGTCTGATTTTTTTTTTTTAATTTTATTCTATGAGGACAGCAGTAGGTATTAAGTTATTTAGTATTGCCACATGATTGTGTTTATTGACAAGCAGATAAGTAACCAGGATTAAGCAGCCAAAGAGTGGCTGTTTTGGGCATATAAGCATCAGGTTTAGGCTTTATGCCCATCACTTTAAATACTTACATCTCTCTGTTGATCTAGCTCTCAAAGAACTAACTTGTTCTACCACATGATAAAAGCAAACAGGAAAAAGTCTTCATTTTGTCAATGGCCAGAAATATATAAAACCTCTGACTGATTCTTTTTACCTTTTTTTTGTTGTTGTACTTAAGCAAGGAGTTGAAAACAAATCAGGGTTGATTCTGTTTTCAGTGAGAGCAAGGTATCTCAAGCATAACATGGAGGAGGAAGCAGAGATACACTGTTGCCTAGGAATGAAACCAGATGTTGCTTTCTAGGGGCACCCAGCTTTGACTCCTGCTGTTTATTCTCTCAAAAATGCAAAATAAATTCCATGTGGCTTGCTAACTGCTAAATTTAGTTTTAACAGTCCTATAAACAATGAATGAGTAATGAGGGTGGGATGTGGAACTTTTCCAAAGACTTGCTTTTGGGTTTTGCCTTTAGTGGACTTCTGGAGATTTCCTAAAAGATTGTTGGAAATATAGTTAGTCATGATCTGTGCTCTTGAGATGGACTTAAGAGATTGTTTCAACAGAGGGGATTTTTCCTGAATGGAATTTTTTTAACCTCCAAAACCCGCCAGTAATTTTTCTAGGTGTTACACTGCCTGTGGGTTTTATTTTCTGCATAAATTTCCTTAACACTTAAATGACCAAGAAATAAGATTTTGAAAGTTTTGTGTCATCTGGTGGTATAAGCGCTGGGAAATGTTAAACTTTTTTCTGCTTGGTAAGGGTACAACTGCTCTCTGGTGCCAGTATTGTCTGTTGTAGGCAGCCTGCACTGACCTGTAGGACTGATGATGTTCCACTGTCTAGAAGGGTTGTCACTGAAAAAGTGGATAGGAGAATTGAAGTTTTATCTTTCATATCACACCAGCCGTGCTACAAATAGGTGTGCACTGGAGGTTTCTCTAAGCACTGAATACGCCTGAGATTATTCCTGAAGGTGTTTCAATATGGAAGCAATTGACTCAGGCACTTTGTATATGGAGCTTTATACAATGGTGTGGATGAGGCCACAGAGATACAACATTGTTGCATCTTGTCCTTATACTATTGACATCCTTGTGGTTGTACATTAATGAGCATTTTTACTTATGGACTATATTTTGTCTTTAACTGAGCCCATGACATTCCTGGTGATATGTGAATAGATGCAACCTAGATCCAGATTTCTATTTCACTTTCAGAAATCTTATTAACCTCAATGGGAGAAAAATGTGTGTTCCTGTTTCTAGTGTGATATAAGATCATTAGTCTGTTACTTGAAGAATAGTCCTCAATCTAGCATTTAATTTCCTCAGTAGCTGAACAGTATATAGCTTTAATGTTCAAAAGACTTTCACGTCAAGGATTTCAGTGTTAGAAATTAATGTTATTTCCCTTTGGATGATAGAGAGTTAAAGGCACTATTTGAGTTAATTATTGTAGTCTGGGGCAAAAGGAAATTCAGTTATTAAGGTTTTGAAGTGCCATCATGCAAGCATAGTAGTTATGCAACCAACAAAACAGCAACACGGGGGAAGAAATCTGTAAAGCAATTTAGCTTGTTTCAGGTTTTTTGGTTGCTTTTATTTGTTGGGTTTTTTGAGTTGTTTTGTTTTGGTTTTTTTTTGCATAAATAGTTGTACTGCACTTAAGGCTTTTGGGTAACACTTTTTGTTTTCCAGATACTTTGCTGTAATTTGTAGTTTACTGTGAATATTTTGTTTAGTCTTTATTTAGATAACATTGGTACAATAAATAGAGAACTCTAAAGTACATAATGTGCCAACACAAGTGGGGTGATCAAAACTTGTTAATGAGCCTTAATGTTCTATTTTGCTAGAACAGTGTATGTTTGCGAAAAGATTCTACTCATTTTGGTCCTTTATTTTTTTTTTTAACTGTGCAATCTTCTTAGAATTACTTTTGCCAAACAAATCTAGTAAGCAGACAGCTGGGCTTCTGATTTCCTTTTTGTATCTCTTCTGTTTTGAATGAATATATTATACACATGTAGTACATTTGCTAATGTAATGCAATGTAGTCATTACCTAACAAGTTTGTTAATAGCACAATTTCTGAATACCTAGATAAACTTCTTTTGGTGAAACATTCTACTGTCAATTACCACCTTTTCTGAGAGATGGAGCTAATTATACATTCCATTTTCATTAGTTATAGAGTGGAAAAATCTCTCATTCTAGTTTTGCCTTCCTGTTTTCAGCTTTATAATAATTACAGACAAGTGCCTTGTTATATTTTGCATAACTTTCATTTCTTCTTTCTAGTTCATTATAGGATGAAATGTTTTTTTCATCTTCCATTTCTGCAGTGGATGCATAACGTAGATAATGGTCCTAACGCTTGTTGTCTGTCCATTCTCTTTAATAGCAGATTAATTATCTGTTAGTTTTAAAGCCCATAACTTGTGGTAATGTAGAGCCATTGACTCTGAAACCTGTTCCAAATGCATGTCTTGTGCCTTTTAGAGACCCCTTTCTCAGCCATCTTACCACTTGTAAAAAGGCAATAAATGTATTCTGCTAGCTTGTTTGGTTGCAGAAAGGTCTTGGTCTGCACCAGCTCCAAATGTTCCATTTCCATAATGGGGTTAATTTAGTAATATTGCATACATCCCATTGTGGCTATAGAATCACTAGGAAGGGTAGAAATGTCTTCCTGTGGAACAGTATAATACCTTAAAGAATTGGGTATATAAATATTTGCACGTATATATGTGTGTGTATATCTATCTAGCTATCTACACATAAAGATGCTACCTTTTGTTGCCACATTCAGTCTAATTAATTATGTATTCAGCCTGATACAAGGGGAAAAAAAACCTCAGTACATTTGTTTTTATTTTTCAGGATAGTTGTTTAGTCTTCAGAATTAGACTGGTGTAATTTGTAACTGTCTGGTTAATTTTGGTAACAAGTTATCTTTACAGTACCCAAACTTGCATGTAGGAATCCCACTGAGGATAAAGAAATCTAAAGTGTGAATTTAAGGTTAGTATTTCAAATTTGCACAAAAAAAAAAAATCTGAAGGATAAACCTTATTCAGGCTGTAAGAGATTCCTTTCTACCCTCTGTTTTACTCCAAAGTTTCTGGGTACTCCATTTGATCTTACAGCATATGACAACTGCTGTACTGTAAACAGTGTATTTCTTTCCCATAGCAGAATACTTTACCCTGAATGCAGAAAATCAATATACTGTTACTGCAAGACTGTCTTCAAATTGTCATGAAACATCTCATCCCTAATCCCCCATACTTACTTCTCAGTTATGAATATGTTTTCTCTTCACCCTGGTCCATTTATTGCAGACCTTACTTCTGCTAGCAGTGAATTACTTTTTCCTTCTGACTCACTCTGTGTAAGCTTTCTTTCTGCTTAGCTAACTCCTCAGTCTGTCTGTCTGTCTTCAAGGAATTAATGGGGTTTTAATATTTAATAAATAAGTGCACATAACTCGAGGTTCTTACCCAATAGACGTTCCGGGGGGGGGGGGGGGGGG
>VZZY01002641.1:1962-59501 GCA_013400335.1 Eurystomus gularis
GGCGCTGGGAGCCCGGCCCGGCCCGGCGCTGCCCGAGTGCCCAGAGGCGGCCCGCTGGAGGAGCCGTCCTTCGGCAATCGGTGGGAGAGCGGGCTGGCTCCCACAGCCTGCCCTCCACCTGCGTGTCCGTGTCCCACAGGGCCATCCCCCGGGAGCCCGGGGGCCGAGTCCCGCCTGAAGAGGTGGCTCTTGCCGCCCGCACGCCACAGGATCCTTCCTTTCCCCTGCTGCTGCTGCTTAATTAAGTAACAGTAAAGACATTTATGAAAAAGCAAAGAAATGAAGACCTTGATCCCTGGAGAAGGGCAGATAAATGATTCTATGGTTCTGTAAGTGGCAGAAGCAGCTACTTCCTGTCAGTAGTGACTCCCGCTGGTATTAAGATGTCCGCATGTACACGGTCCTTGTCTGAACATGCCACCCTCCAAGCTGCCGCTAGCCAGGGGACGGTCCTCACGCCTTTCGGATATCCCTGTTCCTAGGATGTCAATGTTCGGGGGGAAAGCAGGATGGCTAGCGGACACTTTTAGCTGTTTCAGTCATTTTTCTGAATTTCTCAAAATATTTTACTGGGAAAAGAATTCTCAAAGGCTGCATAGCACGTTTTCAACGTAGGTACACGATGCACATCTCCTTTTGCCCCAGGCGTTGCTGTAAGCAGCCTGGCCATTTTTCCTTCCTACAGGACTGCTACACATCTCCTCAACAGCTACAGCTTCTGCAGCAAGCGAAACGGGATACTGCCTCAAACTAGTGCCCAGTGTGGCCCTTTCTGAGTCTCAGTCCATCTGACTGTAGCCAGACAGTGACCAGCCAGCCATAAACATACCGCATTTTGCTATATGCGACCCAAGGAGACAGAACTTTCCCATTTCTCATATTCCATGAGGACAGAAGCCCAATACATGCCCTGAGTACAATGCAATTTGTTATCTTCTATCATGTGTGCTACTTTGTGTCTTCAGTTATATGATAGGAAAAAGTTAACTACCGCTTTGGATTTCCTGAGTTATTTTTTAATGCATGCATATGTAACATGTTCAGTTTCAGAATATAAATTACAAAAGAATCCTTGCGAAGATCACAGTTAGCTTGTTGGTGTTATTTGTAGCACGTTGTTCAAATTAGTCTCCTTTGGAAGAGACAGTTTACCAATAATTACGCTAAGCTTTACCTGATACCAAGTTTAGAAGAGGCAAGAGTAATACAAATATATATGCACTTCATGAAAGGGTTCTAAGAGTTGAAGACTCGCAACAGTCACCCTCCTGAAGTTCTGGGGCTCAGCTGTTTTCATCTGCAGCAACATATGTAATATTCCCAGAGGTAAGAGATTTTGTAGTTTCTTACCACACCATGCATCTTCAGAAAGGAGGAAAAATTTCTATTAGGCAAGATGTAGCTACATGTTAATATAGCTACATTTATTTGTTAAGACTTTGTATAACAATTGATGCCCAGTCATGTGAGACTTCGGCATGAAGGACTGGTTCACACTGACTCTTTGATCCAAATCTGATAAATATTGCTATTTTAGTATCATTTATATAAATAATTTTAAGGAATGAATGTGATTGTTCTGTTTAGTTCACATGCTGGTTTCGTTCAATCTGTTTTCAGTGTAAATTATACTTGTTCTAATAGTATCAAAATCCTCCTCCTAGGTACAAAACTAATTTACATTTGCATTTTTTACGCCAAGTAAAATGATGAATAGTGATGAAAGATCTAATTTTAAAACAGTATTTAACAATCACAGTGTCAGGACTTCAATAAAAAACAAACGTTGAGTATCATATTGTACTGGTAATTAAAAAACACTGAGTAGAAAACAATTAAAAAATCCTTAGCACTTCAGAGCTTTCAAACACTCTGTCAGCACCTATTAACATTCACACATCACCCCATGCATTGGGAGCTGCCCCTGTTTTGGAGAGGTAAGAGAGAAAGGGAAAGAACAAGGTGATTTACCCATGGTCACAGAGGTGAGTGTTCGAGTCAATGTTAGACTTTAGGAGCTCCTGACTCCCTTTCTGTGCTCAAACCCCAGTCCTTTTTTGGGGATTGGGAGTAGGAGGTGGCAAAGGGGAACAGGGTAGGTCCCCCATGCTTTCTCTTTTCAGGATCCCAATTTTTACAGTGACTGTCCTGATTGAAAGAGTTCAGTTCCAACTTTTGCCTGGGTGCCCTTCTCTTCACACTTGCTATCAGCTCCTCTGTTTTCCAGCAGCAGACTTGGAAGAAGGGTTCCATGTGAAAAACAAAGTTTGAAATAAAAGCTTACTGAATAGAAACTTCTCCCAGGTCTTACAACTGCTTTTAAGGGTGTTAATTTATCACACCAGCAAAGTGTTATTCACAGCTAGGATCTTTCCACTCAAAAGAGGTGGTACTCTTTCTTTACATGTAATTAGAAAAGGGCTCAGAAAATTTCTCACACAGTTGGGCAGCCTGTAGTAGTGAGTGAGGTGGTGTGTGTGATGTCAAGGAAGATTACAGTTTAAGAGGGTAAAACAAAAGTTGACAAGAAAACCAGAAATTTAAAATGTTTTATATTTAACATTTGTAATAATTATTTCACAGTCTAAAATGAATGCAATTTAAAAAAAAAAAAGTCCTACCCATTGTTACCCACCTGATAGGATTTATCTTAATACCAGGGAGAAAATAATTCAAGTTATTGCATCCAGGATAATTCTAGTAAGTCACTGTGGTCTACACAGATAAAAAGAGATATTACAATGCTATTCTATACGAATCCTACATCCCAAAGTTTTCAAGAAAATTCGTACTTTAAAAGTCTTTGCAATTCTACCATTAAATGACTGTTTGTACAGTGCATATAAAAAGACCACTCAGTTTATCCCTCCTGGGAAAAGTGAGTATATCATACATACTACTGTGGCTAAAAACTTGCAGCAAGTTATTTGATGTACCTCAGATATAAAAAAGGGCATTTTAAAAAGTAGTGTCCATATGTCATGGCAATGTCCCAAGTTCCTTTAACTCTGGTTACAAATGTTCATTTGAGACCTTAAAGAGTTCTTTTAGTTTGTCAAACTTTGAGCCCCACTCTTGGAGGCAATCATAATTTAGATCTTCATCACCGCTAATGGAGTCTAAGGAACTAAGGCTCCCTGCTAGAGAGCATTGCCCTTCTAAGCAGTAAAAATGAATAGTATCAGCTGGAAGACTCTGTAGATCATTGTCTGCATCCCAGATGATTTGAGAAACATATTCCTTGAAGTCTGGGATGCTGGTAACAGCTGATGGTGATTGGTTTTGATGTGCATGTTTTGGGAGTGAGTTTCTTTTTGAGCCAGTGGGTGTCCTGGAGTGAAGAGCAGCTGCATTCAAGGAGAAGTGAGGAATGGTATGGAGAGGTTTCTTCAGTTCATCTATATCATAAGCATTCTGGGGGAAAAAAAAGAATGCAAGTATCAGTGAGAAATAAGACAAAAGGAAACAAGTTCCAAAAATGTTTTAAAACTCAATACAAGACGAAATTGGATTCTGTGAGTTTTCTGCAAACTGGAAAGAGGGCCTAGTTCAGAGAACTACGTTCAGTTCATACCAAATCTCTTTGCATAATGATAGTCTTCAGCTAAAGTAAGAACGCTGTGTCCAGAGCAGCCCCCTCAAAGGTGGCCACAGATGACCAGCATCATGAAAAGTACAGACTGGGTTGAAATAGAAGTCTCCCACTCAAGAATACTTCAGGTTAAAAAAGAAAACACACCACAAAACCAAAAGAGCCAATTGGATAAGGACAATAAGTTAAATAAAAGGTCTGGGAAAGGAAGGTGGGGAGAGGTTAGATTTGCAAAGACTGGATTGAGGCTGCATCATACCTGGTCATGTTCTCCACCTCCTTCTTCATTATAATTGAAGACATTTTCTCTAACATCCTCCCAGCTTTCATGTTCTTCAGGAATGTGGTAAATTCCTCCTTTCCGAAACCCTGAACTTCCCCACTGACTCCACACCGTGTAAGAGACCAAGAGTGCTGGAAGAATAACGACACACATTTGTTATATGACATATGACAAAGGGCGATGCATGATAAACAAGTATTTATATGACTCCTGAGATATTAAATCAACTTTTAATTTGACAACCAAATTCCCAGGTAAGAAATGCGCAATTGTTAATATATGAACAACTTATATTCAGGAATGTAAAGAATTATCTATGTATATTACTTCCTAAACTTCATTAAAAGGGTATTTTACTTACCTAAAGGAATCCATTTAAATAGAAGGCATTTTGGCCAATCTCTGGCCTTTCACCAATCCTGAGTAAATAAGATACCCAAAGTAAGTAAAACACTGTTTTAATGAAGGTTACAAGTGTAATATAATAACGGAGTCTTTACTATTCTGCAATGTGTATGCAATTTGTCATCATGAAAACAGTTTTATGGTGCTATTAACTTTTCAGCCTGAAACTAGACATATTGTGAACATCTCTTTCTGCCCCACACTCTTAATAAGGCTTGCCTGTTAAGATCATAAACTTCCCAGAGGAAGCTCTTCCTTCCTAATATATGAATAGCAGGTACCAGCTGTAGGCCCTACCTATTACAATTGTAAGGGCTCAGGGCAGGTGGGGGTTTCAGATGGATGTGGCTGCATGATTTGCACACACAGATGGAAAGCTCTTCCTTAAGAAGGGCTGAAAACAAGTGATTCTGAAAGATAAGTCCTAAATTTGCTTGAACTGGCTTCAAAGCAAGAAAACTGTAACTAGGTGCTGATGCCTGTCTCTTAGCAGCCTTAAATGAACTTCCAACTGGTGATCTCTAGAAAAAGTGAAACACTGATCACAATATCCAAGGGTAAAGCAGGCTTGAGTCAATCGAGCAAGGTACAAAAGAAAGAAAAAAAGGTATTTGCTTTCCTACCTAGGAAGACAAGGAGACACATGCTGATTGCCAGAATAGAGCCAGAGCTGAGTCCAACGGGTCTTCCAGCCTTCACCTGGCTAATTTCACACCATCTTCCCCTGTAACCTTCGGGGCACTGGCAGACAGTCTTGTCTTGTGATTGAGCCACACAAGTACCCCCATTCCTACAGGTCCAGTGTCCACAAGGTGATGAGGTACAGTGTTTGAGCCCTGTAAGGTTGTCAGTCACTTCTACTTTGCCAGCTGGACACCTGAACAACAAAAGCAGAAGGTATCTTTTAGGTAAGCAAAGCACACATGACATTGTATGTTGTTTTGTGCAAAGTTTGTTACTATTTGTTTAATGCCAATAATGAAAGTATTTTCAACCAAACCACAAATCCACATTGAGAGTATGAAATACATGTAAAGTCTAACACAGTGAGCTAGCATGCTTATGAAAACATGAATGTATATTCTGCTTTCCCTAGCCAGAAGATATGCAGAAGAGCTTAACCCCTTCCTTAAAAAAGGGATCCCTCAGCTTCTGAACAGACAAAACCTTTCTATACAGATGTGTTCAGACCCCCTAGAAGGAAATAGATAGCTGAGATCAATGGGAAAAGGGCTAGAAAGCACTTAGTATAAGCTTTGTAACGGTTCATTTGGACCCTTGGGACAGACGTCATTGACCTCCTCAGAATGACCCATCTTTTTTAGGACTGCAGAGAAAGTGATTTCTTCTGATATGTAATCTGTGAGGGCACAGACCTGCCTTCTGCAATCCAAAGAGGAAATACTAGTGAATAAATGGAAATCTGTTTTCACAACTAGACTGAAGGATGGAGTGTCCCAAAGCACACAGGAGACCATCTCAGTCTCTTTCAGCAATGAATCACCAGGCCTCAGAAGTGCCATATTTTGCATGAGTTGAAAGAATTCAGGTGGCTCCTTCTCCCAGTCCTGAATGTATGTATGTTTGTTTTTTTTAACAGAAATGCCTGTATTTTGATTTGCATATTTTAATATATATTTTGAAAATCTTCTTTAAAGAGTAGATCTTCTCCAGGGAACTAAATGTGTAGGATACCAGCTAAGCTTTGGTTCTGACGCTGGGCAGCCAATTTCAGAATCCAGTTTCGTGACAGTCTAATTTTGAAAGTCTCACTGTTTCATACAAAGTAAGATTATTTTCAACTTATTTACAGAAAATATGTATAAATATATATTACATATGCAATATGTATTTCAGACATATACATACACTATATATATGTATATACTTTATAAGAATATATACATTTTCTCAGAGAGAAGGAGAGACCAAAGCTTTTGCAATCCACCTTTTATCAAAGGGCATTTGACTTCTTCACTGGCCTGTTATCTTCTCACCATGGAAAAAATGGTGGAATAAATAGGTTCCATATCAGACTTGCAAGAAAAGGCAACTCTGGTCCATGATGGGAGATGAGATGTAGAGAAGGATTTGTCTGTGGGATGCCTCTCTCTGGCCAGCAGCAGCACGAGTTTCACTGTTAGAAGCAAGTTGCCTGAACTAAGGTGGAAAGAAAGAGCTTCCCCAGATGAAAACAAAAGCTTAATTTACCGGCATTCATATTTTCTCCACAGGTCTACACAAAGGAAAGGGCTGTAACAGGGCTGGCTGCTGCAGGCACTGGAATGGCATCCCATTGTGACACCTTGCCGCCTCAGAATTAAGCCAGACTCTGTGCTTCTGCCTTCCATGAGAAGCGGCTGACCGTTCAGCTGGACATCACGCATACAACCTTCGTCAAATCAGGAGAGTATACAGAGAAATACATTGAGTTAGCAATTACCCCACCTCAAGCCTTGCCCCCAGCACATAAGCAGGAGACATTACAGCACTGTAGAAAACTTAAAACATTTTTTAAAACCATCCATTATATTGCTTACCAGTTTTATTTTAGAAGAAGAGCTATGGGACATGTGCAAATATGCTCTGGCCAATACGTCTCCAGGACAGCTTGGTTGTACTAATGCAACGATTTAGCAGAACTTTGTTATGAACCACAACAGCTCCACTAAATTAAACTGGATTTAAAATATAATCTTAAAACTGGCGCTGAATGAGAAGCAACAAAATGGAAAATGCTGTCTTCTTGTTGAGCCACAACCTCAAAGTCCCAGCACCCCACCCCAGGAAATGGAGAGAGTACCATGAATCGCCTTGCAAATCCTTCTCCTACCAGGAGGTGCTGGTCAGTTCCTTAAACCCTTGCAAAAAGGGAGGGAAGAACACAGCAGGAGTTTTCTGCCCGGGGCCTTTAGCATGGGAAATAAAAATCTGAAGTGCTGTTTTTTAGTATCAACAGGAAATCTCACATCTTCACTAGGACCTGATACAATGGCAAACAGAGACTTGAACACTGGCTCTGAATTCCCTAGTAGTGGTGGGATTCCATGGGCATAGTAATCTCCATGGGAATTCTTACCTGGGTCTTAGACTCTCCAGTACACTCAAAGACACCACTTTTACGCTTTAATTCCCTCCTTTTAGGGACTTGTCACTTACCTTGGAAATCACTCTCTGAATGATTGGGAAGGCGGTTTCCTAGCACAATGCTTGCCCAATCCATTTCAAACCATCTATTCGTACCCAAGACAGAGGTCACTTCTTGATCACCGCCACCACTATTAATGCGCAGGCTAAACTCATTGTTGTAGCGCTCCATGGTCAGAAGAACCCATTGGCCATTGTTTATACGTAATGTGCTCATTCTCAGAGAGTGATTTTTGTCCCCCAAGCTGAAGTTAACGCTAAAGAAACCCTCAACCACCTAGAGGAAAATGATAAAGACCTTTAATAACAGAAGTACACTTCTAAACATCATTACACTGCCCTGCCTCAAGAAATGGACCTGAGTTTTTAACATGAAAATGGCACTCTTGTTTTAGGTGCTTTATTCCCATATAAAAATTACCACAATAAAACTGCAGGTCCAGGAATTATCAAGTTTTTTCTTTACAGGCCACTCTTCTAATTTACATGAACCTTTTTATCAGTCTTCTCCTTACCAATGTCCACCTTTGGACATTCCACAATTGGAATAATTAGCCTCTGTCTAGCTAATATAATCCAGACAGCTTTTTTCAACAGCAACAAAAATGTGGAGACAAGTTTTATAGCCAGAGACAGATAGAAGCAAAGGGAAAAGACAAACAGGACGAAACAATCTTCCATATTCACATGTATCAACTGTACATTCTGCAGGTAGTGAAACAACTAGAATCTATGCTAAGGAAAGGTAATGCTGAGAAGGACAACACAAATTAGTTACCCTCACATAGAAAATTCTTGTTCGTTATTATATTACAGAATAGGTGTCCTTAATCAGAAACTGCATCTTTTTGTCTTACTAGGGTACTCCATGACAAATTAAGAGCACTGAAACAGAATGGCTTTTGGACTGCTCACCTCCAGTCGGATGTATCCATTCCCATCTGCAGAGGCCAAGCTGAGAAGGGTGCCGTGGGAGATACGAGTGCGCACCATCAGCTGGATTTGAGTGCTGTGAGTGCTGAGGATGCTTCTTGGCTCATAATGGACCCAGCTGTCCCTTCCAAAAGCCCATTCTGGAAGAACTAAGCACAACACACACAAAACCAATGTGCAAATCTCAGAAATTACTGCTCCCTCAGATCTTTGCTGCTTGAGAATTAACCAGTGCTGAATGTTGGGAGTTTTAGGTCTTAAGAAACTTTGGCAACATAATGAAGCATCATGGAGAGGAATCCCTACTGCAAAAGGAATTAAGAAAAAAGAACAAATCAAGGATACAGGATTTACGCAGGAAAGGGACAATTAGATACTGTCTCTAACATTATTCATGTCACAAGCTACACATTCTACCCACTATACCATTCTGCATTGAGCCAAACAACTTTTTCTGTTGTTTTGTTTTTAAGATCTGAAACATATCTTTCAGTAAAATAGCTGGTATTGATCTGAAGACAAAAAAAGCCCCAAAGATAATCTAACGTTCCTTCAGTAGTTTAGTCTTGTGGTTACTAACCCTCACTGTTAGAAAATACACACTTCCTATTTCAATTGGCACAAGAGAAAGCCTCAGAGCAGGCACAGAGTCAAAAGTCACGTGTTTTGGTTTTTTTTTATTACTAAGTCAGTGTTTATTATTTTAACTAGGGAAAATGCACTGAAATTGTTTCCCCATCATCCTGCGGAAACCATCTAAGAGTTGTCCAGCAGAGAGTTTGATGAAACTGCATTTCACACATTCTGTGGAAATCAAAACCCACTAAACCATCCAGACCCCGGCGCTCTTACACAGCAGGCACCTGTTTTAGTCTCACTAACTGACAGCAGTCCTAGATCTGCTTGTTCTGGGTGCAGCTTAGTTGAAAAAAGCCAGGCTCCAGCTGATGGGCAGGGATGGGTTTTCTTGGGACGCTACAGTGACTCCTGTCCCCAGCCGTCTGCTCCTTGCTTCAAGCTCAGCTCAGCCATTCATAAAGCACTGGCTGAACACCAGCATTTTGCAGCCCAACACATCAGAAGAAGCTGGAACCAATCAATGTTTTCCTGTCACATCAGGATATGACTTATGGATTTTGAGTAATTACTTTCTGAGCACTTGGTTTGTACCACAGTGGTGAGGGGTGAGCCAATGCAGCAGCTGGATTTGTGGACCAGCATCCCATGATAATGCAAAACAGAGTAAGATTTAGATCTAGGCAGAGGTTTATAAACCAGGGTGATCTGTCTGCAAAACATTAATACAAATAACTGAACTATATTAACCATTTCTGAGGTCATTATAAACACTTTAAACAGTGAATGCTCCAGACCTAGAGTGTGCCAATTACGATTCTGGTCCCCACTCTGTTGGACAGACAAAGCTTCCACTGGGTAATTTAAGTCTTGTGTGGCAGATGAAGAATGGAAGAGAGGGTCTGGCTGCCTACATAAGGTTTTTATTGTTCCATGTACAAGAGGGAAAAGTAAGTGCATTGAGCTGAAAGGATATATGTGATACACCACCAGTCCTGTCTATTAATCATGACACTGACTTAATGCTAGCTTGCACGTGCTCCTTTCCAGCTGGTCACTGCTGCTCATCCTCACCTGTAGCTCATTCAAACTACAAGACTGAGGCTGCAAATTCTCTTTCAACACAACACAACCCCCCCCCCAGTTATGGGGCACTGGTGCTCATTATAGACTGTTAGGATCAACTCCAGTGTTTGCACCTTGTACCTAGAGAGAGAAGGCAAAGTCCCAACAAACTCCTGTAACTCACTTCTGGTTTTTGCTTCAGAGCAATGGCTGATGAAGCTATTAAGATAGGGAGGACAGAGCCAACTTCAAGCATGTCCCCCCTGTAACCTGAACAGGGCTGTGGGCTACTAGGAGTTAAATAATTTATTTCCTAAATGTTTAAATTGGGCTACAATTTTGCATTTTGTTACAGTGTCTCTGAGGTTTTCACTATCCACCCTTGCATGCTTTTGTTCTCTTACACCTCATGCTGATTTTGTACAGGAGAACATGTTTGCTGGAGTCATCCTGATACTGTGTTCCCACATGCCCTCACTGCTGTGGTCTAGGGGCATTGCCCATCCTTCAATTCATTCCAGTGACAGACATGAATGCAATTATCCCCATTTGATAGATGGAAACTCAGGCCTTGAGGATAACTTGAGGGTTACGCCCCCAGGTTTCACAGAGAGAACATACCAAGCTGGCAACCTCATCATTCTTATATAACCCCTGCAAGATGACAAATAGTACCATGTTCATTAAATTATGATCAGAAGAAGAAGGCACAAAATGCAGAATGTTTCAACTTTCACCAGTGAGGAACAAGATCCTGTGATGAAAAGGACAAAACAAACCATGTGACCACTTGCCTCCCCTGCAAAGTAAAGCAGATCTCAACAAGATCCTCATCTGTGACATTATCTTTATTCAACTAGAAAGAACTTTACATCACTGCAGATCTAAATCATTCCCAGAGTACAGCATAGACTTGTTATGCTACTCAGTCCAAAGTTGTGGCAAATTTAGAGCAGTATGTTTGATACTGTTCCCACAGATCCTCACCATTAATTTCTCCCTAGAACCTGCTGTACCTTTTTCACATGTTGGTCCAGCATATCCTGGGGAACAGTCACAGCGGAAGAAATCCCAACCACCAACACACTTGCCATGGGTGCCACAGGAGGCCGTCCCACCCCTCTGACACGTTCCATCTGTAAGGACACAGCCAGGAGCGCTGTTCAAGGACTCTGCAGGGTGCTCTAAATCATAGACCTGGAAGAGGACAAAGAAGCATCACAACAGATGTCTACAGTTAAAAGCAGTAAACCCAAGACTGGTTTTAGTAGCCCTACCTTACTATCAACAATGACATTGCGGATGCAGCCAACAAACCCCCTGAAGTCCCTTTGTGAATCATGGTAAGGCAAAGTTTTCTTGACTCCACCCAGCTGCAGGGGCTGGTGGCCACTGAAGAGTCTACCCATGCTGAAGGGAATGGAGGGAAAGAGAATTAGTAACATGAAAAATACAGCAACTTGGCTGATATCCCCCACCTCCTCCCCTTTTTCCTTAACTTGTTTGACCAATATTTGTTTCCAGTTTTTGTTAATGGTTTCTTGGTTGATTGGGTTTTTTTTACCTTTGAGATCCCACAGTCTCTCCAGAGGCTTCACAGGCAGACAGGTCTATTTGGGAGATCTTCTTAATGACACTGTCATTGTCTCTAACAGGGACATTTACGCAGTGGTCGAGAATCAGCTTCAATTTCTAGAGAAAGGCATTATTTAAACAATTGCATCCAGAGACATGCATACATTTTAATTATGTATTTTCTTTCACTTAGCAGAAGGAGGAGAAGAAGGGAGAATAGTAACTATGAATTACTGTGCAGGAAACTTTATTAAAATAATAAAACACTTTCATATACTAATCTGGAAGGCTATTGCACATGGCATATGAGCTATGTGCAATGGCTAAGGAGCCACATAAAAGAAAGATCTGATTCCACCACAACCATGCCATGTCACTGATGTGGTAGAAGGCAGATGGGATTTTCTTGGAGTTTTCTGCCAAATCAGAACCCAGAGAGACAATCTAGCAGAGTCTGCCAGGCACCCCATCCCAGATCCTGACATGCCTCCCAGCTTGTCTTCCACAGGAGAGGAAGGGGCAGTCTAGCCAGCGTTACACTAGGAAGACGTTCCCCTTACACAAAAGCATGTCTATGTCCTTTGTGCTACATATCTGAAGTTACCTGGTGGGGCAGGGCTTCCTGCCCAGAGAAATTAAGCATAGTTCTTGCCATCAGTCCAGGAAGCATTTAGCCCCTGGATTATCCAGCTCTGTAGTCTAAGCGATAAATAGGATCATTAAACAAAGAAAACAGCAGGGCCAGTTTTAAAACTGCGTTGGACTTCTCCAGTCTTTGTTCTGCTTCACTGCTTCAAGACTAAGGGGCTGACAAACTTCTATGCCTGCTGTTGCAGAGATGCTGAAAGACTGATTGATAAAAGAGCTCTACAGAAGGAAGGAAGGATTTTGAAAAAATAACAAGGAACATGAATTAGTGCTTCCACAGGATTGCCCATATTTACACTTGCCTTTCCATCATTTACAATTTTAATATTGTGCCAGCGGCGATCTGCAACATTAACTTTTTGTGACAGCTGCAGGAAAAGCACACCAGAGCTGTGGCTCACAGTCAGCGACGGGACACCATCAGAGAGCTCTGCAAAGGAAAGATATACTGGATACACGCTAACCATGTTCCCACTCAAACTCAGTCAAAATGACGGTTGCAGTTATATTTTAGTTGGAAGAGTTCTTGAGGCAACTTAAAAAAATCCAACTTCTAACACAGTGGCACAGGATACAAACTGGGCATACTGGCACATTGCTCTGCATTCTCCTTATTCTCCAAAAGTAGCTTTCTGAACCTTTCTTTTAAAAAACCCTATCAACTCTAAGTAGAATCTCACCCTCATGCAAACACAAAGAGCAAATACTCTTTAAGGTGCTAACCTAAAGCAAGGAAATCTTGACGTTCTCCAGGCTGCCCTCGTGCCACTGGTCCATGATACAACAGAAGGCCATCGGCGACTTCAGTGATAAACTCTAGGGAGATGCGGGTCTCAAAGCAAGGCTTAAGAGGAGGGAACCAGGCATAACCGTGGCCTCTGAAGCTGTGTTTTGTCTGCTGGCAGTCTGGTCCATGGAAATTTGCAGAACATTTGCATCTATTAAAAAAAAAAAAAAAAAGCAAAAATCCTCCATCCAAATAGAAGTTGTGAAGAGCTATTCCCACAGCAGGACTCTCCACTTTAAACACAGGAGTTCATGTTGCCTAGGCCATAGTGCAGGTTAAGCACTAGCAAAACTCCCATCAAAAAATGTTCCCTATTGAGTTGTTTGTACAAACACAATTTAGCTTTAGTTCTAAATTATAATATGGCTGTGCAAGAATATTCTGTGAATCAGCAACGGAGCCATTATAATATACAAAGCACAGGAAAACCTCTAATCTCTAAGCAAAATACAGAAACCTGCTTTTCACTAAGATTAGTTATCAGCTTGTTGAAGACTTTAGAATGTTGACAGGGAAAGCAAAGGAATCATAGAGTCCCAGATTGGAAAGGGGCCTCAAGGATCATCTGGTCCAATCTTTCTTGGCAAAAACACAGTCTAGACAAGATGGCTCAGTGCCCTGTCCAGCTGAATTGTAAAAGTGGCCAATGTTGGAGAATCCACCACTTCCCTCGGGAGATTATTTCAATGGCTAATTTTTCTAATTGTGAAAAATTTTCCTTTTGTGTCCAAATGGAATCTCCCCAGGAAGGGTGTGGGAAGGCAATATCACCCACAGGTGAGAAGTGTGACAAACATAGATCTTGACATCTTCACTCATTGCAAGCTACTTGCAGGTTTATTTCCTATCAAAAATAGATGCTTGAAGTTCTTTTCTTAATACTATGGAAATCCTGTAGAAAAGAGTAATCACAGCATGACAATAACAGGACATGTAAGGGGGAAACTAAAGGAGCAGCAGAAATGGGCATGAGGACAGGGAGGGAGACCAGCTGGCTCCTATTTCTTTGTTTCTGCTTCCTAAAGATTTCTAGTACCAAGAACAAAACGACATGAGTAGGATTCAGAAAAAGATTGCTCACAAAACTGCTGAAAATGGGGTGGAAGCAAAGCTCAGAGCTGAGCAAAAGATAGGTGGCAGAGCCCATCCAGGGTTTCTGGGCAGCAAAATTTGCCTGGTTGATTCCATCTGTGCAGCAACATCAGACTCAGTTCTCAGGGCTTTTGCAGCTTCAGACTGAGTCCTGTCACCCCTATCAATGGTGCTCAGAAGAGGGACTAGCCTGTTGTTTCTGCTTTCCAATACTGGAACGACCATTTTTAAGCAAACATGCTTAAGGCCTGTGTTCTGGAAGGGACCGGGCTCATTCTGAGCTAGTACAGTCACATAATTTTTTTTCATCTTTATGCTATTTTGTCTATGACATGTCTTTTTTGGAGAAAAAAATGAGGCAAGAAATGTGGAAAAGAGATTAAGTTACATAAGTGTTGTGATTAAAATGCTTAACAGCATTAAGGTAGGCTGCACAAAATAAGAACATTTTGCAGGGTGGCATCAGTGCAGCCTGAAAACTTCCCAAGGTTTTTCCTGGACACTGATGAACCTAAGTACCTACCTGAAAATAGATGTTTGTTTGCAAGACCTGTGAGTGAAGTATAACAAAACTCAGATTTGCCACAGTGAGAAGACACACTTGATGCCTCTTCAAGCTTCCAGTCACGCTCCTTATAGACTGAACTAGAAGCATTTTGTTTGAACACCAGATAAAGCTTTACCAACCTGTAGCCCAAATCAGTATCCATGCATGTGCCACCATTGAGACAAGGGTTTGCCTGGTACGAAGAGCAGGTCTGACGAGGACTCTCCCGAGCTGCACAGCCACACAGGGCATGACTCAGGACTGTCACAGACACCAGTGAAACGCTTCCAGCTGTGGTTATTGTTGGCACATGACTTTGTTCATGCTTGCTGAGGCATCCACTGCTATGAGTGCAGTTTGCAGTCACACATTCATCAATGCCAATCTGGGTAATATTTATATCCAAGATCTTTTCCATCTGTGGAGAACAATTAGTTGTATTCGTCTGACTTTTCCACAGAAAGGAAACTCACAAATGACAGCTATGAAAAGACCAAGTTTTATTTATTTTCAAAACTAGTTGCTGTGCCACTTCCTTCCAACATCTACCTCAACCTATCCAACCAAAGGCAGTTCAGCCTGGCATCTGTTAAGGCCAAAGCCTTGATATAAGTCAACTGCAGCATGAGAGAGTGCTTAAAAAACAAGAATATTGTCATATTCATCATAAGTTGAGTGGAAAAATTTTAATCCTGGTAGTTCTGATGGATTGTTTACATAGCATCTGAGACTTATTTTTAATCTGCACTTCTGTCTTAAAAATACTGGGACGGGTAGAGAGGCATTGGGTGATGAAGAAATACCTGTGTGAGTGAGCTGGTACTGCAGCACCGACTCTAAACATAACTCTTATTTCAGCCTCTGTGTGCCAACAGACACATTGCCAACAGAGTGCGTCATTTAACTCTTACCGATACCTTTTACAAGAGGGGCAGGAACTTTTACTAAATTGTCAATGCATATTTCCAACCTGGTTTTCCACTGCAGAGTCATTATTTTACTGCTCTGGAAAGTTGGAAGTTTTGACTGGTTTGTGAGTTTCAGCTACAGAACATTTCCGTATAGAGAACTAAAAATTGGAACATTAAGACACCATGTAGAAAGGCAAGAGCCAAACATATCCTTTATACAGAGTTTTACAATCTTTTCAATAGGAAAAACATGTTCACATTCTGAAAAGCTCATTGTGTTTGGGTGACTTAATTTGTATTTAAAACATGTCTTTTAAGACACTCCTATTTGAAACTTTTAATGTGCTAGAGGACTATTTGACTTCACTGATTTAACTATCTGTGTTGGTTTAGTAAGAGCTGCGGGGTAGNTAATCATTTTTTCTCACACATTGCTTCCTCTGTCATTCTAAGTATGTGCATTCACTAGGCAATGGGTATTATATGAACAGACACAATAAGATGCTGTGGTTCCATATGTAGTGTGGATACTTACCCACACCCTGGAGGCTGCTACATTGCCATGAAGTTTTTCTGCTTTATAGTAAGGTGGGCCATAAACTGCAAACCAAACGTCAACCCCTCGGGTTTGACTTGGGCTATTTAATACACTGAAAATGTGAACGTTTTCCAGTTGGACTGATACAATTTCTGAAAGCAGCTTCTTCATCTGGTAGTATTTACTTTGTTTTTCAGGGGATTGGGATATGAATTCCTCTGGAGTGATATCTGTAACAGAAGTTAAAAACCTGACAAACATAGATCTTGCAACTGTTGTAGCAATGAAAGAAAGGAGCACCACAGAATAAATATTAAGGTTGCATAAAATGGACACAACTGCAAGTTCAGGAGTATTTTCATTTTTAGGCTCTGAAATTTTCCTGGCCTATGCTCAGGGTTTTGTCTCTTACTAAATTCTCTTTTTTATTCTTTTAAGTCAGAAACATGTTTAAGAAGATTTTACTTTTCCACAAAGATTGAAGCAATTTGGTGAATTTCAGGCAGACGCTTGTTCAAATAAAGTTTTTTTCTTAAATACAAATTGCTGTTTTGTTAAAAAGTTGGTGTAGGAATCTTTCATCTTTGTCTTCTGCAGAGACAAGCATTTCTTGCTCTTTTTTCTCCATAGATGCTCCTTCACATGCAGTGTCAGAGGACCATGCAAACAAAGATGCATTTTCAATCCCTTACTTAGAAAACTATTAACTTTCATCCCATGTCTAAGAGCATTAGAATTCTGTGTAACACAGCAGTAACATTAAAGACGTAGATTTCGGTATTATGATCCTAATGTACTTCACATTGCTTACCTTTTATTCGTATAGAACCAGCATTATGGAGGGCAACATCTTTGATTTCCTTCACTATAACCTTTACAGTTGAGACAACATCTGGCCAGACTCCGTCAATGACTCTAACTCTTATGTTGTATGTTCCTGGTGGGGTTCCTTCTTTAATAGTCAGCAAACCTGAGTTATCATTAAGGATAAAGTACCTGTAATAAGAGTTAAGCCAAGGAACAAGCTATGAGAAGTTCAAAAGCTAAGTAGTAATTATCATCACTGATGGTTTTTCTGATCCACTGTATTTTGGGAAAGCTATCAATGAAAGCAGACGTGTTCCCTCATGAAAGGACAGAGCAGTTTACATTGCCTTCCATTGGCTCCTAATGACTCTTCAACAGTATATCAAGAAAGTTTTTTTCTGCTTCTATGCCATATTGACTGTGTAGGAAGACTCAGGCTACTATAGTCATAACTTTGGAAACAGGGCGAACTCCTAATTTAGATACATTCACTGAGAGTGACACCTCTGTCAAAACCTCCAAATGGCACGTGTACATCTCAACTCTAGTCACAATCCAGACACTTTGGTGTGAATACATCCAATATAAATAAGGTCTTAAAACCAGTGGTACCACAGAAACACCAACTGTCCAGGAGCTTGGATGAAGGAGGATGGGTATTTTCTCTGTAGTGGCTCACTGATGCTGATTATGGGTATGACTATGAACAGGAACTTAGAATGGTGTTCAAGCCCATCAGGCAATGGGAAACAGACTGGTTTGACATGCAGCATTATTTACTGCAGCTTTTGGAGAACTATACACAAGGTCTAACCAACAAAACGGTTTTGCACACTTTTTTTTTTCTCAAAAAATGTGTTTAAATACTGTCATGGTTTTGTTTGTGGGTAAGTTTTTTATACATTTCATCCAACTCCCATTTTTCTCTCCAAATACCTTGACATTTTCCCTTCAAATTGGTAGATTTTGTGATCCCAGTCATCATCATCAGGGGCATGGACCTGGCCCAGTACAGTTGTGGGGAGGATACCTAAAACAACACAGCATATAAGAGGCACAGTTGGACCCTTCACACATGCACAAACAGGTTGGCCATTCAAGTTTTACTGGTTTGTCTTAAGTCTAAAACCTCTACAAAAAGAGTTGTGATAGTTCCCGAGAGAAGGTGTGCACCAGTTTGCAAATACCGCATGATGTCCTGCTTATTGGGTGTTTGCTGTATGGCTACATAGATTTAATTCAACAAGTGGCTGCAATGAAAAGCAATGGGAAGGAAAAAAGAAAAGCCACCTCTGAGGAAAGATGTAAGAGATATTCAGAATCACTCATTTCCACTGCAGTATCCAACCAGCTTAACAGGGTGGTTTAGACAGGGATTGGGGTTTGGCAGGATAAATAATAAAATGCTGACTGGGTTATAAAGGGCAAAAAACAATAGCAATTTGGAGAAAATTGCAGCAAGACAGAGAGGATGTCCAAACTTATTTTGAGTAGATGGTGAGACTTTGGGGTGAGATGGAAAGCAGCATGTATTCTGCTGGTTTTGGATCCTCTCCGCAAGGCTCACAAATGAGTATATATTTGTTTTACAAAAGCTGCTTCTGAGGAAAGGTCCACAGGTATCTGAATTCATAGATCTACTGAGTAAAGGATCAAGGATACACAAAGAGGAAAAAATGTGGGACCTCGCATTGTGAGAGGGAACAGCACAAACCCTGAAAACTGAGGGACTGCGTGCAAAAAGGAGAGAAAACTGCACCTCTCCTACAGCTGTGGCAACATCCATCAGATAGTTTGCAGGAGACAGTATACAGGATGCCCAGGTGTTTGACTCCAGCATTATATGAATAACATATAATATGACAGTAGCCTTCTGATTCTGTCTCTCCTTAATATTTTAAATAAACAAAGATATAAAGACTTTATATAAAAGAAGAAATTAACAGTTGTATTGTTATGGCATAGTCCCTCCCAGAAATTAACAGTACAGATGAGTTTCACCTTTAAAGAGGCAACTAAAAGGGAATTCAGGCTTAATGAAAAGATCTGTTACTTGGGTTACAAGCAGTTTCTCAGCAAGCAGCAACCAGACTTGGTTTCAACTTTACAATAAGCTGAACTTGAGAGTGAGCACACAACAGGCAGAACACCATCTCAGTACAAATAAATGCCAACAGCATCTACACAGAAGCAATTTCTAGTGTGCCCACAATAAACGATCTATTTAATGTGCTATTGAACTACAGGATACACAGCAGAGTAGAAGAGGAAGGAATGACCTGAGCCTACATGGATGTAAGCATCCCAAAATCCTTTTACCTGTGTGGTTTATTTTGCTGTCGGGCTTATTATGTGGGGGCACTGGATCACAAGAGAACTGCTAGCTAATTGCCAAAGCAAGAAGGGAAAGGTGGCTTCTCTCACAGTGCCTGCAGCCAACATTCACAGAAAATTCCCCCATAACTGCATTTGTCACCTTGAGTCTTATATGAATGTCTCAGGCAGTTTACACATGAGTTCAGCTGCAGTGTATTCACTAAAATTGAACTCGGTCTGGAGGAGGAAAAAGGTTTAAGGAGAAGGAAGAAAGCTCTCAGCATTCAGAATCATCACTTCTCAGCAATACTATGAACTTTGATAATTTTTCCCCCCTGAAATGTTGATGCTGCTGGAAAACTGCATCTGAAAGCAAGAGACCATTCAAGTTTGACAGAGACATGCATAGAATAGCAGCCAGCTATACTTTTACTTCAAGGCTGGCTCAGTTTCTTCCACAAACCAAAGTGGCACAGAGTCCTGTGCTTCACACACCTACTGCTTTCTGGTGGGGCTTAAGCAAACTTCAGTAGCTAAGATCTTAGCTTATGTGGTACAGGACAGAGTCCCCCTGTGAATGTCACAGCTGGTCCTTTGACCTTACTGTCACACTTGGAAGCAAGCACTAGGGAGTGATTTACCATCATAGCTGTAAATGAGACATTCCATGTAGCCAGCAGAATGTGGGTGGTCATTTTGGTCCCCAATATTCACAGTCAGTGTGTTGGTGGAACTCATTGGCGGGATCCCACTGTCTGTGATCAGGATGGGCAGGTAGAACACCTTGTGCACTTCCCTGTCAAAGGGACGCAGCGCGGTGAGCAAGGCACTTCCATTGTGGAAGTCCTGCAAGTTAAAGTTAGTCAGACTATCAAAATCACTGAGAAGGTGAAAGGAGAAAGGTGCTCCATTAGCAGCAGTGTCTCGGTCCTTAGCATACAGCAATGTAGAGGTCTCATTCATTTGGACAACCTGTGGAGAAGCTGTGTTTTCCCAGACCACTGGGTTATAGTGAGCCTCAAACTCTGGCCCATTGTCATTTACATCCTGCAGAGTCACTAAAACAGTGGCACTGCCGGTCAGAGGGGGCTGTCCCATATCAGTGGCAATGACAATGAGTTGGTATTGTGTCGTTGTCTCATAATCCAGCAGTTCTGCAACCATCACCCACCCATCATTAGCCACAGAGAACTGGCCACTTGGGTCAGACTTGTTTAGCAGGTGGAAAGCAAACCTTCCGTTTAGGCCAGAATCCAAGTCAACAGCAGAAACCTGAACAACTTTGGTGCCAACAGGCACATCTTCCCCCAACGCCGTCACTTCATAGAACTGGGGGTAGAAGACAGGAGCATGGTCATTGGAGTCCTCCACATAGATCACGCAGTGAGCAATGCTGAAGAAATCCATGTCCTCTGCTTTCACAGTCAAATTGAACACTCTCTCATGAGGCTTCTCAAAGTCAATCTGCTTTCGTAGCCGGATAAACCCACAGTTATTGACTTCATCTGTCTCTATGGAGAACTTGCGGTCATTGTCCCCATCAAGGATGCTGAACGTCACCACGGCATTTTCTCCCTCATCTCTGTCCACAGCAGACACCACTGCCACCTCAGTGTTAATACTTGCATTCTCAGAGACAAATGCAGTGTAGATCCTTTGCATGAAGACTGGAGCATGATCATTTACATCGGTCACCAAAATAGTGGCGGTGCCTGTTCCAGTAAGCCCTCCTCCATCTCTGGCCTCAACCACTATGAGATACTTGTCTTCCTTCTCTCGATCCAGGCACCCAAGCACTGTATAGATGGTGCCACTAACTGAATCAATTGAGAACAAGTTCAGATTAATTTCATTTTGGACATTCTGAATGATGCTGTATGTTAGCACAGCGTTCATACCAGCCTTTGGGTCATCGAGGTCCACTGCTGTCATATCCATGACAGGAGTGTCTGCTGGAGAATCCTCAGGGACATGGCCCATGAAACAGCCATCCAAGACACAGAGGAAAAGAGGTGCATTGTCATTCACATCCCTCACTTCTATGATCACATCTGCAAAGCCAGTCAGTCCCTCTCCACTCTCATCTGTTGCGAGAACAAGAAAGCGCCATGTTGATCGCTTCTCACGGTCTAACCTTTTATTTGCGCTGATCTCACCGGTGTTCTCATTGATGCTGAATTCGCTACTGGCCCCCTGTCCGTGCAGGGAATAGTTAATGACATTTTGATCAGCTGCTTGGTCGGGGTCTGTTGCAGAAACCTGGAACAAGCCACAGCAGGTAAGTGTTTACGTAAAAGGGGAAATCACTGTTCTTTTGTTGATGATGGTTGGTATTGTGCAGGCTAAATAAATAGCATGCATTTTAACAGCAAACATCTATTGGTTTGAGTCATTCAGGCCAAGTACTCTTTCAATAAGCATCATGCATGTCCTAGAGAAACAAAAAGATCACGCTTAGACAGGCTAATATATTCTACTAGCCAGTATATTCTGGAAAGAGAAAATAAATGCAGGAAGAACCAAGTGGAAGTAATAACAGATCTGCTGAGCAAATGTTTGTGAAACTCTTTGGAGCTGGAATACAAAGACAAAAGGGACTGTTTCTCCTCAAGTGTACGGGAGACTGAAACAGGGTGACCACACATCCAAACTGATTATCAGCACAGGCCAGAGAGAACTCCCAGCTCCTGATTTGCATCCAGGGATTGTCTGGGAGACTGCTAGTTGGGCCAACCAAGCAGTCCTCATGCCAAGGACAAAACAATGAAGATGAACAAATTCCAGAGTCAAATAACAACCCCTGCTAATGTTTATTTGGTAGCATAAATGTAGCCAAAGGGTCTGTGACTTAAATGTATGAGGTATATGTGCATACCATGATATGCTTATACAGTTACTCAAAATATTCTAACTCTGCTTGGTAAAGGAAAGCCATCACATTTTTCAACATTTTGAATCATAGAATCATGGAAAAAACCATTAAGATCATTGAGTCCAACTGTTATTTAAACTGGTCAAGTGAGCAAGTCCATCACACAAATTCAACCAGGCTTGCTTTATTCTCTTCTTTACAGAAAGTTGCTAGCTAAGCCCTAATACCAGCGCTCATCCACCCTAAAGAAATTATCTTTCTGGATTTCTGTGAATGGATTAGATTGAGCTGAACAGAAAGTCAGGTTTTGCCCTGCTTTGTGCAAACTACTTTACCTTTAGGACTAGTACAGGCAGATCTGTGAGCTCCTCCAAGACACTGCCCTCATATTCGCTTTGAGTGAAGACTGGTGCTTCGTCATTCTTGTTGACAACATTGATGATGATAAGAGTATGGTTTTCCCATTTTCCATCAGAAACTACAAGCCGGAGTTCATAACGTTGTTCTTGTTCATAATCCAGAGGCTGAGCAATGAAGACCGTTCCAACCTCAGGTTCCACATCAAAAACTCCTTTCACATTTCCTGATGTGATCTGATACCTTAGTTTGGCATTTGTACCTACAAAAGAAAGCAAACGACTGCTGCATCTCCACTCTCTGAATGCTTGATCCAGCGATACACAGTGGACATGTATCCCAAAGAAACCTTATTTGTTTGGACTGTTACAGTGTGAAAGAGATAAAACACAGACACAGCTACCAACAGACTGATCCATGTTTGTAATTTGAAGGATTTGCGTATGGTAGATTGGGAGTTAGGTCTGCATTTATATTTACAAATATGATTTGCAGTCACAGACAAGCACCTGTTTATTGATAATGAAGGAATTGTATGCCTCTAATTTATTGTCAAATTACAATTATTTGTCAATAATAAAAAGCAACATGCCATTGAAATACTAGAAGCTATTTTTGCTCAGTGTTTCCTAAGCCTCCCATTTCAAACACCAATATTCCTTAACCTTTTTTTTTAACCACTGGATGGTGCTAAAATGTAATAGAAATCCTCTATTTTGAGCAAGAACTCATCTGAAAAGAACATTTTACCAAAACAGCAGTTGTTTGATTCCTTCAAAATGTTTAGAAAAAACATGGTTTGGTGCTTCACATTTACTTATTTGAAAAGGAAAAAAATACATTATATTGCATTCCAGGTTAGAAAGTAATTTCCCAAATGAAATAGGTGAACTGCTAGGAGTAGAAAGAATATTCAGCATTTTAGGTTGTGAGTCAACTGTGGATGAGAAGACCAGAGCAAAACCGATGGCAAGAAAGTGAAAAGGCTGTGCTCAACACTAGTGCTCGAAAGCGCCTGCCTGCCTTTGTGGTGAGTTTGAGCATCCCTTGCTAGTTGCTTTTGCCATATTCTCTCAAGTGCAGCAGCTGGTTTTAAACGGCTTCTTTACTTCTCCATCATGGGCACTAAAAGGCACAGGCGTTACAGCACTACCACCAAAAGCAGTGGTCAACTCCTACCTGCTCCCAGCAACAGGTTCTCTGGTGCTCATTTGGGCTCTGTCACCAGCACACTAGCTTGCCTTCTGTTTTTCAGTGGGTTTGTTTTCTCCAGCAAGTTGAGCTGGACCAACTCATTAAAGGAGAAACAAAGCCAGAGCAGAAGCAAAGACAGGAACTGACTGCTGGTGCATGCTGTTGGGCCGGCTCAGCTCATCTGGTCTCACCATCCCTGGAGGGCCAGTGCCACACCATCAGAGCTGATATAAGTGTGAGCCCTAAAAGAAGGACTGGCTTTCCTTTTTTTCATGCCTTATTGCTGCCCTCTCCCTGCCTTCATTTCTGGCCATGTCATCCCACATTTTCCACTGTTTGTCAGATTCTTCCACAAGCATATTCAACTAACTCACCAAAAAGCACATCAGTTTGGTTTTCTTTCTGTAAAGTAAAATGGACTCCCAGGGAAATCTCGAAAGCAAAGGAGTCAACACAAAACAAGCACATGCTCAGGAGTGAGTGTGTTTTTATGTTTTCTCTTCTGAAGTTACAGCAGGGTTGTGGCTTGAGATGACTTCATTCTGCCCCAGAAAGATTGCCAGCCAGCTTAATCTTTGTACTGCAAACCTGAGCACCTGATGAAAGAAAATGTTCCTGCATACCCATAATGTCTCTCCTCACTTTTACAAATGCTTGAAATGCCCAATCATCTCCTGAATGCAGAGATTTGTTTGCCCATGAATGAAGTAGCCCTACACACAAGACACAGTAATACTAAGAGGACTTAGAAAGATATGCAGGGTCCACTCACCCTCATCTTCATCATCTGCTGTTGCTGTTACAACAGGACTTCCAACATCCCTGTCTTCATCTATGCTGACCTCATACACGGATTGAGGAAATGCCGGAGCATTGTCATTCACATCACTGACAAAAATTCTTACATAAGCTGTGTCTAAAAAGGAGATGCAAGAGAAACATGCAGACTAGAAATGGCAGACACGGAATATCTTGTCATATTCCAGATAGCTCGCATAACCCCCAAGTCTGGAAAAGTTAAAGAACCCAATCTCTGATATCTTTTACCCAATATGTAAATCCTTACTAGTTTTACCTGTGTTGGGCTGCCCATGAACACCAGGTCTAGCAGATTCTGAAGAATCCTGAGACTGAACTTCAATCAAATAAGAGGCTCTTTTCTCTCTGTCAAAAGATACATGAGTGGAAATAATTCCTGTTGCAGGCTCAATGGTGAAGAGTTTGTAATCTTCACTAGCATCTTTCAATATTAAGTAGTGAACCTGAAAAGGAAATAGTTAAGAGAGGTTCCATTTTCCACTTTCATTTGCATGTCCAAGTTCTGTGACCTCCGTCTTCCCCAGTAGACTTCCAGGTCTGTGCAAAGTAGCAACACTTTGAGGAAAGACAGTTCATCTCGACATAATTTTTCTAAGCCTTTTGCCCATTTTGCTACAAAAAAGAGAATCCTCAAACAGAAGAACATCTGTACCAGTCATATCAAGGCCCATCAAGCCCAGTATCTAATCTCCAACAGTGACCAGTAGGAGCAGCTAAGAAAGATCATGAATAACAGAAGGACAGAGAATGAATGGAATGATATCTTCCCTGGTGTCTCCCCAGCTTCTAACAACCCACTGTGCTTGTAATCTCAAAAAAAAATGGGGCTAACTGAGAGTTTGAGTCCTGTTGACAGGACTGAACAAATGAAAACATCCACATTCACCTAAATGAAAGCTATCCACATTTTTCCCTTTAACACAAGTTTGGCTTCCTCCTCTGAAAAGAAACATTTGCACCTCCATCCCCAAATCACGCCCAGGGCACCACCAGGCAGCTCTATCACACAGGTTGCTCTTCAGAAGCTGCAAAATGACGGTTACAGAACAGCAGATCTCTACTAGGAGGATTTTTTGGAAAAGGCTCAGGAAAATGCACAGAAAATGAGCAGTTTCCTTCTTAACACTTTTTCTTCCTAGAGTTGGGTCATTATGACAATGATGGTCAAAAGTTGGTTTGACCAACCATTTGACCAAAGATGGTGAAATGAAATGTTATTTAATTGACCATATTTAAATCACCATGTTTAACTGAGCATAATCACTGGTCAATTAAACAATGAGCTGAAGAGGCAAGAGCTTGGAATTATGTTCTGCAGCCATCTCCACTTGTCTTGTCCTGGAAGCAACCCTGGGAATCACACAGCAGTGCTTTGTCATGGTTGCTGTATCAGGACGAGCTGCTATGATGCAGGATCCCAAGACTGTGAACAGCATCTTCTCTGCCTGCATCCCAAATTATGCACATCAGGCATATGCTAGACAAATGCTTGACAAGTGCTATAAGAAGTGTTTGTGACTCATTACCCTGTCGTCTGCTGTCTGCACACTCTCACTAATTACAACATTAAAACTTATCTGTTGAAAAGAAAAGAACTGGATGTAAGGTCAGACCTCTCCATGTAGGCCAGAATCCAAATCCGTAGCTAACACCTGAACCACGGGCGTGCCAGCATCAGCTCCTTCTGGCACAGACACCTCGTAGTTAGAAGACACGAAGAATGGAACATTATCATTGACATCTGCAAAAGGAAGTCATGGGGACCACAGTAAGAAAGCATTGAAGACTTTTTTTTTACTGTATTTCTTCCATAGTTGTAATTTTGCTTGGAGAAAGAATTACATTGTTCATAGTAAGAAGCAATCCTGCTTTCCATCCTCTCATTTTCATGGCAGCTGTCAGGAGGCATTTTATAGACATTGAACAGTTTCTGGGAGACAGTGGCCTAATATCCCAGCTAAGATACTAGTCAATGATTTGACCAGCGATCTTCTTATAGTAAGGCCATGAATGTCAGGCCAGGCCTTTCATCTGCAGGTGAAAGAGCTGGTTATCTACAGCAGTAGTTAACTTCAGCATTTTAAGGACTGACTAACATACAATGGAAATTAAAATTGCAGTCTAGACTGTTGACAAAGAATGTGTGTAAAACAGTCTTTCCTGGCCTTTGCAGGGCAGTATAGCCAGAGCTATGTTATGCTGTAGGACCTAATAACTATTTAGGATGCGGTTGCAAACTAGGCTCACCTCCCCTAACTACTACTGGCTAATGTCTAAAGGAAGCATGCCTACCTTCCCACTCTTGTCATCCTGCTCTAAGCCATGGAATCCCCCTTCCCACAATCACGTGGCCCCATGTCAACAGTGCTCATTTTGTTGCTCTGAGAGACTGACTTTCTGGAGAGAAAAGGGCTAGCTGTGATCTGGCACACTGTAACCAGATCCAGCGCAAGGGACGTGGTAGGATTGTGCAGGTGAAGGAAAGGAGGGGCTGCAGTCAGGACAGATTGGGCATAAGGGCAAAACCACATTAAGCTTACACCAATGCTGGTCTTGCTTGTCTTCCTTGGTGACCCCTGTAGAGACCTAAACTGGAAAAGGTACGTCCAGTGTTTTGAAGAGCCACTTTCTGCCACATTTTCTCCCTAAAACTGCTGTGTAGGACCAGGTGAGCACAAGGGACAGGCAGAACTATGGTAGCACTGACCCAGATCTGTTTAACTTGCTCTGGAATCACATTCTTCTGCTCAACCCATGACAAATCAGTCTGAGTTCCTCTTTGTCTGTAAGACGACTAAACTCACAAGTGCTGCAGTCTCCTGCATTTTTTTTACACTTTTCACAGTTTAACAGCCGCATTTTATGAAAGTAATTTTCCTGTGTCGTGGGACAGTACCAGAACAGAGGAGTTGTAGTGACATTTTCTTGGATCCAGCTGTCTTTACAAAGAACAGACAAAATTCTTAATATCTCATTCTGCAAACCCTTAAGCACATATTTAGCTTTACTACTGCCACATGACTCCATTGATTCTGACACACAACTATTTGCAGGACCAATGTCTTAAATTACTTTTTTTTTTTTCTAATTGTCAGTGTGGGATCACATAAATCCCAATTTTCCTTCTCTCATATATGCATAGTCATCTCAAAAGTTCCTTTTCTAACAGGTGCTTTTTTCATATTTTACAGAAGAGAATATGTCTCGTTAGAGGTAATTTTCAGCAAATTCACTGAGCAAGATAAGAAAAATAAGAAGCTATAAAAGACTTCCTTTTCTGCACATAAATAAAGGACAATTCTGCTTATGAAACTTCCTGGAGGATATTTCTCTCTTAAAGGTTTTTAACTTGCTTTTTTCTCCCACTAATGCATACAGGTGTGTGTAAATATTTTTTTGCATGAAATACTAAATTATTGAAAAAGGATTTTTACTTGTGAGCAAAATGAAGTTTCTGCCAAATTCTGACACCAATAGCTGCACTATAGGAAAAATCTTTTGAGAGAGGGTCCATAACCTACAATGAGGCTCAGACCCTGACTTGAAGCACTCTTGGTTTACATACCTGAAGAGTTTTTGCACTGGTGGACTGTGGAAGACAAGACAATGCTGTGATAAAGTGAAGCAGGGAAGTTGGATTACCATTCAAATTACCACTTAAGTCTCTCATTTCCATGGTGGTGAGCGAGACAAATGGTTTTGCTGGAGACTTCACTTATTTATATATAAATGTCTACATATCAAAAATAACTCCACAAATGCTTTGAAAAGCAGGAATGAAAATAAATCTGTAGTTTTATTGTGGATCTACAGGAGTAGAGCTTTACAAAAAGATCCTGCTATATGGAGGGTTGGATCAAATTTTTGAAAATTGTACCTATTGTAAGGAACCTTGTCTTTTAATTTCTAGGATTTTAATTTCAGTGTTTAATAGAAAATTCTGAATATAACAAAAACCACTAAACAGATATCAAACACAAACCAAACCTATCTGGGCTGTTTCTCTTTATATAACACTGAATATTTCCAGTAATACTTGCCTCCTTTCAATAGCTTGGGGACATTTAATAGATTTCTTCTCCCAACAAAAGAAAATGTTTCCTATTACATTTGTAAAAGCAGGCACTAGTGTTGCATAAACATTCATACAGCCCATTTTTGCACTATCATTTTTCCACATTTGATAGTTGTACTTAGAAATGGTCTCAAATAGACCTTTTTAACAACTGCATGACTTCCTTTTACAGAACAGCATTCTTAGGTGGCTTGGCATTTCATGGCTGTTACCTTAATTTGTGGTGTTATACTAAAAAGAATAAGAATATTGTTCTGAATGAGCTGTTCTAACAGCAGCAAGGCTTACCTGTTATGTTCACACAAACAGTGGCAAAGGAGGCTAAGGGAGTCATTGCTACGTTTTGTGCCCGGATTGTCAGGGTGAAAAACTTAGTTGTCTCAAAGTCAAGTGGTTCAGCGACTAGAAGGGAAGCAGATCCATCAGCTCTGTTTGGCTTCAGATAGAAACGAACTGGCATGTTAGTCTCTGGAACTTGGCCCTCCTCCAGATTATACGTAACCCTGGGATCACCAAGAGGGGATGTGGCTTTGATGGTCTGAAGAAGAAAAGAGCTGCCATGAAGCACGGTGTTGCAAGTGTTAAAAGGTCAGTTTGATTGCAAGAACATACATGCATTTATGTTCTTCAAGAACATACATGCCTGTAGGACTTGGATAACAGACAAAAGAGAAATACTTTACAGAGCTGAGTTTCATTTTATAACAGTTAGGTTTGATGTAGATCTTTAATCAACAGTAAATTTACCTGCCTGTAAATGTGCCAAGCAAGAACTGCATCACTGGCTAAAGGAAATCCTTCCTCTCTCCTCCTTCCAAAACAAAAGCAACCCAAAACGACACTGTTTCTGCACTGAGTTGTACATTTTACCAGGCAAGATACAGACAAAATCTAAATTGTTTGCAAGTGCTTGGATATTACACACAGGAGAAAGAAGGCAGAAATTATCTGGCAACTTACAGAAGAGACTATCCTTAAAGAATGAGTTAAACAGGTTAAAAAGGAATTGGTTTGGGTTAGAAGAGCCCAAAGCAAACTATGGCCATTCCATGCTGTAGTGCTAAACTGAGAAAAGCAGCAGGAAAGATGCAGGCAGGCAGCACAGTCCACTGAGAACAGAGTGAGGAGCTAGCCTTTGGTGGGAATGCTCCAGGATTTCCCACACAGGCAGGGCATGGGTTTTGCTTCTCATTCAGAACCCCTGCCTGCATGAGCACACCCTGAGGGCTGTTGGTTTGAGAAGTCACTGGGAAAACTGCAGCCAGCTGAAACACTGTCCTGCTCTGTAACAGGTACTCTTGACAAACACTAACGGGGTACATAGCTGTGAAGGCCGATCGGTTATGATCAACGCCCAACTCAATAAGGTGCAGAGTGGGATCCATGCATTCTTAACATGGAGACAGAGCACAACAGAGGAAGAAATTGAAATGAAAAGAAGAGGGAGGGAAGTAGTTGTACTTTAAACATACCACTATCTTGGTGTCACGAATGGTGTTTTCGGGGATGGTTACCCAGTACTCGCTCTGCTCCCACTGGGGTGGCTGGCTGAGCGTACTGGTGACAGTTACCGTCAGCTCCACAGTGCTGCTTCTGTTCCCTCCATCTGTTGCTACAATATAGCAGCTAATGCGCGTTGTCTATGAAACAAAGGAGATCAAGGATATTTGCAAACCATTTTGTACAAATCAGGAGTTTGCAATTAACCCTCTGCAATGGGTTCAAAGGGTTGGAGGTTGCTCTGTTCCAAGCAGCGAGTCGCGTTACCTGGGGGAGCAGGCAGTTCACATACACCCAGCCTGTGCTGGGGTTGATCTGGAAGTACTCCTGTTGGTGCTCTAACATTGAGTATGTGATAGCAGCATTCACACCTTGGTCACTGTCATGAGCTGCAACACGGATGAAACTTGTCCCCACTGGAGTGTCTTCGCTGAGGAAGTCTTTGAAAAGACAAAGGTATTGTCAGCAGGTCCTGCTCTGATTTACCAGGCTGTAATAGAATTACTCCTGTAAAAAAAAAAAATTCTCTTCATGTGAGATTAAATGTCTGTACAATGAGGCAGGTTGTAAAGTATCATCGCTAACTGTGTCTACAATCCTCTTATAGCTCCCCTTTCCCTGGACACACTGGGCTGTTAAGGAAGCTGCAGGTGAAGCGGGTTTACTGACTCTGCCGCTGCCAGCACTCCTGCCTCCCCACGGCGGTGCTGGCAAACCCCACAGTTGCCCACCCGCCCGCCACTTCAGATCACAGCCCTGGCTGCTGGGCTCAGCTGCTGATAAAAGCAGGTTAACATCAAAAGGAACTTCGTGTGAAGTGAATTGAATTAATCTTGAATGTGAGTGGTGGCAGCAGCATCACCAGCGGGGAGCAGTAGGTAATCACAAAGCATGAAGGCTTGAGTCATAGTGAAGATCCCCCAAACACCCTAGTGTTTGTGGAAGCAGCCCAGGGCAAGGGTGCAATGAGTATTTCATAGGTGCCCCTTTCCTCAAGTCTCACACCCTGTTCCCAGCAATCCACCTGAGACAGAGGTTGTGTCTTTGTGTCCATAGTCCTAGACAGACCAATCCTGCTTTGAACCCACTTTTATAATCAACATCTAAAAATCTAGTGGCAAAGTCACAAAGTTGAAGTACCTGTTGCACAAAAGAGTAATTAATTTTGTCTTCCTAAAGCCACATTTCCTGACAGAGACACCAACAAAATGATGGGAAATCATGAGCAGTCATTTTCTATTCCCCTCCCCTCTACGACGCACAACTTTCCATAAAGCTACTGCATCCCTGCCTGCTTTGTCTTTTCCACACTTCAGTCTTTAGATTGCTCTGATATGACTTTGGTCCTGCTCCTCCCTCCATCTGAAGCCACCCAGCCCCAATTCCTCCTCCAAGTAGCTATGGGTGCTTGCCTGACTGGGTTTTTGAGCCATTTGCATGCACTAAGGCTCCATCAGCTCAGTGTGCTGAAATGGCCCTGGCAGTGGGAAGGCTGTCATAGTCAGGTTTAGACAACTCCGTTAATCTAGTTAACCCCTTCTTATTCAGAAACTGTTTCATATCTTTGATCTCCCTTGTATGTGTCTCCTTTAGCATTTTTGAGGTGGGACAAGCAGATTGGCACAGTATTTATGAAGTGGCCACGTTTTCTGTTTGGGTTTTCTTCATTAACAAGTACAGTCTGGGGCAGCAGGGCAGTAAAACCTTAAACCACCACCACTGCTTGCTCCATGAACACAAATTTGGGCTTTAATTAGCTTCCCTTGTCCCCCAGGACATTTAGTTGGCCTGGGATTCATGTCCCTGGTATGTCAGTAACAGCCAAAGCTGCTCTCAGAAGATATTTACTGGCACTGAAATAGATTAATGGAAGTTGAATTTATTGCTAAGAAACACTGTAAAATATCCTTTTGGAGGTTTAAATTTATGCCTTTATAGTTCCAGCAGTTTCCAGGAAGAACAGATACCTATGACTAATGGCATTTGATCTTGTTAGAGAAGAAGCTATTTTTAATCCTATGACGTGCAAACATTGATTACTTATATATAGATGCTAGAAAAGTGCTATGCATAAAGTGACCTCATTATCTGCCGTTTCCCCATCCCAAAGGACTGAATTTGCTTCAGGACCATTGTTGGTTCTGTGTTCACGAAAAAAAGAAAAAATCTGCCCATTCCTCAGTACTGTTATAGTCACCATAATTACCAAATGCGACCTCCCAGCTTCACTGCTTTTGAAAAAAAATAATCCTGGGCAGTTTCACCTGAAGAATATGTTTGAAGGTACAGTAGAAAGGTTCATCTTTGCATAAGCATTACCTTCACCTCAAGGACTTCTCTGATATGTCCAAAAATATTTCTCTCCAGTGAGATCACTCCCATCTGACTTCTCAGCACTGTTTTAGCCAGCTTTGCAGAAATGACTGGTAGGAATGCAGAAATGGCTATTTCCAACCTGCACATTTTAACCAATTTGGCACTTGGAGTTAGTCACTATAAGATACTCTAAAAGGTGTAACATAATGTTCTTCCTGCCCTTGTGCACGTATAATTAGACTATTTCCTAGCAGGACACTTCTCCTGCTTGTTAAAATCCTGCCTTGCAAACATCCAACCTCTTTTTGAATCCTGCTAAAACGCTGGCCTCTGGGATGCTAAAGACAACTTACTTACAAGCCATCTTTATGCTTAAGAAGGCATTGGTCACTGCTTTTCCCTACATGACATTTCCATAGAACTGACAAACTATCTCCAAAATGGAGTTGTTGTTACATGTTTTGTGATTTTGAGGCAATTACTCAAGGAAGGGCCTGTTCTTGTCCAGCAGCTAGGGAGTACACTCATCACTTGTGAGTGACATCACATGGAGAGGTTCCAAGTGTACAGAAGTGCAGGATTCTACTGGAGAAGCATCAAGTAAAATTAAATGGAAGACTGATGACAAGCACGTCATGTAGGGATGAAAAAGGGAATGGCATCATGGCAAATGGGAAAAGCTACCTCAGCAGTTCAGTCACAGGAGGCATTGGGGCTCCCAGCCAAACACAGGCTAGAAGCCAAGGACTTCAAGCTGTTTAACAAGAGATAAATCCCACTCCAGCCTATTTGAACAGAAGTGGTGTGTTAAAGAGACACAGATGACAACTGCTGTTCTAGTCAGTGTTGATGAATTCCCAGCTAGGATGTCACCTTTTGTTTTGGGATATCGAATAAAAATTCAGTGTGCAGAAAAACTGGGCAGGGAAAGCCACAAAGGGAATGGATCAGATCTGCCCCATCTGTAGGAGTGAAGTTTTTAAGAGTGTTGCAATGAATAAAGAGGGCGGTGATCAATTCTGCGTATTTCCACAGAGGCTGAATTCAGTGGTAACTGACTTAGTTGGCAGCAAAGGAGGACTAGTCACCTAAAATACTGACCACTGCTATAAGGAACTACTAAACAGGTCCATGTTGTGGTACTAGGGCAGGTAGTGAAGAAACACTCACATTGATAACGACTATTCTCAAACTTGGGATCGTTGTCATTGATGTCAGCAATAAGGACGGTGATCTGACACACGCCGATCAGCGGTTCCTGTGCCTGGTCGGTAGCAGTGACAGACAGTGTATACTCCCTTTTCTTCTCCCGGTCAAAACTCTGTGTGGTTGTGATGACTCCTGGGAACACAGACACCTCCTGTTCTGCGTGTCTCAGCCTTGGGACTGAATTTGCAGAAAGGGAACAGCACATCTACACAAGAGGAAGCTCTGACCACATGCAGCACAATCATCAAGCTTCATTGACAGCAACTCTGCAATGTGTGTCTTGGACAAGATGAAGACCAATTCCTCTGTCTCTTCCTCTCCTCACATGCCACATACTGCCAGGGATCAACAGCTTTCCTTCCTGCTGCCCTGATAAGGAGCTTCAGCCTGAGTACCTTGTTATTTCACTCCTCATGAAGCACAGAAGGACTTTCTCCTTCTCAATAGGAGTCATCTCTTAGGTTTACTCTGGTGACAGTCAAAGTAATTGAATATTTCAAAGATAGCTCATTATTACTCTGGGGAATAGTCACACCACAGAAGGCACAAATGATTTGATCAAAGTCATCTCTACTAGAATCATAGAATCATTTAGGTTGGAAAAGACCTCTAGGATCATCAAGTCCAACCTTCATCCCAACATCTCCCTGACATCCAGACCATGTGTCATCAAAGCATCACATCTACTTGTTTTTGAACACCTCCAGGGATGGTGACTCCACCACTGTCCTGGGCAGCCTGTTCCAATGCCTAACCAGTCCTTCAGTAAAGAACTTCTTCCTAATATCTAATCTAAACCTCCACTGGTGCAACTTGAGGCCATTACCTCTTGTTCTGTCATTAGTTATGTGGGAGAAGAGACCAACACCAGCCTCACTACAACCTCCTTTTAGGTAGTTGTAGAGAGCAATGAAGTCTCCTCTCAGCCTCCTCTTCTTGAGGCTAAACAATCCCAGTTCCCTCAGGTGCTCCTCATAAGAAACACTTTCCAGACCCCTCACCAGCTTCATTGCCCTTCTCTGGACCCGCTCCAGCACCTCAATGTCCTTACACTGTGCTGCCCAGAACTGGACACAGTACTCAAGGTGCGGTCTCACGAGTGCCGAGTACAGGGGCACAATCACCTCCCTACTCCTGCTGGTCACGGCATTTACGGGAGCTGGAGGCTGCTTCGTTGAACAGATTAAAATAGGATAGAATCACATAGCTCACTTAACAAATGGAACTATTTTCTTGTGGTATACAGCTTTTTCCCTCCACTGACCAGGTCCCTCCATGTCTCAGGTCTTTTATTCTGTCCAGGAGACTTTAAAGTGGCCTTCTGGAGGCCACTTCCAGACCTATGTCTCTACTATGCTAAGGACCAGGATTCTGCTGCTCTGTTGTTTGTCCTTCCAGACTCCTGCACAGTCCTGGACACACAAATATCTTATCTTACTGCTTTGACTATAGAAACATCAACAACTTTTATAACTCCTTCAGCTGAAATGCATCAAGACTGTCACTGCCCTGTTCTGGTATGAGGGTTTTGCCTCTATATGCATTGCACTGGACCTCCTATTTGTGCATGAGATGAGTAATAAACCATGGGCACATTGAAGGGAAGAACAAACTCAAGCTGTTATAGTCACACTTTCTGCTCTGCATTTTTATAGCTATGTTTGATCCCATAGGAAGATAACTGATGTAGGTAACTGATAAAGAATAGCTTTTTCTTTTCCTGTTTAACCGGGGTTTGTCTCTGTACTTAATTTGTCATTTAAATCACTACCTTCTTAATCTATGTGCATGGTTGGCCATACAGTCTGAACTTTTTCCAGTGTTTATTCCACAAGGTGTTAGAGCTAACCCCACAGTTATACAAATAAAGCACGAGGCCTGCTGGACACACTCACACAGTGGCATTCTCAGCACAACACAATGCCATTTTCACTTTATCTCAGCAATCTGAAAGCTACTGACCTGTGTCTGGGTCAATGCTGAAGCCTAGGGAAGCTCCATCTCTGTGCATGAGCCCATACTTCACTTCTCCGTTAACACCAAGGTCTGCATCATAGGCTTCTACCTGTAGCACATACTTGCCTGGAGGCTGATTCTCCAGAACCCAGGTGCTGTCACTGTAGTAAGCACACTAAAAACACACCCAAAGACCCAATACTATATATTACACAGAGCCACATGAATTTCCTGCACAGGGTCAATATTTTTTGCAGCACATCTGAGAAGAATGCAGAAGAAAACAACTTCTATTACTTATACTCCCAAATAAATCAAGCTCTAAGGGAGAGGAAGGAAAGCAGGAGAATGAAGACTTTACACTTTAAGCATGAAGAAAGCTGGCTTCATGCTCACTTACAGATTTGTTCTGCTCTGCACACACAGTCCCCCCAGCCTGCCAGCAATCACCAGTAGCCAAGGAGAGTTTAGAACCTCAATTATGGATGGGAAAAGAATATCTGCAGAAAGATATCTTACCTCTCTGAAAACAGGCTTGTTGTTATTAACGTCATTCACTCCTACAATAACCTCAGCAAAACTGCTGAGAGGGGTGGGTCCCCCCGAGGCATTGTCATCTATCGCAGTGATGTTCAGTCTGTATTGTGGCCGTTTCAGGTGGGGTGGTGGGTTTCTGCGGAGTTTAATGATACCTAAATTTGGAAGCATAGAGTGTCATTTTATTTTACTGTGCACACAAACAAACAAAATCAAGTGAGCATCACATTTCTCTGCTGCTCTACTGTTCGTTTAGTTTGCATTTTGGTTGCAAAACATAGGATTCAGTCATCTTAAACGGCACAGTCCTTGGACCAGGACCTCAAATTTATGTTGATATCTGGGGAATGAGCATCGTATCAAAGAGCTAATCCTCATTAATACGAAGCATCCCCATTTGCAGAATATAAAAATAGGCTTTCTTATGATTTTTGACACACAGGTGAAGCAGAGTCAATAGAGATTAGACAGTAAATAACAGTGCTCCAAACTCTCTTTCTTTACCTTTCTGACTATCCAGTTCAAAGTTGCCCTCCTCATTGCCTCCTGTAATGAGATATAGCAGACCATCTCCGTCAGGGTCCTTTGCCCGAACAGTAGCCACTAAGGTACTGGGACCAGCATCTTCCGAAAGGAAAGTTCTGTAACTGATAGGCATAAGGGAGCAATGGCAGCACATTCAGTACCAGAATAACAACTGCCATGTTAACCATCAGCCAAGGATTATAAATCCACTACAAATACAATTTTTTTTAAGCTCTGGGCATGCAATCTTTAATCAGTTTAAGATACTTCAAGTATCTTTGTTTAGCATAGCATTTGTGTTTTAGGATTGTAATCCTACTTTTTTTGGCATATGTAATTTCCAAGGATCTTTTGGAAGACAGTAATACGCACCATACTACATAGTCAATATGCACAACTACACTGCAAACCAGGAACGTTTACCTCCTAAAGATGAGAGGCAGGACTAATATCTGTCATGCAGTCTTCCTTATGTCTCTACTAGTGGAAAGCATCAGATACTACAGAGATGATGTTAATTAATTTTGTAAATTAATGTATTTTTGTTTTTTATTTTAAACATACCCATACTTTAAACTTACTAAAAACCCAGAAATTCTATTCATTCAGGAAAGGAAAGAAAGCATTTTAAACAAACAGGGCCTCATGAATTTAGTTTATAATACAATCTGCTGATGATAAAATTATGTTTTAATGTCTGCTAACTACTATCTTTATCTGTCATATATTTATACATGGACAATCACCTTGAGACCTAGAAGTCAACACAGTGAAAATCATTCCTATAGAGTTAGGTCTTCTATTCATTCTGTTCTCTATAAATAGAAAGTCAATATGCTGGTATCAGAACCAGTGTATTTTTTTGGCACAATCTAGAAATGAAGGGCCAACTTCTAAAGCCTTTCCTCATACAAATTATCCCTCAATTTCACTGCTACTAGAGTCGCATAAAACAACAAGTGACCATTTAGCCAGGTGTTGTTAAGGTTACACATAGGAACCGCATCTGTAAAAACCAAAGCAGGTGGTCAAGCTGGCTTACACGGACTGGGAGAAGATGGGAGCCTCATCATTCACGTTGGCCATTCGAATTCGCACAGATGCTGTCCCTGTCCGAGGGGGATGTCCTCTATCGACAGCTATCACCACAAACTCATACATATGGTTTGCTCGCTCAAAGTTCAGCCTCTGGTTAGAATTGATGACCCCATGACGTGTGATGGAAAAATCAGTGCTCTGAATGAAGTAAGTGATTTCAGAGTTGGAGCCAGAGTCGCAGTCTGTTGCAAGCACTACAAAAGAACACATTTAACAGAATAGTCATGCTGCAGAAGAGGTTTGGTTATGCTATTTCCTACCAAGTCAACTTCAGATACATTTGGGGTTTTTTTTGAGAACAGATGTCACCTAAATCTGTTTTATCCATGAAAACCTTATTTTTGTAGTAAGAGTCTGGGAACTCAGCAGGAGGCTGGGAGTAGGAAAGCAAAACAACTCTTCCCCTCCTCCAACCCAGTCTGAGCAAATGGAGCAAGGTGGGCTTGCAAGAGAGCCGTGACCCCAGTACTATACAACATGCTTTGTACAAATAGCAGTCAACACTGGTAATTACTGCACGACCAATATGCATGTGGGCAGAACATTATCAGTCATAAACTGTGTCCTCACTCTCCCGAGGATGCCGTTCAAATTTAATTAGTTCCCAGCCATGTTATAGCTAAAGTACTTTTTAATTACCTGGTGCTTCAAGGTACAAGAGTGATTAAACATTTCTCCCCAGCAAGTGTTTATTCAGTAGTTGAGTGTCCCATCTGCTCAGAAGCAGCAAACCAGCAGAACAAAGAGCCAGAGCTCGCCACATAGCATCAAAAGTGATTTTTAAGAGCAGGAGCTCACCTCTTTAATTACCCTGCCATTTTTCTAACCAAACAATGAGGCTTCAACTCAGACCCATGCTGGTATTAAACAAACTCCTTATTCTACCAGGAAGATACGGAGGCAGCCATCACAATAGCAGACAGCCTTTTCGAGGCGGAACAGCCCTTTCACTGCATGGACATCCTGGCAGACAGCTACATCACCATCCAAAAATGCGATGAAGAATCAACAACGACCCATCACCATCAGAATATTAATTTAATATAGGAAAGGGGAAGAGTAAGACTTCAAAAAGTGCACTGAAATGCTGTGCTACTTAGTTGCAGAAAAACTCAGCTACCTCTGCCTGTGGAAAGCTACTCATCTTGGTTATAAAGGACATTTAGAGTAGTTGTAACATGTTGTTTAACATTTTTCAAAATCCTGCTGTGAATAAATGTTTGGGTGTGTTGCAAACTACAAAAGCAAGGGCCTTACAGTTAATCACTCTCCTGCTGTACTGAAAGACAAAATATATTACAAAGTCAAGAGAGACTGAAATGAAAGCACTTGAAACTGTTAAACTTAGTGGTTAAGTATTGTTTTTAAATAGACATCCAGATGAAAAACATATTTGATTTGAAAAGTTCTGATTTAATCTACAGAGTCATTACTGAGACATTGTAACCATTCACAATTACACATTTTACCTGCTTAACAATCATACTTTTTTTCCCCAGATGCTTTCTGGCAAACAGGGAGTGCGATGCTTTCTTGTATGTGAAAAAAACATGCCTTACTTCTCAAAAACAACTGGGAATTCCATTCCCCCTCCACTTCATTCCACCCTGCAAACTGACCTGCATTGCAAAGGTATTTCAAGGATCACATGGCAACCGCAGGTCTGTGCTGGCTCTGCCCACACTCTGAGTTAGCTTAGTGCAAGCTAACTCCAGCTGAACGCCTAGCATGTTAGCACTAAGTTGCCAGCTCTGACTCTAAGCCTTGCTCTGCAGCACAGCGGTGCGGCTGAAGGAGTATGCTAACCCCTCCTGAGAGCATCTCTCCATGCTTTTCAATCATAACTTATTTGCATCCAGACATCTTAAAGCACATGTAGTGAGCATAAACCTGTCAGTAATGACTAAGCAGAATGACTCAGCTAGTGTAGCATCAGCGCCACAAACATGATACAAGCCAGACTTACTAAAATAAAATTAAAATGTGTATTAAAAAAAAATGGGTGACAACTAAAACCTACACTTACATCATCCACAGTCTTAACAAGTGGCATATACCACACTATCTTTTTCACTGCCATCGATAGCAACCCAGTCAGCTACAGAATGGCAAAAGCTGTCTCAATTTTGCATTTATATTTGTTTGTGGGACATCCTGAGGTTGCAACATCCCACCCCTCAAGGAACGATAGCCAGGGTAAGAGCTGCGTTTTTTTTTCCCCCTGAGATGATAATTCCTTTGGCAGCCAGACACCTTTGAAGGCATTCAAATGACACCAGTAAAACAAGCTGGAGTTTGGACTTCTGTTCCTTGTCTGCTGGACTCTGAAGACTGGGACAAGAGGTGCTGCATCATCCAAGGTTGCTCCTTATTTGTGCAACCACAGCATTTCAAGAGTGACCTTGAAGTTTTGGTTGGAATTTGGGGCTTAAAATTATTTCCAGCAGCTGTAATCTTTCAACAGGATACTGTTCTAGCCTCTGAAAATGTTGTCTGTGCACTCAGGGTTTACGTGCAAGTGATAGGAGGCCATGTTAAACACAACAAACTTGGAATGATGACTGGTAAGGCCCAACCATAAATCTAAAAGTTCACAGGCTTTCCAAAGGTTTCTCCTTTAACACTTTGTAAGTGAATTATACAGCATTAATATCTATTTGATAAAAGCAGCTGCCCATTTAAAAAAGAAGACAAACTAGTTGCAGCTGCTTCCAGGATGCAAAAAGATGACCAAGTTGAGTTAAAAGACAGCCATAAGATTTAAAGAAAACAAGCTATGGCAACCACTAAGTCACTGCCTGTCAGCTGCCTTAACTGCTCTTGGGACACCACAAGACCTCTCCTCGGGCACAGCACAGTGGTCTTCATCTGAAGACACTCAGGACTCTATTTCCAGGGTCCATAAAAGCCATCTACAGACCTCCAGGAAAGCTGCCCTCCATATTTTACAAAGGCAGTGGTTGGTGTGGGAGAGACAGCACTTCCTCACAGTAAGAACATGAACATGTAACACAAACTAGCAGGTCTGTGGCAATACTGAAATGAAAGGTACCGGGATGGTCCTCACCTTGCAGTAGAGACGTGCCGACAGGAATGGTTTCGGGTATGTTGTCTCTACTGTAAATAGAGTGCTGGAATTCAGGAAAACAGTCGTTTTCATCGGTAATATGGACCATGACCTGAGAGAAAAGGACACACTGAGAGGGGATTTTTGTTTTTACACTAAGGAAAATGTGCACGTCGTTCTGGACACTGCCTGGGCAGTCATTGCCTTTGCTGCTGTCCCATCCATACATCTCCTACGCTAAACATTTCCTCACACTACTCCTGTAACACAGAAAAGTATTAGGTGATGTAGCACTGGAACAGGCTGCCTGGAGAGGTTGTAGAGTCTCCTTCTCTGAAGATATTAAAAACCTGCCTGGACGTGTCCTGTGCAACCAGCTCTAGGTGAACCTGCTTTGGTAGGGGGGTTGGACTAGATGATCTTCAAAGTTTCCTTCCAACCCTACCATTCTGTGATCTCCTCTACTTCCAAGCAGATGGGAGGCAAAGCCAAAGAGGAATAATAACATTTTGCCGAGCCCAGATCTGAATACAGCTCAGAGCCCAGCCTTCTGCCTGGACTATAAGGCCTCCTCCCTCCTGAGCATTTTCACAAGTTTTTAGGCTATCTGTGTCCATAGCTGGTCCCACCAATGGGGTAACAAAGATTGCAGAGACAGTAAGCAGGAAATCAGGTGATCCACATACCTCAGTCACGCTGCTAAGAGTGCTCTCCATTTCCATGGCTTTCAGTAAGAGGTGATAAAGGTGGTGCTCACTCTCATAATCCACAGGGTGGGTCAGGCTGAGCTCCCCGCTCTCCTGCTTCACCCTGAAGAGCCCACTGGGGTTTGTCAGCAGAGTGTATGAAAGAGGCTGGCTCTGGAAAGAAACAGCCTCAACAACTGCTACTCTGTAAAGAATGAGAGAACAACTCTTTGCTTCAAAACAACAACAAAAGCTGTCTCCTAAGCACCTAGAGGAGGAAGATGAGGATGAGAAAAGCCAAATTGCTCACTCTCTGTCGATGCTGGGCTCAACTTTGCATTCAGACCGGAAATCCCCATGCTATAGGAAGCCCACCTCCCGTCTCTTCTCTCATCAAACTGATCCCCTGACATAGCAGGGCTGGGATAACAACCCACTTCAACCACCATTAACATGAAAACATCTCTTTCTTCCCCATGGTACCCTTCCAAATACTTGACAGCAATTTAGTTACTGGTTTACAGAGATAACCAAGCTACTATGCTTCTGACTTTCTTTGAAGCTGTATTTTCAGAAAAGGAACAGGTTCAGAGATGGATGGGAAAACCATTAAGTTTAGGGCGTTTACAGTTCCTGCTGTCCACCTTGGCAGGACATGAAATGAATGTTTGCCTCCCTATCATGACTTACGTTTTGAAGCTGCATCTCTCACACCAGTCTCTGGCCAGTGTGACAATACACTTTAAGCTTGTCTCAGGGAAAGCCCCAGGGAAGGAGAAAAATTTCCCTCTTTCTCCTCATTCAGTCTCTTTTAAGGAGTAAGTGGCACACCTCCAGAAATTTTTCCTACTTCATCAGCTTATTTTGAGGTTTTCTACTCCTTAACACCCTATGGCATTGCTCCACCTGCTACTCGGGGGCCTTAAAAGCCCATGCTGTTCTCAAGCAGCTGAACGGTGACAATAAAATCAGAATGAGCTCGGCAGTGAAATGGCAAAGACTTGCCTTCCTAAAAAATTAAATACAATTCAAACAGGATACAAATCATTCAAAATCTGGTTAATTAAAATACAGTATTTTTCAAGCACTCATTTATACCTGCAGTGCTCTAGGAGACGCACAGTCAGGAGCTTGGCCGTTTTAACTCATGATGCAATGCAATATGACACCAAGAGCATGACAATAATAATTTCAGCAGAATTCCAGCAACCTAGACTACAACATGCACCACACTGGAGACCCTCAAACATGAGAAAAGGCATAATTTATTTTAGGAAAGACAATAGTGTTTTAAAAGTATAATAGGCAAACATACAGACATAGCCCTGAGAAGCAACAACACAAAAATACCACTTTATTGTGGTCTGTGAAGTTCCTCTCAGACTGCAGAGAGGGAGCTCACCTAACAGTACAACTTACTTTTCTCCTGCTGGAGTGTTCTCAGGGACAAACACACTGTAGGACATGTTAGTGAACTGCGGAGGTCGGGAGCCCGCCAGGATGGAAATGGAGGCGTAGGGGCTTTTGTTGCCGTACTCATCAGTGGCTTCCACAGTAACCACGTACTCCTTGTTCCACGTCAAAGGCAAGCCAGTCGTCATGATAATGCCACTATCTTTATCTACTTGGAATCGCTCTTCACCACCTATCAATATATGCACAAAGCTGGTCTGAAAAACACCCCACTGCAAGAATGTTTGTGTCTTCGCTATTTTAATGTAAGCTACCCTCAAATCACCTACCTACGCCCTTGCAGGCACTTCTTTTTTCCTCCTCAGTTGTGCACCTTATCTTTCACTCACACTGTGCTCTGTTGACCAGTGTAGTGTAAAAGAGACAAGAACAGTCGAGAAATGGAGCCTTAAGCTAAGAGTAATGCTGCAATTGATTTCAAAATAGAAATAAAGCAAAGAAAGTGACAGCAAGAAAGATTCCCATCCACATAACCATTTTACTTAAAGCACCTCCAGCTTCTACTTGCTGTACCTGCTGTATCTTTAGGGATTCCCCAAGGGAAAAAAATCTTTCAACGAAATGATAAAATAGGAAATTTTGAAGAAAAATATGCAACTTAACAGAATGTTACCAGTTTTTTTTTTTTAGAATTGACCTACCTGCAATGAGCGTGTAAGTTATACCAGCACTGGCGTTTCCATTGTTACTGTAATGTGCGACCAGCTGGTAGATGAGAGTGCCTTTTCGGGCATCTGGATCAACACGTGCCAGGTAGGGGTATGGGTACATGCCCCAGGACAGAAGTTCCTCTTCTGGAGCAAGCAGTGTCACGTGGCAGAGGTACCAGTCGTTATCTGCAAAAGATGCACAGATTTCTAGACAGATTGTTCACGAACTTTAATTGGGAATGTTTAAGATTTTATCCATTAATATCTCTAAATAAACTGAACTGCCCATCACTTTCATTCTACCACATGCACAAAAACATCAGTACAAGTGTGGACTTTGGCAGCTCAATGTGTGTTTAATGCAGTTAGCAACTAATTAAAAATACTTTCAATAATAGTTTTTAATTAGAATCACAGAATGTGTTAGGCTGGAAGGGACCTCTAGAGGTCATCTAGTCCAACCTCCCCACACAAGTAGGGACATCTACCTAGGTCAGATTGCTCAGAGCCTCATCAAGCCTGACCTTGAATGACTCCAGGCATGGGGCCTCCACCACCTCTCTGGGCAGCCCATTCCAGTGCTCTATGACCCTCATGTTAAAGAACTTTTTTCTAATATCCAACCTAAATCTATCTTTTCCTAGCTTAAAACCATTGCTCATTGTCCTATCACTACAAACCCTTGTGAATAGACCTTGCCCTGCATGGTTAGATATACGTATTGAATACTACGTCAGTTACACCACTTGCCATGACAGTTTTAAGTGTGTACTTATTCAGAGTCAGGTGAAACTTGGCCTTTTTATTTTCAACAAAATGAGTGCAAATGTTGCCAGTTTTAAGAAATCAGGTTTAGAGCTTAATAAAATATTTCTCTTAAAAATCAATGGAAGTGGTAAGCAATCAAAACTCCCTAAAATTCTTCCTACTCCAACACTAATTTCTTTAGCTTTCTCAAACCACTGGATATTCAAGTCAAGGTAGGTGTGCCTTCCCCTTCCAGCCCCAGCATCCCATCTGGTTGTACCTTAGGCGAGTGAAACATGGACCTTGAAATGGAACTCCTCCAAGGCAAAGCCTTGGGCTTTGCTTCTGCAGAGAGAGGCAGGTGAAGGGGCAAGTCAGCCAGAGCAGCACAAACTGCTCTCTACTGGGCACGAAGGATCTGGGGTTGGGAGCAAGCACCTCTACCTGAATCCCTGGAGAAAAATGGCACATATATTGACTACACCTATATTGTTTTGTGGCTACCTAAAGGGTAGGTACTACCTAAAACAATAGGTGCAGACAATTGCATCTGCCCAACCTTGGACGGTCAGATTAAGGAGCAGCCTAGAAGGACCAACACCACTGAGTATCTGATCTAGATTCCCTCTGACAGGTAGCACAGTCTAAGGGCATTCAGGGAGCAGGGTTGACCGTCGGTGGGAAAACTCCTGAGGTCACCACAGATCTGCTCCCAGGGTGGCTGTGCCACTGCTAGTGCCGGTCCAAGAAAAGGAATGAATCTCTGATGTGCAGAAGGGCTCACTGAGAAGAAAGAGAAGGAACCTTCTACTGCAAAGAACCCACAGAGATTTAATTACTGTGTTGTTACCTCTTGGGAGACATAAATTAAAACGTTTTGAACTCACAGCAACTTGCTAAGAGATGTAAAAGGTACATATGAGCTTCTCAAAGAAATTCTCTTAAGCACAGTTGTGTTCCAGCGGAGGCCTTGAGATTTGACTTCAAATCAAAATGAACATATTATTGAATATATAAAATAAGTTCAAATTAAAAAAAAAAACACCTAAATGTAGAAAGCGGGGGAATTTGAATAGTACACATGAGAAATGCACGTTGTCTGCCTGATAAAAGATGATCAGACACTTGAACAAACTGCACTGAGGTTGCAGGTCTGTAAAGGTTACACCACTATCAAAAGAAACACCCACCCAGGTATACACGTCTCATGCAAGAAACCCTTGACATCCACCTTCAGGAAGGCCACATTTCACATGGCATGGAAGAGGACATGCCATGTCTACATGCATGTAGACAAAACCAGTACCAAAGGCAAGAATTAAGCTAGAAATTACGAATTTTAACTGCAGACCTCAGGGATCCAATACGAAATAAAAGACTACCCACAGATGGGGACATCTACCAATGTGCAAGACCTGCATTTACGAGCAGCCTTACCTCACCGTAAAAATACATGCTGGACAAATTCACCAGAGGTAGTCATTCTCTGGAGGGAAAAGGTTTCATTGAAGTTTTGTGGGGTTTTTTACATATTTAAAATAATTTAAGACATGGCTTCTTTAGCTTAGATTACATAGTTTCTGGTTTTCTAATGTACCGATGTTTGCAGACATGGGAACATTTGTTAAACACACTCCTCTAAGACGTTTTTTCTCTGTATTGCTCAGAGTAACACAAGGCACAAGCCTCAGCATGAGCTAGTGACTCACGAGAGCAGCTGTAGTGGTCAGTATTTTATCCATAGCCAACAGGGATGGCTGAGAAACACACGCCCTCATGAAACCAGCTATAGAAAGTGTCATTTTGCCAGGGCCAAATAACAGAACGAAAACTTGTAGGCACGTGGCATTAAAGAAATATTTTTGTTCATTCATTGGTCTCATTCAGACAGTCCTAATTTCTGTAGAGTTGAACCTCTACTTGAGCATTTTTCCCATTTAGTAAATTCTAGAAAATTATTTCCAAGAATTATAATTACATGGCTTATTCCTTAATATTGTCATATGTAGGTGATCCAAGTGTTAAATATCAGTTGATAATGAAGGCCTAATCCTGCTGTAAGAAATGTAAAAACCACCATGTCAAAATGTCAGCCCTAAAACAGAGCTTTATGCTTCAAAAAAGACAGACAAGGGAATAAGTTTCACTGAGTTCAGGATATCGTGTCAGGGGAAATAATTGTGTTGTTCACATTGACGATGTTTTTCTGAACTTTTACAAAAACTTCATCTCCTCCTTCTCTGTAATGTGTATCTAAATAGACTAGTAGAATCATAGAATCATTTCGGTTGGAAAAAGATCCTTAAGGATCATTGAATCCAACCATTAACCCAGTACTGCCAGGTCACCACTAAACCATGTCCCTCATCACCACATCTACATGTCTTTTAAATACCTCCAGGGATGGTGACTCTGCCACTTCCCTGGGCAGCCTGCTTCAGTGTTTAACAACCCTTTCAGTGAAGAAATTTTCCCCAATATCCAACCTAAACCTCCCCTGGCACAACCTGAGGCTGTTTCTTCTTGTCCTATCACCTGTTACCTGAGAGAAGAGACTGAACTCCACCTTGTTATAACCTCCTTTCAGGTAGTGGTACAGAGCAATAACGTCTCCCTTGAGCCTCCTTTTCTCCAGACTAAACAACCTCAGTTCCCTCAGCTGCTCTGCATAAGACTCATTCTCTTGACCCTTCACAAGCTTCACTGCCCTTCTCTGGACGGCTCTGGCATCTCGATGTCCTTCTTGTAGCGAGGGTATCAAAAATGAACCCAGTATTCGAGGTGCAGCCTCACCAGTGCCAAGTACAGGGGGACAATCACTTCCCTAGTCCTGCTGGCTACACTATCTCTGATACAGGCTGGGATGCTCTTGGCCTTCTTGGCCACCTGGGCCCGCTGCTAGCTTATATTCAGCCCTCACTGAACCCTGGTAAAATTGCGACACCAGAAAAGCCTCAATCACAGACTCATGGCATGGTTGAGGTTGGTAGCGACCTCTGGAGGATATAATCTCATCCAACCACCCTGCTCAAGCAGGCCTAGCTAGAGCCATTGCTCAGGACCATGTCCACATGGCTTTTGAATATCTCCAAGGAGGGAGACTTACAACCTCCCTGGGTAACCTGTTCTGACTAAGGTTCTGGAGGCTGGATTTCAAGAAACATGTGGACCAGCTGGCAAGTGTCCAGAGAAGAGCAAAGAACAAAACCAGAAGACATGGCCTGTCAAGTACGGTGGAAAGACCTGGAGATTTTCAGGAGATGGCAGAGGACATGCTAACAGTGCTATAAGATGGCGGAGGACTGATGTATGCAGTCAGTTGCCTGTTCCCTGCCCCACAAAACAAAAAAGTAACAAACTCTCATTCCTAAGGAAAAGATTTGTGTTTTATGTTGGAGGCAGGGGAATCCCCCAGCAATTTTTGAATTATAAGGATAATGGAGCACTTGATAGTGGCTGGAGACATGAGAGACCATCCATCAATGAGATCTTTAAGACCCGACTAGACAAATATCTGCCAGCAATCACTTTGTTATAGCAAAGCCTGCCTCTGGGCAGGGGCACAGTACCAGCAACACTATTAAATCCTTTCCATCACACTTTAATCCCCCTGCCCTTCAGCTTTTGCATGTCATTGATTTCTGAAGCTTACATGTTCACGCATCACTCGTTTGCCAGCAGCCTGAGGGAATTTCTAGCATAAACATTATTTGGACCTTGTGTTTTCCTTTGCTGTTTGCTTGAAAGTAAGAAGTGAGGGAAGGAGTGAACACCATTCTAGAAACAGAGACCATCCCACATGAAAATAAAACACAGCTGAGGCCAAAGTTGGAGGGCTGTGGTATAGCAGCAGATGGTAATAAACTTTAGCTATCAGGTGGAATGTCTTTCTGTAGCTGAAACCTGGCTCACTCCTGCCGCTCCTCAGCATTTATTTCTGCTTTTAAGGCTTGAAGGAGCAGAGCTGTTCTCTCTGTTCAAGTGAATAAAACTTAAAAAACTGAAGCAACCTGTAAGCAGGTTAACAAAACAGTCTGGGCTATCTGCATACAGACATCAGAGCTCTAATCCTGGCAGGGAGTGAATGGAAGTAGTGAGGTGGGGATCAGTCTCTTCTTCCAAGTGATAAACAATACAACAAGAGTAAGCAGTCCCATGCTGCACCAGGAGAGGTTTAATTTGGACATTAGGAAAAATTTCTTCACCAAAAGGGTTGTCAAGCACTGGAGCAGGCTGCCCAGGGCAGTGGTGGAGTCACCATCCCTGGAGGTGTTTAAAAGACCTGTAGATGTTGTGTTTAGGGACATGGTTTAGCAATAGACTTGGCAGTATTAGGTTAATAGTTGAACTTGATGATCTTAAAGGTCTTTCCCAACCTAAACGATTCCATGATTCTGTGAGGAAAAGATTGTTAACAAGGTCAGGTCTAAATTGGAGCAAGTCCCAAACTCTAAAAAACCCAGTGTTGAACATGCACCAGAGACTAACCAGCAGCCAGTCAACAGCACTATTCTCACCTGTCACTCAGAAAAAGCCATTCAGAAGCAGCACTTTGAGCCATCACTACTCAGCAGTACATTTCTGTTCTGCCTTCTCCATACATTAGGCATGAGAAACTCAAGGATTTTAAGGTGTTATAGACGATGCATGGCAATCAAATATTAGGGAAAATTATCTCATTGACTTTAAACAAGTCAGTGAGACAAAACCAGTCTCGATAAAGTAGGGCTTTTTTCCACCAATGCATTGTTTTTTCAACTGTCATAACTGCAAAGGCATTAACAGTTCAAGCCTCCAAAATCAATAGTGTTTTATTTTGTTCCACTGACACAACCACATCATCTTATTAATTCAAAATGCAACATCACCCAGTGATGTTACAGCTCACCCATTTTGTCAATATGAATCACCGTCTGAAAGGAAGGAAATAACCAGGAAAGCAGTCTCTATAGCCTGTGAAACAAGACTATTAAGAGCATAAAACACTTGGCTTCTGCACCACATATTTGAAAAAGAATCTTGGTATGATCAGTCTAGAGGAGAACATTAAGGGTGGCTGTTTTTCCTGGGGATGCTAGCTTATCTCCAAGGCTTCAGCTTTACCTCTTGCTTGAGACCGCACCTTGAGTACTGTGTCCAGTTTTGGGCACCACAGTGTAAGAAAGAAATTGAGGTGCTGGAGCAGCTGCAGAGAAGGGCAATGAGGCTGGTGAGGGGTCTGGAGAAGATGTCATATGAGGAGTGCCTGAGGAAACTGGGATTGTTTAGCCTCAAGAAGAGGAGGCTGAGAGGAGACCTCATTGCTCTCTACAACTACCTAAAAGGAGGTTGTAGCGAGGCTGGTGTTGGTCTCTTCTCCCACATAACTAATGATAGAACAAAAGGTAATGGCCTCAAGTTGTGCCAGGGGAGATTTAGGTTAGATATTAGGAAGAATTTCTTTACTGAAAGAGTGGTTAGACATTGGAATAGGCTGCCCAGGGCAGTGGCGGAGTCACCATCCCTGGAGGTGTTCAAAAACAAGTAGATGGTGACACATGGTCTGGGTGTCAGGGAGATGTTGGGATGAAGGTTGGACTTGATGATCCTAGAGGTCTTTTCCAACCTAAATGATTTATGAAAGACATGTTAGGGATGGCATGAGAGGGATGTCAACCAACTACCAGCTAAGAGGAACCAAAGTAAAAGGGTTAGGACATAGCAAGTGCAGGGATGGCAGAACTCACCCAAGGGCCATCTATGCAATGAAGAGCTGATTACTTTCTGTCTTTCAGGACTAAACACACTTCAGCAGATCAGAGCAGATATATCCGCACCACCCTTGGCCAAGAGCATGAAAGCAAAGGAAGAACTGGAAAAGGTTTTTAAACTGTAGGTGGCCATTCCTGCAAGCTTGTATCAACTCTGTGTTCCTTTAATCATTTATTTTCCTCCCTAAAGGGAAGGACGAGAGGTGATAGAAGTAATTTTCTTTTCCCAAGACAAGGATTAGCGCTGATGCAGGTTTGATGCGACTGATGCTGGTTTGATGGGACCGACGTTGGGAATATGCGAAGTAAAAAACGTGCATTAAAAATGGTAGATTTTGTTTTGCTTGGATCTCTTCTGACAAAAAGAATCATTTGAATGTAAAAGAGACAGCATAGTATGCAAAGATATTTCTGAAGTACCCAGTTTGACATAGGAGGTTTCATTACATCAAGGCAGGATGCCCACACAGCCCCTCATCTTGCTGTTTGGTTTGTTGTTTTTTTCTTTCAAGCACTGTTCATATGGACATGCCTCACGAAACCTCCTTCATGCGTATTTTTGTGCCTCTCGGAAACTTCCCAAAAACTAAAGTATATGTAGGAATAATCCACTTAAGAGTATTCAAATTTCCAATCAAATGTCTAATAGCAGTAATTAATCTTTAAGCAGAGTTCACAATCATTTTTAGAAATGCCTTTTAGCCTAAAGAGATGACATTTACACAGTCATGCTATCCACTGTGTGCTCTTTCTCTCCTGCCCAAGTGGCTTTGGAGTCTAGAGGCCAGTTTGTTCCTACAAGCTTTGTGAAACTCAGCGGCTGGCCAGAAGATGGGGACCCCAAATAAGGGTACCCACAGAGGGCAATAAAAAGGGAAAGCAGCTTTTGCTTGGTCTCAACAAGCAGACTGGTCAGCAACACCTGCAATGCTCATGCATCTGCCCCAGGTACCACATGTACTGTCATCCCTACTGGCAGAAGCGTGGGGCAAGGAGGAGCTCTCACAGCAGGGACAGCCTTCATGGCACAGGTCAGCCCTCCAGAATGAAAGCCTTAATTTTCAGAATTTCTCTTCTTCAACTCCCTTAAGAAAAGTTGTACAGGGCAGTTTTAGTACAGCTAGTCTGCTGTCATGAAAATGATGGGTCAGCTCCACCTCAAACACTGGTGAGAGCTTCCTGAGGGGGAAGTTTCTGTTAATTAAAAGATCTGGTTTCTCAAAAATACTCCTGAGGTTCAGATACAATGCACAGGGGTATCACATCCCCCTGTAATACACTAATGTACCAACTGGCCTCTGTTGGACTAAGTAGAGAGGGCCATGTCTTGAAGACAGGGTAAAATCCTCACTATCCTAGTTACAGAAATAGGTCTCCTTACTCCCTTGAAACCCCACAAACCACTACAACAGCTTGTGGACGAGCAGCCCACAGCCACAGAACAGCTGAGCGATGCAACTGTAGTGACTGCCTCATCTAAAGCCATGTTACTGGGTTTCAACCTTCCCTCCTTGGTTAACCACAAGTAAGCTTGACAGACCAGCCTGTAGAGATCACTTTGCATTATTTTCATGACATATTTCTTAATATACACCAGCACTTGGACATGCTTTCTACTCATACACCACCTCTCCAATTTTAGGAGACAAGGTCATGCTTACCTCAATACTACCCATAAACGTATTCAGTGGGAGCATCAGAGCTAAAAGGCAGTTGCAGGTGCTACTGCACACCCAGGCAGCAAAGACAAACCTTCAGCCAGTTTTTCACTTTTTGTGGGAATGCAAAGCTACAGCAGGTACCTCCATCACACTGGGTATCTGAGACATATATGGCATTTGTTGGGCAGAAAAGACAACTACACAGGCAGATGTCTGTACATCACAGGAAAAGCTTCAGGCAGATTCAGGAACAGGACTGCAAAATCCATTGTATCTTTTCTGCTATCACATCCTCCTGTGATAGCCTTTAAAGCTTGACTGGGGTGTCATCCTTTAGTTTTTAAAATGCTTCAACTTTTTGTGTTTCCAGAGGAAGGCTCTGAAGCACTGTCAGACCTGTGATTACAGAGGCAGCATCTTTGCCTCAACTCTTAAATCTACTGTATCTGCCAACAGCTGGACATTACCACTCAGCCACGAGGATTAGGAACCCTTCACAGCACTGCAGAGAAGGTGGGAAGTACAATTACTTACAGGATCTCAAAAGCTTCCGGATGACAGGATTCTTCATAAAGCAAGTCCTTTACTACAGCTTGCATGTTAACAGCCTACTAATCACCATTAAAAGACTCTACTAAATACTATACAATCCATAATTATTTGTGGAAACACCAGTTGGTGAGGAAGTCAGACCATGCTGACATAGTAAGAATAGCTGAGGAGTCAGCAGCACAGACGACATTTGGGGGATTTAAAAAAATTTTTTTTTAAAGAAGTGCTGTAAGACCACTGCAATCTTGCCATTTAAAAGTCGTTTATCTTTGCAGATCATTCAGCTTTTACTGTTGACAGGAAGGAGAGGCATGTTCTTTGGGTTTGTTTCCACCCCTCACAACTTCATCTTCCACTCTCTGGTCAGTATTTCACAAAGCAGGTGAAATGATACAGATAAAATAGATATTTGTGTGGTACAGCACACTCCAAGACTGTACTTACGTCATTAACGTGAAATTACCTGCAAGATCTCTTGTCTGCCAACAGCAAAGAGGCTCACAACATATAGCCACAAACTCTAGAAAGACTCCTAAACATTTTTTAATAAGGGTAGTATCATTAAAGAAACCCAGCATCCTTTGAGGAGCCCACAACCGGACAAGCTCCTCATTGCTGCCTCTGCTCTCCCGTCGTCCCACTTCAACACAGCACCTACTCTTCCTCATTAAAGTATCACTTACTAAGTTTAAAGTAGTTCGTGTAGGCCATAAAAGACCCTCTTTCTGAGAGGCTGTGGTAGAATCTGATTGCTCCAGTGGTTAGGAATCACCTCACTTCCAGCCCCAGTCTTCCTGGGTGGTCAGGGTCTGATTGCTTTAGTGAGGAAACACCAACACCTGCACTGAAATGCCTGCTGAGGAGCCACCACCAGGACAGCTTTCAAAGCCCAACAGAGATGCCTGAATGGAAGCAAGTTCAATTCCACTTCAGGATCATATTCCAAAACGAGAAGGCTACACTCACATCTGACTAGGGATGCTTATATGAACAAACTGCTTGTGCAAACATGGTATGTGTGAATTTTGGGCTTCCCGTGCGTAATGCAGGTGTGAAAAGGCAGCAATAGGTCAGCCAGCTCCTGCTTGTACCCAAAAATTGAACCCTGCTGTGCACCACACAGTGCTCTTGGAGCATGAGACAACACTGAGAGCATGCAGGGACATTTCTGGCACCAAGTGGCTTTGATCTGGGTCTAAAGCAGACTTTTAAATGCCTTCCTGTTGTTGTAATGTAATGAAAACCCAGACATGTAAAATCATAGGCTCTATAAAACAATTTAAGATGTTAACATTAAGAATAAAGGGCTGAATATTCTATTTTTAAGGTCTTCTATTGCTTCTCTTTTTGTTATGATAATGGCTTTCTCATAATTTAAATAGCTTCTTATGTACCTTACTAAGAATACTTGTAACATAAATTTTACACTTATCTCTTCAGTTTTTAAGCTTTTTTCTGGTTTCTCAGCTATAGACTTTATCAGACATTCTTACCACTTATTTATTGCCTCTGGGTCATTATATACTTTTACACCAATTTTTGTTACCGTAAGATTCTTCCGAAGGTACTTACAGACAGGGTAACACAATAACCTTCATCCTGGAGCTTGCTGTTTTGTCTAATGATCACTGACCATTAAAATGGTTTCATGGTTTAAGCAAAGCAAGCTTTTTCTCTGTCAGCACCTGAATTTGAAGGCATAGCAATGACATCCACAGATGGTTTTAATCAGTGTGATACCAGGAGGGGAAAAAAAAAAAAAAAAAGCAGCATATAGTATGACCTCCAAACCTCATTGCTGGGTCAGATTTCTGTTTCTGGGGTCAGATTTATTTGCTAGGAAGCAATGGCCCAATCCAAGCTACATCTTGATTTTAAATCACAGCCAGCAACATGTACTGATTACTTGTTAGTTCTTACAGAAGCTGTATTATGTGGATTGAAAGGTTTTCCCTTCTCAATCGGCATCCTGGTAGAAGTTTTTTAAGAAAGCTCAAGGGACTAAAACCATGTAATCTTTCCACATGCAGTCTAGACTGTGTTTTTAGGAATTTCAAGATCTGGCAGATGCCTTTTTAAAATGTAGTTTGCTTCCAGTGAGTCATAAGGGTTCAATACTGATCATGTTCTACCATCAGACATTACACACGAGGAACAGTATTATGCTACAGCCTCTTTGGTCAGATTTAAGATCTAGCTCCTTGGAATTCAGTCACAGTAGTAAATAGTTGTTATCCCACCTGCACAAGAACAGGGCACGAGAGATCCATTTCCCTTTCAAAACACAAAAGTACTGAACAGCCTTGCAACAGTTTTATTCACTTCAGTCATAAACCAACTGTTGGTGTTCACCTCGCTTTGATGCCTTGAGGCACCCCCGCTATAAAGGATAGCTAGCCTCTAAGTTTACTCTTCAGAGCACTGCAGACATACGTGAGGGAAGGAGGTTTGTCTTGCTGTGATTTTTTAAGTCTCTCCTGTTGTTAAAGAAAAATAACCTTTGTAGATGATGGAGGGACTTCTTACCATGGGTGTTTTCAGTTTAGCAGCATGTGGGCTGTACCTGCAGTGTCGGTGTGCGCAGGAGTGTGGAAATCACCCTGTGGGTCTCACTCCTCCAAGCCAATGCAGCATACACTCTATAAGCCCTTCGTGGCAGGCTCTTAAGGTTAAAAAACCCAAACAACAAACAACAAAACAGAGCTGAAAGTCTGTTAGATTCAAAGAACAGGAGGAAGAAATTGTGTTCGTTCACTTTGCAAAACATGATAGACAAAGTTAAAAACATAAAGCTTCTACACAGGGTGCACCAGTACATATCACCAGCTACAGAAAGGACAGCTGTCAGTGGAGGAGGAGGAAATAGTTGTGTAACTGCATGTGTGCCACCCGATGTAAGTTGGTAACAAGTATGAGAACCCATGTAGGTGCTTGCAGGTGTGCATGAACAAAGAGTCAGACTTGGAAGGGAAAGGGAGCTTTTAACCCTTCCCCACCACCCTCATCCCTTCCACACTCAGGCTACGTGCTGCTCTGATGGTGTGGTCAGTGTTTCTAGGATGATAAATGTCCCAAAAGAAAATCTGGATGAGAAAATGGCAGGTTTGTGTCTTTACATAAGTGTCTTGTCTGAACTCGAGGTCCCAATCCCACAACTATGCCCACACAGAGCCCAGAACAGTGAGGCTCTGAGAGATGGAGGTGACCTGCCAGATTCCTAAAGATGATGCTAACTGCTCTGTGTAGGTAGATAAGACAATTCACAGAAGTTGTGCAAACCTCTTTGCGATGCACAGTCCATATGCCAAGTGTATATTCAATGGGAGAAGCTCTTCACAGTGTCAGCTATGATGTCCCCACAGCACAGACAGCAGCCCCATCACTGCTTTGAGTACTACTGAGCAATGGGTAGGATTTAGGTTATCATACTCTAAACTCAGTTTATCTCAGTATGTCAACCAAGTACATGAACACCTTGTCTTCCTAGGATTACAGCTGCAAGAAACAGTGCTCCAGGTTACTTTCTGACCTCCTTTTTATTCTTTTTTTTTTTTTTAAAGCCAAAAAAGCTTTACTTTTCTTGAAAAAAACAAACCCCCAAGATTCATGCTTCACTGGAGAAGCAGCACCCATGAACACCTACTTCCATTCAAGAGTTTTACGTAAGAGATGACAATTAATCAGGGTCCAGTAGTTTTGTTTTTGAATTAATAAGGATTAAAAGTTTGGCACATGTTCTATAATATTGATTACTATATGACCCACTGTTAATTGTATTTAGTAAGAGGCATGAGGAATAGACCAAAATTAATTCTGTTTGGCTTTAGACAGTTCACCAGGTTTCTTAGACAAAAAATGGATGCTCAAAGCCTCCTATTGTTTCATCATCTTGCTGTGAAATAGGCAGCCAGAAAAAGATCCCAAATTCATTACCGTACAAAGTTATGAGATAGTTCTGATTTTTAAAGGAATGTCTAAATGACCTTGTCCCACTAGATCATCGAATTCCTTTCTCCCTGAGGCTCATCTCTTGTCAATACATTATCAGTGCACAGACAGTGGTGAAAACATGCTGGACAGCACCAGACTGGAGAGGACAACACAATTAATCATTTGTACAACACTGCCCACAAGGTTATTTGCTGTCACTATAAACAAGCAAGGTGGTCAAGCAACACGTCAGCTTTGCAACACCATCTTTAGCTTCAGTGAGAAGTTCTACTTTCAGCATTGGGTGGTTTGTTTAAAGTTAGCACCTAGAAATCCTGTGCAGCGTTTTTATTGTTTCTCACTTGCACGACACCGCCCATTCCTGCCAGACTAAGTTTCTCGGGCAGGCGGCTCTGGGATGCTCAGCCTGCACACAGTGCAAAATGGTAAAGATCACCGCCCCCAGCACGCTTCAACACATTTGTTTCCGTCCCAGCTCTATGTTTCGCATTTCCCGAGCATTAGGCTGTAAAAAACATTTATAGAAAACTGTGAATACTCCCTCTATAGTGAAGGTGTAAACAACCAAGAGAAAAACCAAACCCCAAGCAAATGATAACCAGTAATGCTAGCAGAGACCTGAGCTACGGTTACAGACACACTGTAAAACTTACTCTAAGATGAAAGTAGCGCGTGGAAAGGACAGCTCTTGCAGCCTAACACCCCTCAAGCTCATAACATGGTTTACGAAGTCTAGCTGCGTTACTAGGAGAACCATATACAGCATACAAAGCCGTTGATATATACAGGATTTACACAGTGGTATAATAATATCTCAAGTTGTTTCTCTACACCAACTCCGAGGATTCGAGATTCGCTTGTCCTAAGCTCACTGCCACCTGGTCTGCAATGGTTTCTTTCCCTTCCCGCAGCTGATGCCAGCACATTCCCGCGCCGTTCAGCCAGCAGCCGCAGGGCTGTAGGTGCAGGTCTGTCAGCCCGCGCTCCCAGGGCGATCTCACCGCTCCCTCCCCGGTCACGGTCACAGTGAACAGAAGATGCTCTCCGGTAACTGCCCCGCTACAAGACAAGCTGTCTGTTGTGATGTGCTCCCCCCTTTAACTGCTGCTTAACCCACGAGCAGACCCCTCCAGTCCTACCGAAGTGAACCTGCTGTGACAGGCATTCCGCACAGCACAACGTAAACCAAGAAAAGCCCCCGTTACCCCCGTTTCCACCTTTTCCTTCAAAGAACGGAGACGAAAGCTCTGCGGGCGGTACGGGGCAGAGCCGGCACATCTCCGCCACCAAACCCAGCCCGGCCCGTCACCGCGGCCGCCTCC
>VZZY01002641.1:60680-97988 GCA_013400335.1 Eurystomus gularis
CTCCTCGTCTCGCCCCGTGGCAGCGCCGCTCCGGCCGGGCCGCCCCGCCGCTTGCCTGTCCGTAGCGCGTCCCAGGTGCTCGCTCCCGCAAGCGGAGCGGACACGGAAGGAGGCGCGGCGCTTCCCGCGGGGTGAGGGCTTCGGGGAAAACGGGCAGCCCCGGCGTTCCGCAGCGTGCGTGGAAAACCCCCGGCGAGCTACAAGGGCGACCAGTGAAAGTAGCGGAGGAAAAACCGCTGTCGCGTAAAGGAGAGAGGGCCCTGGGTGCCTGGTCGTTGCCTCCAACGCCACGCAGACCTGTGTCCGACGTGAGCCGGGCTTGTCTCCTGGAAGCGTGGCCTCGGGAGAGCGCGTCCAGGTCGCTGCTCCTTCAGCGAAGATGCAGGTTTGGCAGCAGGGGAAGAACAAAACACGTCTCAGCGGACAACGTGAGCAATAGCACCAGCTCCTGCATTTCAAATGTAAGGGTTTGGCTGAAATAGTTTTTGAAAGAGCGCGTGCTGCTCTTGAGAGCAATACTGAAGTGGCCCTTCCGAACTGCGTGAGCAGACGCACCGGTCCCACCAAACATGCGTCAAACAGTCTGGGCACGGGCATCATTGCGTTGGTTATGCTGGGATGGGTGGAGGCAGGAATCCCAGCCAGAGCCCCGCAGCGCCAGGCACTCCGCACTGCTCAGCAGACCAGCCGTTACTCATTTTCTCATCGCTCCAAGCACAAGTCCCAGCAGCATCATGCTGGTGAACAGGAACAACAGTATCTCCCGTCACACAGTGATGGCAACAGCTCAGGAACCGCCTTTTGCTGAGCCTCCGCATCCAGCTGGCCAAACTCTGTTAGTATTTTTCAATTAGAAATACTCCCTCTTGCTGTTTGGCGCGCAGGTCTGCTAGCTGTGGCAGCAGGCTGTTAGGACGCGGGGTGCTTGTTGCCAGCTGTGTGGCAACTTCACTGATAACATATCTAGGCTGGAAGTGAAGACTTGCTCAAGAAATCCAGAAACCATTTCCATCAGCTTTAGTCGAATATTACAGGCAACAGTCAAAGGTGACAACCAGCCGCTAGACCTGCACCTCTGCCGCCTAGGGAATTACCAGTTTCAAGGGGAGGTGATCACTGGGAGATCACATCACATTATTACAACCCGTCAGCCTTTATTTTTACCCTAGCAAGGTGAAGGGGTGATTGTTTCTAAAAACTGGGACAATGTGAGGTCTTAGACTGGCAAGGCTAAAAGGAAACCCAAACGTTTTTAAGGAATGGTTTAGCCATAAACGGCAGGAAAGTAACCATCAAGATCCACCCATGCTTAGCGTGCTGTAGCAAGCTGTGAGCGTGCTATCTTTACTCTTTGTGCCCTCCATAAAAATAAAATGTGAGTAATCCCCCGCCTCACAAAGGCACTAGAAAGCACATTAACTTAAGACACTTAATCTGAACCAGCCAGATGACCAGAAATGAGCGTTCAGTTCAGGGCATGCTCAGGTCATGCTCTCCCCTGAAATGTGAGGCATCATACCGGCCTTACACGGACGCTTCACAAGCAAATTAAATCCTCGCTAAATGAAGTGCTCAGTTTTACCTCACGCTGCAAGACGCCCTGCCCTTTCTCTTCTACACACACATGCGTGTTTAGAAACGTACATTTTTGTCTACAGGCTGCCAGGACCTGAGTTGGATTTCAGTCACAGCTCTCCCTCGCACCCGTGAACCCACGTATCATTAATGCGTTCGTTAACACATCGTTTTGGGGGTGTAAATTTAGGCTTGTGCTGCACATCACCCGCATCGGCGGGATTTCGGGTGCACCTTGCAGAGCAGAACCAGTGACAACCTCGCCACTCACGGGCACAACCGTCTTTCAACATCCAATTGCACAAACCCTGTGCTATGACAAGACACATGTAAATATACATTTTATTATATGTAAGAGAACATTCTCTATTTCACAACTGGTAACCATGGTCGCAGTTTTGGATCAAGGCATGGAAGAGTACGTAAACACCAACGTCTATTTCATGGTGGCAGGAAGCTCCGCTCCTCTCTCAAAAGCCTGGGTGATTGAAGAATTCACAGATATACCTGGACACTTCAACACCAGCGCGTTTCCTGACTGGTCTGAAAGGAAGCAGCCTGATGAATGTTCAAACTCAGAACCGTTATAAATTAAAGATGTAAATACATATTTTTTAGGTTCTGTATGACTGATTTTTGGACAAGCACTTCATAGGGTTTTTCTATCACCTTCAGAATTATTACACCTTCATTCATTCAGACAGAGTAGTCTGCATTCAAGGTTTCCTCCTACCAGTAATATTGGAGCCTTCTGTCATTTTATACATGATCATGACCTGTAAAAATCAAGGCAGATGATACATTAGTTGATTAAAAAAAATAATCAGTAAGCGTTTGGTGTTGCACAGCAATTTATTTCCAGGTGACATGCTTGCTATAGGAGGATCTTTCAATAATTCCGTATGAAGCACCTCATATTTGCCGCTCATCCTCACACCAGCCTGTCTCAACAGGTTGTCACAGTCTGCATGAGATGGGTCCAGCCTGAGTGGCTGCTAGTCCTCAAAGGCTGCAAGAGTGCTTATGCTGCGCCCTCAAGACAGGTATCTGAGCAGTGCTGTACATCCTTCACTTGACTGAAAATTGCAAATCACACAACAGAACACAAAAGTCATTTTATTACCGCAACAAACGAAGGAGTTTAATTCATTATGAACTACATGGTTTTTGTGAAAGGGTATCAGACTTCTCAAAAGAAAGTATAAAACAGTTCGTGTCCCAAAAAATCCGTACTTTCTGGACTCGGCTTTTATTACAATTTTATTTTTTTTCACAGAAAAAAAGTTTGTCACAAGAGAAAAATATTTACTATGTATACATTATTTTGATAAAAAACTGTCCAAGACAACAAACAGGATAAAAGGAATTGGATTCCTTAGATTTGTTATTTATAGCTGCACATAGATATGTCCATATGCCATACACACACTACTGCTAAATGTCACTGTTAACAAGTAAAGCACCACCAAGAATTGTTCTGCATCACTGAAGTAACACAGTTTGAAACTTTGAAAGGCATTAAACAGCCACCTCCTTCCATCAAATAAATAGGTAACCTTAAACACCACTTGAAAGACAGAATTACATACATTTAACTGCACTGAAATCAAAACCACTGCCTGATTAATTACACATTTAGACATCTAGCTGATGTGCCAAACAATTCAGAAGACCTCTAGGCATCGCTAGCTCTGCATCATAAGAGTGCAGCGACATAATGGTGATAGGTTCTTCTAGCTGTACTGATGAAGTAGAAATGATCACTAAAATAACAAACACTGCATGTTTTAGAATTCTCACTTATTCTTTTCCCCCTAAAGTTAAGTTTTAAAAGAGTATTAAAGGCATGATTATACAGCTTTATGTTGAGGTATTATTTCACATGAAATATTGCTTGTGTTGGAATAAACTCAGCTTTTCTTTCATCTCTTACACCATAGTACTCTAGAGCTCACCTGCCTGTCAATATTTGGGAGATTATAGACTGAACCACCACTAGCAATAACAGAAGTTACTCATTACATCTCCAAAACCCAACAGTTAACCAGACATCTCAAAATGCAAACACCGCACGCCTGCCCACGCGTTCACACGAACAGCCCACACTTTCTCCTGTCAGGTTTTTGGTTAAAGGACAGGCTATGTGAGGGTCAGCACTCATTACAAGGTGTCTCAACGACAGCTATGACAATCCCTATGACCTGATCTCGCAGCTCCGATTCACGTGAATTGCAAGGGAAAGCTCATGAAGGGTCACAAGATTTGGACACTTGCAGATGACTTAGTAAAAACAAGGTGGTAAGAACAAGATTTGGTCCCTAACCTTCTGCCTTTCAGTAAATAGTCATGCCACCAGAAAAAAAAGTTTTAGGAATTTTCAATGCCTGTTAAACCTTTTGGCCCTTTTCCTCCTTAGCCCCATGAGAAGATTGTATTATATTATTTCCATTTACTTTAGAGGAAATAAAAATATTCTTTTCTTAAATAATACGAAAAGAAGCTTATGTTCTGAAATGCCTTTACTTAATTAGTCTCAAACCTCTCCCAGCAAATCTATCCACTGAGCTCAAGTACATGGTAATTCAGGAAGTTACAGCTGTTTTTAAGATTAAGACCAAACTGTACATGTCAGTTTAGCTGTGGCTTGATTAAATTTTCATCTACAAGTCTAACACTAACAGGTGAGTGCCTGAACATACAATACTCAATTCATTCTTCCAAGGTAATTTTTTTGCATTTACTAAGATCAAGCATATCAGAAATTGGAAATGGGAAGGAGTAAACAAGCCAGCAAAGTAGCAACCCAAATCACCCTGCAAATTCTCCATCTTCTCAGGGAACAACAGTTAGGTGGCTGGCAGACATCCTAGATGCACCGCTTACTACACAAGCATCCTCGGAGGCTGGGGTATTAAGACACAATAGAAGCTCTTGAAATCAGAGGGACAGCAATTAAAAAAAAAAAATCTTCACAAAAAGAAACACAAATTGAGTTTTCTGCTTGTTTAATAAAAGCTTGCAAGGCACCTGTTCCAACTGAGTTGCAACTTCTACAGAAAAACAGATCAAAACTTGCAAAATGTTCCCCCAGCCCTTCCAGGGAGTTAAACCTGTGACCTGGTTGAAACCCAAGCTCGGGTTGTGTGTACAAGGCCAAGGTAATTATGCCCTATTGTCGTCCTGAGGGATATCATGAAACTTACTGTTTTCTTTTTCACATAAAGTGGAGATTAGAACAGACACTAACACTTTTGCTAATCCATAGCTGGATGAGAAATTCAGGCTCATCATTTTCTGAGACACGATTCTTCCAGTCACTCACTTTAAAAATGATGCCTTTTTACTGGAACAAGAGCAACGTTTCTCCCACATAAAAGGCTCCTTCTGTTACTTAAGGCTGCTGTGCCAATAGTGCTGCAATACAATTTTCTCTGATAAAAAAAGCAAGGTAAAAATCTTAAGTGATTCTCCTAAAGCAGAATCAATTGAAGTATCAAGAATACATCTTTAAAACTATGACAAAACTAATAATAACAACTATGTCACAGTTCAAATAAAGCTCAACATGTTTGTTTAAACATGTATAAAGGCCAGCGTGCTACAAGATAGTTTTCTTTAGATGTACGGATGGCCTCATCTGTGTTTTTCTTAACGTGTAAGTATTCAAACTACGTTCTGTGTGGTAACATCCATAGAGCATTGCAGGAAAACACAACAGGCAGTCAAGGACAGTTCAACACTGCATCTTGGCATGGCAGTCTAAGGCACGAAGCTGTAAACTACGCGACTTCATCCACCCAAGTGCAGTTGTAACCCTGACGTTTGCTACCTGGAATGCCTTATTGCTGTCATGAAATGATATTCACAAATTATCAACTTCAGGCCAGTAAATGACTGACACACAGATACATAATTCCTTGACAGCAATTCAAAGAAACTTAACATGTATAAGGAATTCTAAACTTACTTCCAAATATTACATCTACCTCCATACTAGCACATCCTCCTCCGGCTGTGCTTTTGTTGTTATATGGAAACTGAAAAGTCTGAAACAGCCCAGTGCAGTGAAACCCGTGCACTTGTGTATAAGCAGACGGCATCTGGCCAGAGACACACACACACACACATACACACACTACCCTCAACACAAGGGCCGTATCCTCCGAAACAATATTGACTTTTAACATGTATCTCAGTTATCCTGATATGTGTTTCTCTCAGTGATCACATCCGGTATATTTGGTGGATTTATCTGAACGTGGGTTTCAAATGAAATGCAAAACTTAACATCTTGTTAACACCTATAGGCCTAAAAATAATTGAAAGTAAAAAAAAGATTACAGATGTGTTGACTTTTACAATAAAGCTTTTTTTTTTTTAAATCACTTTGATAGTGATAATAGGCTTAAAAAAAAAAAATAAAAAATCTCAGCACTACCTGTTAGTGTAAAGTAAGCAAATACCTCTGCACAGAGCAGACAGGAATCACACACATACACCAACATGCTGCAGTTTCTACTAATTGTAGAGTTAAAAAATATCTGAATCTGCATTTTATCAACAAGTGCAGTAAGGATGACTTTGCACCTTTCATTTGCAGACTGGTTTGCAGATTTTTCAGTTGAAGGTTCATTCTGTTTTGTCAGATACTTCATTAAAGACATCTGGGCTCCAAAGAATCATTCCCACATGTGTGACAGACTGATCTCTGGACCAGGTGTTACATGAAGCTGTAACTGCAGGTAACCCATAACGGGTCAATAACCTCTTCCAAAACTTATGTCCTGGCTTTTTGTCCAGCTACACCTACGTAAGCAAAGCTACCGCTACCTTTCATTGGATTGTCCATTCACAACACCAGGATCAAGCCCAGTAGTGGAATTAAAGTATCGTTCATTCCCTCGAAAGTGTATCAGCCAGCAACAAACAGGATGAACAGATAATTTGTTAAGAAAAACAGCTGCAGAGGCAGCAGGGGCCATGGAAGACAGATTTCAGAGGGAAGCGAGACTGCAGAGTACTTGCCCAAATTTTCAAGGATCCTGGCTTGAAATGAGGATATAAAAATAGCTCTGAACAAGTGTACCAATGGTGGTGATTATAGTGTTTTAAATTACAGTTATGGCACTACCTAATATAACTCTCACATAGTAAGTTGAACGAAACACGTATCACCCACCTCTCCCCACACACTTACACATCTATACCAGCGCGCACACAGGGTGACAGAAGTGCAGAAGTCTCAGTAGCAAACCTAGTTGTCCTACTACACTTGCCCAAGAACGAGTATGGAATACAGGTGTATACTGGCCCATTCTGATGGCTACTAAGACACACATATGCACACACATATACACATTTAAGGATGGAAAAATCCTGAAAAGTTCTTTCCAAACCAAAGATCTGACCTTCTCAACTCCTACTGCTCGGTCTGTATCCAACCACCTTTACCAACATGCCTCTAACAGTGCAGAGATCAGTGCCTTAATCTATGAAATTGTTGTTTAAATGAAATCTTCCTTATTTGACATATATAAACACTATAGCTACACATAAGATGCATGGATGTGTGTTTGACAAACATAGAAATGTTTAGAGTGGAAGACAGGAAGAATTAAAACAACCAAAAAACAAAAATCCCAAACACTTACTTGAACAGACGTGGGATACCGATTGCTTTCTTGCTAGAAAATAAAAGCTTAAATGAGCTCTTTAAATAACTTTTATGCAGTTACTGAAGTCTGCCCAAATCAGCTCTCTAACGCTAAAGTTAGAAATCTCATTTACATGAAGATTAAGATGATCTTATAATGGGAAGAAAAATGCAAAACTGTGGAAGACTGTCACACTTGGTAGAGACTGTAAAATTGATACATTCTCCTATTTCCTACAAGAATGGTGTCTCTGTCTGTTGATCCGTAGTTCAAAGAATTCCAGTTTGGTAAAATGAAGTTGTCGATACACTGCCATCTGCAAAAATAACTTCCTTGATAAAAAGGAACTTTTCCAACTGAATTTCATTCGCAATCAGTCCTCAGAAGGAAGCCTGCAGGCTTTTTCATGACTGGAAGGATATCACAGTGTTGATTCTATATACAAAGTAGGATCTATTCCAGTATACTCGAGTAAAATAATTCACGTATGGAGAATAGTTCATTTTGATTTCATGACAAAATCGTCCGTATTTTGAGTAGGCATAGCTGTCACCTTCCTCACAAACCACCTGTCGGAAAAGAAGATCTAATTAAAATTGTGAAGATAAGTGGCCGCAGAACGTAATTCTGCACATTTAATTGTGTTCTGTAAATTTCACTTACGATAGACATTTAATTTCCATACCGTGTGAGTCCAATAAGCAGAAAACATATGCCCCTCTAATTTGTTTAACCATCTAAAATAGCCCTTGTGAATCAATACCTCTGTCAGGATAGCAGACATTAAACCCAGTGTACTTCATTCAATTCAATGGAAATTATCCACATGCCCCATTTACCCAGTACTTCAAACCTGACCTGCACATAGCATACCACCTGTGTAGGGAAGGAGATCTTCAGTTACATTCTCCAGCCCAAGTAAGTCTGACATTCCTAATAAAGACTGAATGTGTCGCCCTATAAATTCCAACCAATTGACTTGGAAGCAAATTGCTTGTGTGTTTTAGCATCTACTATCCACTATCTTTGAAGAAATGTTTGCTACTCCTTCTGATGGCATGAATTCACATGGTTTAAAAAAAGGTGGTATGACAAATTAATAGAGAAAAATCTGTTGGAAACACAAAGTTATTTCCCCTAAGCTACAGTCCTTCAGCAACAGGCTGCTGGAAAACATCTGTCTTGCCCTGTCAATAATCACATGCTCTTAGCCAGTATCAGAAATAGGATATTGTACTAGGGCTACAGGACATAGTCCAAGCTAGAAACTTACCACCTTGAACACTGCAATCTGGAAAACACATCCATAGACCTGTGCACAGCCTAACAGCCTGTCCAGTGGCTCTCTTACTTTGGGAATAAGTAAACGTGGCAGTTTCCAACTACATCTGCCCCAGCTTCCGCTAGTTTGGAAAGTCTTGATAATCTTTCAGTACAACTTAAGACAATTTTTGTCAAGCAAGCAAGAGTTTTGTTTCAAAGTCTCCTGAGACAACACACTGTATCAAGCTTCAGGAACAGATTGTGTCAACTTTCTGAAAAAAATACTTTATTCCTGTTGACCATTCCAATATTTTTTCTACAACTATCGTTTTTAGCATCCAACCCAGTATGGACTCAGCCACAAACAGGAAGCGTAAGTGATATTCATTACTAACCAACTAGTCTTGTTCTAAAAATATTGAACACTCCGTTGTCTACGTTTAAAGTTCTTTTGTTACAGATTTATATCACAGACATTCAGCAGAATGGATTTTAACTGAAACTCTCATCAGGAATCTTCCTTTCCCCTTCTTAATCTCCCCATTATAAATAGATTAAACCTTGTCACTTTGCCAATCCTAATTACACAGAAATAGTTAGTGATTGCTGTTGTGTACTGACAGTGCTGTGTGTGGAATTTATCAAAGACAGGCTCCTTGCATTGGAGACTGTCTTTTGATATTTTTCCCCTACTTTGACTGAAATTATCATTGCAAGCACCAACCACTCTGAAAAGTGCTGGGGAGTGTTCCTTAGGATGAACTGCTGACTAACGGTGTGTTAGGAATCAAAGGAGGAAGAAACTCATTCTGATACAGGAATCAAACAAAAGCTTAAAGACCTGACAGTGAAACTATGCTGCTGAAGTATTATGTGCAAAAGAGAAGCATGCAGGAAGCATGGAGATGAGGAAATGGAATCCTGAAATTGCGGTTAAATTGTTCCAGCTGACATCCTAGGTGTGAAGGGGGAACAGGAACTTACACAAAAACAGAAGTGAGAAGAAAAAGAGAGATACACGCTGATTATCAATGGTGGAGATTATTCACACACTCTGTTATGGTACAGTCTATAGGTTACAACACAGAATAATCACGGCATACACAATTTTAGCAGTGAGGCAAAGGAGGAAAAAGGAAGATTTCAGCAACGGTAAGGAAGTTCATAGAAAACCAGAGACAATATCCTCCATGGATAAACTGGCCAGGAAACCTACAAGTGAAGCCGACACCAGTTGTACATTCCTGGGGAAATTAAAGAATAATCCCCTAAAAACATACCACCCCTATTATTCCCCCAAATGAAAGCAACTACAGAAATCAAATGCCCGCATTATAATTGCTTTTGAAATGTGCATCATCAAAAGTAGTGCTTATAAAATACCTAACACAGATGAACAGCTTGGATTTTTCCCCAAGAACGGAATATAAGGCTATATACAAGAAACATATGCATCCTTCCCATTAAAAGAAGAAAAAAAAACACAACAAAAAAGCATTCAACCCAAGGATTAACCTGGCATAGTTAATAGACAACAGGCTGTAATGTCAAACAGATGCTTACGTTCTTTTCTTAGTCAGGAAACCAACCAGATCAAGCTAACCTGTGATTCCTTAGAAGTAACTGGTGATTCCCTCTCTCCTGTTGACCTGGGAATAAGCAACCAAAGCCTACGTGGGTTTAGGACCACTCCTCCCTTTTTATAGTTTGCTGGATTCCCAGGAAGCAGACAAACAAGCAGTAATGCGATCACTTTCAAAACCCCACAGCATTCCCTACTTCAGCAGCAAGAGCAGCACAGTATTTAATGATGGGCAGAAAAGCAGCACAGAGGAGGGGTGAGGGCAGTTAAAGAACAGTATAGGTAAGATTACAGGTGTGTAAGGAAGAGACAAACCAAAACTTAATTAATCATTTTTTAAATGCATGAGTCTTTGTCTACATGTCAATTACAATCAGAAAAGTAAAATCAGCATTATAAGATTTCTCTGTAAATGAATTATTTATGCATTCAAACATTCATTTTTTCTGTTACTTACATGACCATTAGCAATATCCAGCAGGTCTTTAACTCTGCATCCTCTCACCGGTCCCACTTCATTGCAAATTGAATCTTCAATAACCAGAAAATTTGCTTTGTAAGATGTAAGTATCTTATAAATATCCTCTGCTGACCTCTTTGAGTAGATCTGATAAATCTATAAATTAAGAAAACATGTTCAAGCAATGCGAAAATCAGTGATAAATACTTGGGGGGGAGGGTGACTCCTCTGCAGTAACAAATTATGTGTACACATCAAGCTATACAATGTTTGGTTTTGGAACCTCCAAAACAAGTGAGGAAATGGCCAGATGAAGGGGAAGTATTTGTCTCTGCTGATGGCAAGTTCTTATATGTTGAGTGGCCTGAAAAGTCTTCAGAAATAATATTTTTATGTTTGTTTCTGTGCAGAGTGAAGAACTTGATACTCCCTTCCCTGTTTGCTGGACTCCTGTGTCCTTCCTTCTAACACATTTTTTTTTCCTCATTACATCTGGGTGAAGAGGAAGACAGTTCCTCTGAAATGCTTTCCATGTCAAGGATCTTGCTACAGATTTCCATTTCCCCACTGTAATCCTGGAGCGTTCAAACACAGACTGAGAGCTAACGTAGAACAGCAATTTTGATTTCTTTGCAGTCACTGGGTAAGTTCGCTTTGTGACTTTCTCCCTGACAAAATGCACAGAATAAAAATTGCTCACAGCCATTCAGAAATGACCACTGCTCAGTAAAGAATCTTAGAATCATCGAATGCTTTGGGTTGGAAGGGACCTCAAAGATCATCTAGTTCCATTGCCCCTTCCATGGGTAGGGATACCTCCCACTAAACCAAGTTGCTCAAAGCCCCATCCAACCTGGTCTAGAACACCTCCAGGGATGGAGCATCCACAGCTTCTCTGGGCAACCTGTTCCAGTGTCTCATCACCCTCACTGTAAAAAATTTCTTCCTTTTATCTAGTCTAAATCCACCCTCTTTAGTTTAAAATGATTACCCCTTGTCCTGTCACAATAGGCCCTGCTAAAAAGATTGTCCCTGTCTTTCTTATAGGTCCACTTTAAATTCTGAAAGGCCACAATAAGGTCTCCTTGGAGCCTTCTTTTCTTCAGCCTGAACAACCCCAACTCTCTCAGCCTTTCTTCATCAGAGAGGTGTTTCAGCCCCCTGACCATCTTTGTGGCCCTCCTTTGGACAGGCTCTTATTGGTCATTGTCTTTCCTGTGCTGAAGACTCCAGAGCTGGACACAGTATTCCAGGTGAGGTCTCACCAGAGCAGAGTAGAGCAGCAGAATCCTTGACTTACTGGCCACGCTTCTTTTGATGCCCAGGATATGGTTGGCCTTCTGGGCTGCAAGTGAACATTGCCGGCTCATGCCCAGCTTTTCATCCACCTGTAGCACCAAGTCCTTTTCTGCAGGGCTGCTCTCAATCCACTCATCCCCTAGCCAGGGGTTGCCCCAACCCAGGTGTAGGACTTGGCACCTGGCCTTGTTGAACCTCATGAGGTTCACATGGACCCACTTCTCAAGCTTGCCTGGGTCCCTCTGGCATGTCAACTGCACCACTCAGCTTGGTGTCATCTGCAAACTTGCTGAGGGTGCACTTGATCCCATTATGTCATTGATGAAAACGCTAAACAGCACTGGTCTCAGTAACGGACCTCTGAGGGACACCACTTGTCACTGGTCTCCATCTGGACATTGAGCTGTTGACCACAACCCTCTGGACATGGTCATCCAACTAATTCCTTATCCCTCAAAGAGTCCACCCATCAAATCCATATTTCTCCAATTTGGAGAAAAGGATGTTGTGGGGGACTGAGTCAAAGGCCTTACACAAGGCCAGATAAATGACATCTGTAGCTTTTCCCTTGTCCACTGATGTAGTCACTCGATCATAGAAGGCCACTAGTTTGGTCAGGCAGGACTTGCCATTGGTGAAGCCATGCTGGCTGTCTCAAATCACCTCCCTGTCCTCCACATGCCTTAGCGTAGCTTCTAGGAGGATCTGTTCCATGATTCCATGACCTTCCCAGGCACAGAGGTGAGGCTGGCAGGTTGGTAGTTCCTGGGGTCCTCCTTTCTACCCTTTTAAAAAATGGGTGCAGTGTTTCCCTTTTTCCTGTCACCAGGGACTTCACCTGACTGCCAGGACTTTTCAAATATCATGGAAGTCACTAAGTGCCAACTACATCAGCCAGTTCTCTCGGGACTCTGGGATGCATCTTGTCAGGTCCCATAGATTTATGCATGTTCAAGCTCCTCAGGTGGTCACGAACCTGGTCTTTGCCTACGGTGAGAGGGACTGTGCTCCCCTGGTCCCTGTCTTGTGGTCCACCAACTCAAGAGGTGTGAGGAGAGGGGCTGCCAGTGAAGACTGAGGCAAAAAAGTTGTTGAGTACCTCAGCCTCCTCCTCCTCCTCTGTTGTTACCAGCCTGCCAGTCTTGCTCATCAGGGGCATACACTTTCTTTGACCTTCCTTTTCTGGCTGACATACCTGTAGAAGCCCGTCTTGTTATTCTTTGCATCCCTTGCCAAGTTCATCTCTAGCCATGCCTTGGCCTTCCTGACCCCATCCCTTCTCCACCAGGCAGCAGCACTATACTCTTCCCAGGATACCCATCTCTGCTTCCACTGCCTGTGCATTTCCTTCTTGCCCTTTAGTTTGACCAGCAGGTCTCGACTCAGCCATGCTGGTCTCTTGTCTTCCTTGCCTGATTTCTTACACCTGGGGATCGAGAGCTCTTGCACTCTGTGGAAAGTGTCCTTCAAGGTCTGCCAGCTCTGTTCTGCTCCCTTGTCTCTGAGTGCCGTTTGCCAGGGCATCTTATTGAAGAGCTGGAATTTTTCTTTCCTAAAATTCAGAGTCCTGTCTTTACTCTTTGCCTGCCCCATATCCCTCAGGACTGTGAACTCCACCAGTGCATGATCACTGCAGCCCAGGCTGCCTCCAACCTTGACATCACTGATTAGCTCACTTGTGTTGGTGACCATCTTGTTAATGAGTTTATAGATTATGTCTCGGTCTTACCTTGTTATCTTTCTTTACAAGACATCATGCTCTTTTCTCATCTGAGACTGTAAACACTTTGGAGAAAAGGCAGTATTTGGAATGCCAGTCACATGTAGTAGGAGTGGCACCAAACAAATAATTTGCATTGCCAGGTGGCCTGGGCAGCAGAGGACAGCAATGCAAACCTGTGTGTCATGAGAAATGTTACCAGGTCATCTTCCTTGGTGCACTAACACTTGCAGAACTCCCACATATCTCAATCACGCCATTCCCTCTTACATGATGGAACAGTCTATATAACCCTGGTAATACACACACATCTGTGGAACTGGATACTCACATTTTCATTTCTTTTTAGAAGATCATCATCATTATATAAAGGCAAGCTTGACACCATCCATCCAGTACAAAGCTTAATCACACCCATTAACTGTGGGCTGCCTGCAAACACTGCAGTCACAGGAGCTTGTCGTCTGCGAAAGCAACATCAACATACACATCTGAGTACAGGATGCATTTCTCAAAATAATATTTTGTATTTTATATACTGTGTGAATCTTTTGAGGTGCTACGGTATGAACTGGAGTACATGAAGATGTCACTGGGTGTCTAATTACAATTGATGTTGCTGCTGCACTGGCAGTAGTTTCCTTGCCAGGAAAAGCTCAGAGCTGCAGCAGTAGGGACTGTGTAAGGAAGGGCTCCTGCTGGGCCAACGGCTGATGGCCATTCTCCTCCCCTCTTTGCAATCCGTGGAGAACCATTCAGAGTGGTCCTGGAACGGATCAAACCATTGCTTCTCTGAATGGTTGTTGACTCATGACAAAACAAGCTCGGGAGGGAGGGCAGGTAGAAGGAGAACAATATGATGTTATCTTGTAAAGGAAAGATTTGTGATTATTTTCAATTTGATCTCTAGGACCATGCATTTCATCATCTACGAGTAAATAGTGTCTCATGATATAGAATAATGTCTACAGTAATTATGTTTCTGAGTTTGGTTTCATCTTTTGACCATTCCTATTCCTGCATTAATTAAAAAAAACTTTCCCTAAAGTCATTGTCAAACTTGATTACTAGTTTGGGCAACTTTTCCTGCAGAGAAAATTCAAAATAAATCCATATTATCAGAGAGAAAAATTTAAGAAAATATACTGTAATAATGACATTCAATTAAAATTCCGATATGGATATCTAAGTATATTCTTAAGGAAAAAAAAAATAAAAATCTTTATTTTCATTAAAAATATGAACAGCTGCTACAAATAAGGGTCAAATTACTCTTAGTTGAGTGAATCTCAAGGCAATTCACCATGATTAATTATGTACTTGAAGTGTAATATATGCAGACTAACGTAAAAGCCATTAGGTACTTGGCATTATTCCACTTGCTGCCTTGAAGAGCTACAGCAGTGACAAACAACATACACTACTATTATTAACAGAAAGAAGAATTTGGCTGGAACACCGTAATTACCAGCCTTGTCTTTTCTGAAGATGAACAGGTTGACATTACAGACTACATAAATATAGAAAATTCTAAAAATATGTAGTTAAAGGTAAGTAAGTTATCTGAACACAGGGGATCTAATTTTCAGGGGAGTGTAATTCCTAATGACGCAGTTCAAAGATTGAATGAGGCCAGAATCCAGTTCTGAAACTTTTGGTGCAAAGACAAATGTATCTGTGGAAATAACTTGGTATTAGCTGTGTATATGGCTCAAAACAAACTATGTAACATAGCTCAGTATTTGCTACGCCCTGCCTAGCCAGACAGGTAAGAACCCTCCCAGCATTCTGGAAATTAGGTCTAGTAATGATATTAAATGTTATTTGCTTGAGAGTTTCATGATCTTCTCCTCTAGTAATCAATGATAAATTTTTGTTTCTTTCCATGGGAATAATACCAAACTTAAAATACGCATTTGTCCTCCCATACATCATGGAAGGACTTAGCAAGGGAAAAACTCAGATTAACTCACAAAATGCTGAGTTAAAAATACTCTGACAAAGCAGTAAAACAGAAATGTAGGACTTCATACTTACTTTATCCATGTCATAAGTTCTACTGTATCAGGATCATAGAATTCTTGTAGTTCTGAAAGCTCTGTCATTATCCTAGGGAAAAACTGATGGAAACATATTTTTTATTCTTTACAGTCAAAAAAATAATCTATAAAGCATCTCATTATATTAAGGCCTTAAGTAACACAACAAAAATGGGTTTCATCTGAATTTTCCCTCCTGACTGGTATTTTTGTTTGAACATTTTGCAAAACACAGTTCATACTTACCTGACAGCAAGTTCTCATCTCTCTCTATTTTATTAGAATACTTATAATTTTAAAAAACCCCAAACAAACAACAAACCAAAAACCACATACACAAATAATATAGGTAGCAACAACATTCATCAAATTTAACTGGCTTTAAATGCATCAAAACCACAGCTCAGGTTTTCACATGCAAATGCATGTAAATAAAGGCACTGAACCAAGAAGCTGATAAATCTCTCATGGTAAATCTGCTTGAGCAGGAGGGTTTGGACTGTTGTGATTTCATGGACAGGCACTATGCAAGAGGGACAGGAGAGAAGAAATTTCCTAGAAGAGCATTATGTGGGCAGTCTGCCCTGGACTTTCCTCCAACTTTTACTTCAATCACTGCAGTGAAAGGAAGTACAATATATTGTATGAAGTAGGGTATTTCTCAGATTATGATCTTGAAAAACATTTTTGGAAAAGGAGGGATACTGGGAAGTCAGTCAGAATGCCACTGCCATCAGACCAGCCCAGACTGCAAGCCTACACCACGGCTTCCCTTATCCTGTCATGTTTGAGAGTGAAGGAACAAAAGGTCGTTTATTAAGATGGGAGATTTTGTCAGTCTTTGAGCCATTTTGAGGGTTCATCTGAAGAAGGCATGGCTAGAAGCTGGCCAGCCTGGAATGGCTGGAGCATGTTCCTGCTGTTGTAAATGCGAAGTGAAAGCAATTGGATGTCAGCTCTTTTTGAAAAGGTTGAAATTTACTGGTTATGCCAGACTAAAAGGACAACTTACTTTTGGACAGCCACAGTGGACAGATGGTTGGAAGTGGAAGCCTGCTTTTATCTGAGGAGTTTCCACCCCCAGTACCTGAACGATTCAGCTGCCAGGTGATAACACCTCCAGCCAGCCATGCTAGGGTAGCACAAGAACAGCTGCCAGATGTGCGTCTCAGAGCTGACAGCTGCAGCAGTGCTGTTATACCTACACCTGAACTGTCCCCAGAACAACAGGCAGACGGGAGGAGAACCAGCTTCACTTATCAATCAGAGCCCTCAGAAAAATCTAGTTTGATGAGGGACTGTGCCAGACAGAGCCAGAAGGCAGCCAAGTAGAAAGATGCTGAGCTGTACACTCAGCCATTTATAGCCACGCTAAGAGATTAGGAGCCTCAAGGCACTTGCAGTGTCCCATTACTATTAATCAAAGTTTCCAAGCTCAGGAATGAATTACGAACCTTAAAAGCAAAAGCTGGATCTGCAATGGATGAAGCCCTCTAGAGTCCAAACCTCCACACTACTTCTACTATAATCTGAGATATAATTATTTGGTCAGCTAAACTAGTTTCCTCTACTGTAATAGATTTTGTAACTCTTTTGAGCAACTGTAGCTTCTTCTCAGGAGACTCTCTATTGCTCTGGCAGAAATGTGTAAAAAGTCAGACTACACTGCAACCAAAATATCTGTTTTAAGATAGAGGTTACAAAATCTGTTAAAATACTGTTGGTCAAGAATGTCTTTTATATTCGAAGTCTTACATAACTATTCAAACTAACTATTTGGAAGCTAAGTCCATATAGCAGAGGGTTACACTTTATGGGATATTTCCCATATTTTTTGCATTTACAGAAGTTAAAAAAATCATTTCTAAACACTATTCCTTCCAGTCTGTGACTTGCAATAAAGAACTAGGTATTTATTTTAAATATGGAAACATCTGTAGCTTTGCTTCCCTACACTGTAGTATATACATCCCTCTACACAGTGCTCTGCACAAAGGATTTAGCTCCATTATAATTTGATGGGAGCTCTTCAAGCAGATTATTTGTGTATGGCTCCCATAATTTTACTTCCATCTAACCTCACTCCCAATAAAACCAAGACCAGGGAAACACAGTTCTCAATAACCCAAGGTTTTATTTGGCAGCATTTTACTTCTTGAGTCAGTTTATATATCCAAAGCATAATAGCCGACTATAACAAAGTCTTCACTTTAAATTTAAACACTTAACAACAATAAATGATGATTAACAAGTGAAATTGTCAAAGACCTAATACTGAAAAATATAAACAGTTTTGTTTAAAAAACCAAAACATATTTTCAGTGGCAGACAGCTTTTATTTCATCATAGATACTTCATTTCACCAACTATAATTCATTATATTTCCTCATCATTTGGACTCATATTGTGCCTGCATACAAAACAAAACCCACAAAGGTACCTTTTCTTACCTCCTTCCACAAGCTGAACCCAATTATTGTGGGAACTGCCATGCTCAGAATAAGAGCCTAGAAAAGACATGTTAGAAGAAAAGGATTATGCACTGCTCTCCGTTCTCCAGCCTGGACTATCTGGTGATTCTGCTCATAGTTGGCTACAGTCATGCCTGAAACTTTAGAGTGATGGTAGGTGAAACTGGTTTTCTGTCAGGCAAAACACTCCCCACAAACAAGAATTTGCCTAATTTAGCATGGAAAAAATTATTTGACCCATGATAACTTTATCATCGTAGTAGAGGTGGTTAATTAGTAATCAAATAATAACAATGCAATGCGCACGTGATGTAGCGAACAGAAGAAAAGTAAACCCTTCACATAAAAGTGCTATGAGATAATCTGAGAAGGGAAAGGCATATGAAACAAGCGTTTCAAACCTCTGATCTTGTTGATGCTTTTGTTCGGATTAACAACAGTTATATGCAAAGCCCATTCTTCAGTACACCATCATTCTAGCTGATGTGAGTTTTGCTTTGCAAAAAGGAGGAAATAGCTCACATGGTACAGGAAACATTTGGTAAGGAATGCACAAAAGGCGTTCTCATTATAATATGCTATTAACACATCTACTATATTAATAGTATAAAAAAGCATAAAAGCTGCTAAAAATTGCACAATTGCTAAAAATTGCACAATTGCTAAAAATTGCACAAAATAGCAACTCTTGGCAGATTAAAAATAAAGCTCAGGTTGGAAGTGGGGGAGTTGTTTGCACTGTAGCACTAGCTTATCTTCAATCACAACATGTCTCTATAATGGCCACACATGAACAAGTCTTAATCAAAGTAATTCCACTTGCCTTTTCTTATGAAGCAGTTTTACTCTCAGCAATTAAATACACCCAGCTACCATTTTTAGCCTCACTTCCTAATGAAACAAGGCTTATATCAATACTTCAGAGATGAAAACAGCTGTGCATGTTATGAGGAAAGGCTGTGGTGTGAACATTTTATCACCAAGTATCAGGCAACATGAGAAAGAGTGAGATACTAAGAATGAAATACACAGAAAAAGCAGACTATATGAGATCCACTGCTCACAAAACTACATGTCATTTTAACAGGTTCTTCTAAAAGTCTTAGGTAATTGTCTGAAAAGTTACAGTAACCCCCAAGACATTGGCAACAGCAGCTCACCAGCAATATCGGGTGCACAGCCTTCAGTCGAAGCCACTTGAAAAGCGTCATCCAAAGTTCGGGAGAGCACACACCAAATGCAGCAAGCATGCAAACATAAGGCGTCCATAGATACTTCATTCTGAAAAACATTGCAACAACTTAGTTGGGACTCTGCGCACGCCTCTGTATTCAAGCTATTTATAAAAGCATTCAGATTTTTTTAATATGTCAAACACAGTCTGGATGTTCAAGCAATCTGAGATCAGATGTGATGGCACTGAAGGGTAAACCAAGGAAATCTCTAGCAGAAGAGCAGGCACCTGATTATTTGCTGCAAGATGTAGAAGCAAGTTCCAAGGTAAAAGACGGCAAAATCCTTCACAGAGTTCAGGGGAGGTTGAAAGAAAAACAAAGAGACTAGTAAAGTCACTTGGCTGTTGCAGTTTTCCAGCCAAGCAAGGATAAAAAGCAGCTATTCAGCAAAGCTGTACAGACACTGTATTATAAGGGAGCTCCTGAAGAAAGGAAAGGAAAATATTTAATAAACAGTTTATGATTTGCTGGTATTGTCTGCCTCTTAAGGATAGACTAGACATATTAAAACAACTACATGGTAACACAACAGTTTACTTACTTCAAGAATTTGTGAACATTCCGATTTTAGGATGATGAGCGTAATACAAACACAAGCCTGCCACCTTCAAAGGGCTTTATCTGAGAGCCATGATTAGAATAATAACATGTTCCAAATACTAGCTTATGTGGCTTTAAGGACTAACACAATACCTTTGAAAATAGTTTTGCTACTGCTTTAACATGTCAGGCAAAGGTATACTTCATGCTAGTCTAGACACAAGAAGATGGATAAGAAATCTTCCGTGTCCCAATATTCCAGAATATACACCGTTCATCAAAACACTACACAAGAGCTTGCTACAATACAATGTCAAAGGAATTACAACACAGTTCTACACTTAAAATACCATAAAGAAAATTATTAAAATCTGGTTCAATTTATGTCTCAAAATTTGGCTGCATTAGAGCTTGGAAAACACATTAAGGAGACCAAGCACAATTCATCATATATCCGTACCAATTTATAGTCAAAATTATCTTTGCTCTCTCCCCTACTAACTAGTACCACTATATGCCAAACACATTTCTGAAAAGGAGTGAATGTCAAAGGGATGTATGGTGTATGGTGTCCTGTTAGGAATTCCCTGTTGCTTTCAAAAGAGATACATTAAAATCAGACTTACCCTTCCAAACACATCGCTAGACAACCAAGCAAAATTGTGTGAATTACATGATAAACTATTTCTGGCCTCTCTCCAATTCGACCATCCTCAAGTTTAACTGTCTCTTTCAGTGGTTCACCACTGCAGTTGGAGAAAATGACATATCACTTAATTCAGACATTATCTCAGGCAAAGATGTCAATAAAAATACTTCTATGTCTATTAAGCCGGCAGTACACTGAGATCATTCTGTGTCATATCATACAATAGTGTTGCATTGCTTATTTGTTTTTCATACTTCATCACTGATCTAGCAGTACTCGCTGTCCCTCGTTTTAAGACTGCAACTGCTCTGGAACAACAGCTGTGAATTAATACAGTGGGATCACCGCATATGACCGTAAATCCGATTTTAAGGTAATTCAGCAACAAAAGCCAGTGTAATTTAAGAGCGTGCACCCTCTGCAAACATTTGGATAAAGTATGATGCACATGCATTTTAAGTTTCTTCATATCATTAGCTTGGTGAAGAATTATGGAATCTGTAGGATGATAATTGTGTATGAAATGTGTTTTAGTCACATTATTATAAATTCCAGTAATATAAATAAAAATCATAACAGAAATCTTACAACAAATGTTTTTCTACAAACAAGATAGCAAGGCATACAACAGATAACATTTTATTCTACCATGATGTGATTTCACGTTACAATTTTATAATAAGCTTCCTTGTGACAAATGGAAAAATATTTGAGACTATTAATTGCTTCAAAATCAATTTAAAAAACAGAGGGGGGGAAGAGGTTTTATTTTAAGCTTTTCTTTCAAAAGCTGTTGGACACACTGGAGTCACTATCATTATAAAGTAGTAAATAGCTACTTCAGCCACTTGCAAAAAGTCAGTTTTGTTTCATTGTTTTGAATATACTATCATATATCCTATCTAGCAAATATTTTTATTTATAATAATATAATCTTTATCTATTAGAAGTCTTAATCCTTGAAAAAAAATCTATTGATTTTTACTGCAGACAAGTGAGAAATTGGCCCTAATACCTGAGCAGTTACACCACTCATCTTCCACAAGGAAGAATTTCCTAACCACTGAGTTTCCAAGACGTGTTACACCAGCATGTACAGTGTTGCTATTCTTAGTCTGTAAACAGACAGCTCCACTACCCCTTCTCTCAAGGGAACTACGAATCAGTGTGAAACTAAAAATAATTGAGTCAGTTTTACTTTAGCTCTGTTCTGAGCAGCAAAGGCTGATGGGCCTTATCACAGTAAACACGAGTTAAAAAAACCACAGTGAAGCATTAGAAATCTGAAATCCTCTCAGCTTCACTCATCTCACCCTTCATAGTAAAAACAACAAACCCAAAACAGAGAAACAAATTTTCTAGCAACAATGAGATAACTTTGCTGTTGGAAGGGGAAACAGACAAAACATCTTTTTCCCTCTCAATGGGAAGAGACAAACATATCACAAACCATCAGCCAGAGCCCTGAAGGAACTGCACTTATGGGGAAACAAACCAATGACAACTCCCTGTCCCGACTGGAGGGATGCTTGAGAAGCTCCTCCCTAAAGGACATGCTTTAGGAGCCTCTGGTGGACCCTTCCACTGGTGCTCATGTCCTGGCAAGTTCAACAGTGCAATAAACTTTGGAGCAACAAACACAATGACCACTCACTTAGACATCCACAAATATCTTATTTTTAACTAGTATGTTTCAGTATAAGTAAGTTACTTACCAAATTCTCCTAAAAATGACCTGAGTTACAGAAAAAAAGCAGATAATTAATACTAAAATATAGAAAGGCAACAGTGATGACTGTGTTAGTCGCAAAAAAAAGTCTTGGGAGGGTGCCTGAAGAGATTCTTGACAAAGGAGCCAATTCATTGTAAAATTCCTAGTAAGGCAAAAACATCCCATTAAAAACAATAACAACACTCCACCAATTAGGAAAAAAAACAAAACAAAAACCAGCACAACCAGTCTAACCTATTCATGTCACAAAAAACTATTTGAAATTAATCTTTTAAAAGTTATCTTTTTATCATTTGAAACCACTTTGCAAGTACTCTTTAGAGTAACTGTCAAAAGCTTATCTTCCAAAACAGAATCTGTGATCTGAAGACACCAGACTACAACTCTTCTATATCACAAAACCCCAACCTCCCATACAACTCCATTATGAGAACCACAAAGCACTTTGTTGTCACAGTGGATTAAGATTGTAGAGATATTGACGAAAGAAGGTATGCATGTCCTCATTCCAAACAGGGACATGAAGAAGGGAAAGTGCTCATCTGAGATCAGGAACAAGCCCAAGCTACTGCCAAGAAGAGAACCCTTAATGTTGAAATTCTAGTTCTGTGGTGTGGCTGAACCCAGTCGATCATTCTTCTTTCTTAATAAGCAGAAAAGCATATACTCTGCCAAGAAGGACTATCAGTGTGTATTCTAACTGGAACTGGTGCAGCATGTGATGCTGTGAATGCATTCTTGTCTTACTTCGTTTCACTTTTCTCCCTCTTTTCTTTTTCTTTTCCTCCAAGGGAAGACTAGAGAACTGAAACACTTTCAATTAAACAGGATCAGACCAAAGATTAACAGCTGGGCATGTCCAAAGTGGCCTTAAATGACAGATCTTGAAGGTCTTGTGCTGCAAACCATAATTCCAACCCACAGTTTCACAATTTTCTATGCATAGTGGCACCCAGTTTGTCTCAGTCACTGGCTTCATCGCAGAGTTTGATAGCCTGAAAGTAACATGTAGCAAGTCCTCACAGAAAAAAAAAAAATAAAATCCGTAATACCTTGTAGCTGAATAAAGTGAAATCCTGACCAGAAGCAGTCCTTTCTTTTCTTGCAAAACACTTAAGAACGTTTAGGTATGTGGGTTAAACAATGCATCTTAGTCAACATCATTACATCTTGTCTTCCAAAAATTTCCCAACAATTTCAATTACGTGTGATGTCATTTTCCACCTCTTCCCTGCAAGGCTGTGAAGTAATTTTGTAATAGAGATGCAGCTCCCAGGAAGGAGTCCCAATTCCTGCACAGAATTGCACGTCTTGGCTTGGGTCCAGTAGGTATCTCCGTCCTTACCAATACTCCATTTGAAGCCTTCCAGAAAATCTGTAGCCATGACCTCTTCTTGCAGGCCAACATTCAGCTCTTTTACAGATGCAGACGGTCTTTCTTAGAATCACAATTCCCTTTGACTTTCCAGTTGTCCCTTGTTCCAATTTCTTCCAAAACATACAGAGTTTTTTTCAGGGGAGGAGGGGTGGGGGTGGAGTGGTGGTGGGGTGTTATTCTTATAAAACTAAAAATAAGAGCCCACAACCCAACCCTGTTTTGAGCTACTATCAACAGTTCATGACCCTTTTCAGAGCCCTTTCTTTTCCAGGTTATAAGAAGTTAGTAATGCCACCTTTACCCTATTTGCTTTCAACTCAAGGGTACAGGAAGTTTTTGCTCTTCAACATCAAAAGAAAACAAAAATCTATGAAATGCTTTCACCTCAAGGCATGAAAAATATTGAAGTGGCTCAGAAATCCCCAAATCCTAAGTAAATTCTGTTTATGCATCTTTTTTTAATTCCATCATAAACCAGGTGACAAATAGAAACTGTTTCCCTAATTCCTCTATGAAATTCTCAAAAGTCTCTGAAATTTTGCACTTCTCAGAGAGCAGTTTCAGAAGTTCGGATATCTTAGAAGGTGTAAAGAATTTTAAAACTTACTTAGTTGTGTTTAAGCCAAGTTTTACTTCAATGAACTTCAGCAAATGCTCATTTTCTTTATGAGGAACAAACATCTGAAAATTAATTTAGCAGAGAAAAATCTTACCAAGTGCTGGAAGCAGCTTTCATGTAATCACTTCATTCAGATTTCAAAATGTCAGGGAACAATCAACTATTCAAGATTTAGTCAAGACTAACAAATTGGATTAAGTGTGCCAATTAAGGTACTGGTACATTACTGTAAAATCTCCACTTTAGATATATCTATCTTCAGGGTTTCCTTGAGAACATCATTCCCTTCATTTCGTTCATGTAGCCCAGCAGGAGGGCAAGTGAAAAGCTGTCAATAAGTTGTCAAAAGACTACCGAGCGGTGTAGAAAGGATCATGAAAAACAGACATAGACTTACCCCAAGGCAAGCCAAAGGACATTGCGTTTGGCTCCACTAAACAATAGGACTGCAGCCTAGCAAAAGTTACGAGCATTTGTAATCTTCACATACATTGAGCAGCCAAAAGTTCTGTGTACTGTCTACATAATTCAACTCATATTTTTCAAGGTTAGGTTTTATTTTCCTGGAGATACAGAAAGGCTAGCCAGTTTGAATGGCACAAGAAAACAATCAGATCTGAGCATTCTCAGACTTTCTCAAACTTCTTAGGGTTCACTAGCTTATTTTTAAGTTGACACTGTTAATTAACACAATCAGGGTGAATTTGAGACAGAGGAAAAGCACAATAAATTATGTGTTAGCAGGAGAGAGCTGCTAATCAAAATACAACCAGGCTAAAATCCCATTGTGTAACCTCAACTCCTAGCTGACTCCTACGCTACATGAAGGTCTCTGTTCCCATGTTCTAGTTGAGATTTAACTGAAAAATTAATGTCTACTCTGAGACTACTTATACCTGTTCCTGGTTACTAGGTCTTCTTCATGTACAAGAATATTGTTTTAATATTCAGGCAAGCTTGCAGAGGCCATTCAAGTTGTAACAAAAACCACATTTATGAAATTGCCAAAGTGTGACCTAAGGAGTATTTCTATACTATGTTTTAACCTCAACCCAAAAGGCCAAAACCCCAATAAACAGCTCCTTGTTAAAGACTTTTTATATAGACACAAAATGATTCAATTTTCAGTACTCCAATTTGCTATGAATTAAGCTATGAACTCTCAGATCAATAAGATAAGCAACACGTCGAAAGTTTTTTCCAAGATACATCTGCAACTTTCCATTTAGATTTTGACAATTAAAATCGCTTTTTACAGAGGAATCTTACCTTTAGTAGGAAGTTTAGTGTCACTGTTATTGTAAGCACTAAATAAACGTTCATCATTTTCAGCAATCTTGACATAAATGTACCTGTTTTCATATTCATCTGTAAAAATATTTTTAAGAATGCCATATCATTTATAGTTCAGTTTAAGTAACAAAATTTACACTCAGAGTTAGAGGAGAGTCTAGTTACCTGAAGGCATTTAGAGAGCATTAAAGCTGCTACAAAACTCAGTAATGGTGACACTAGTAAGGCTGAATTTTCAAACTGCAAAAGGTACCCCAAGAAGAGAGAAAACAAGTAGATTTTGTATACTTCATGCACCTGTTGAAGAAACAAAACAAAACACAATAAAATACAACTACCCTGAATATACAACTTGCTTTTCAGAGCAGTAGATAGCTCACTCCATTCCTCTGCTAATCAGAGGATTAACGGATCTCTATCCTCCAGCTCATGAATATAGCAGGATACCCTTTGGCTCTGTGAAGTATTTCACATCAAAACAATCCTGGTCAGTCTCAGCAACTACTGTACAATTACTCCACAAGAATTCTGTAAAAATGCCGACAGTGACAGTATTTCACAAGGTCTCTCCATTCTGTAACACCTCACAGTGATGCAGCCTGAAGCAGTAACCACCGTGCAACAGCAGGAACACACAATTTGTGTGAAACAGCCGACCACCATAAACCTGCACTTTCCTTGCCCTTGCAATACTTGTTCATTTAACCTACCTCAGAAATACACAGACCGTTACTGATACTTTCTGTTATTTACTAATCGATAAGCAGATCTTATAAATCCTGACACCTGATTCTTTAGACTTTTACCAAAACATCCATCTTATCCCTTATATTTTAAGGGCTCTCTTTGAATTAAAACAGACCAAACATTTCCCAGTGATGAGGAACAGGAAAAAAAGCAATTGAAAGATGAGCTGATGAATTAGAATTGCACACAGTTTGAAATGGAAAACCAGAAGGCACACACATACAAAGTAGTATATATACACATCACTGCAACAGGCAGAGGGAAAAGGCCTTTCTGTTGCAGCACTTCTAAGGATCACTTTGCAGAATAAATTCAAATACTTTATTGTACTGAAAAATCAATTGACCTTCCATATCTGCCTAGCCTGTTTATTGGCTAAATTAGTACAGGGTGGGCAGTCCAGGGTCAAAATGAGCCCCTTAACTGCACAGAGCTAAGAAAGCAGTTTTTTTGGTCAGCCTCCTCCCTGGTGTGAATAGGAAAAAGAAAAGAAAAGAAGAGGCAGCTGTGCCACAAAGGATGCATGACTGAGTGTCATTCATCACTCTTTCAGCTCTCCAAGGATGTTTCAGGTCTCAGGAACTTCGTTTAGCTTCTGACCCTTTGGTTAGGAAAGCTGTCTCAAACATCTTAGTCCAGAAGAGAGTGAGTTTAAAGCCATTTTATTCTTCTGAAGGACGTAACATGCACTTCAGCTGGATGCAGGCTGCAAGATACTCAAGTCATCACTCATCCTGTACCCTTTGGAGCTCCCGAGCAGTATTTATGGCAGGCACCTCTGAGGCTGTAATTGAGTCTCTAACTATAAGTAGGTAGAAGAGCTCTAATACCTTCTCTGTCTGTGCCAGGGCAAAGTTGTCTAGTACAAAAAGAGAAACAGCCTGGACAATCAGGAGATAATGACTATATTCCCACATCATCATGAAGGTGTATGTTGAAGCACTCACCAAAAGGTAACAAAACTTCTAGAGAGAAAAAAAAAAGCAAGCATTAATTTCACACCTGTGCATCTCTGTCACAAAGTAACTGGAGGTCATTGAAACAGAAACTATGGAAATTAATTATTATTTTAGGAAATAATTAAAACTGGCTTCAGACATAGCTAACAAGTTCTCAGATGGAAGAGAGTAATTACTGAAACATTCAAAAACATTTAAAGCCAGGGAAAGGAAGTTACTACCACAGTCTCTGAGCAACAAGAAGAGCAACTAAATAGTTTACATAGTAAGAAAAGCTCTGCATCAGTTTATTTTAAAAAGACAGCTCACAGCTCATTACCACACTGTTCTCTCTGAACCCTCATGGGGGCATAACAGGGCAGGGCACAAGTCCCTTAGCAAAAACTGTACCAGGTGAAACCCAAGTAGCTGCTTGGGAAAGAACAAACAAAACATCTACTGTTTTCTGCCTAGTAGGGCAATAGCGAGAGAGGCAACTACTCTGGAGCACAGTTCTACCGGCAACTCTTGATTAGGAAATTAATTTTGCTTTACCTCAGCAGAATAATTTAGGTTTTTTTTTAAATAGCCTGTGAGAGCTGCTACTTGACATGCAAAATACGGCAAAGCCCAATTTTCCCTTGATGGTATGGAGTAATCAATTCTTGTTGTATCTGTCCTAGAACAAAGTACAGACAAACAAAATTATTAAAAGATTTATGGAACCAAAATATCAAGGAAAGCCTAAATGTCACTTCTAGTTATCAGCGTGGCCTTGCAAGCAAACTATTCCTGTATTAGGTATAAAGCAATACTGACAATTTCACTGCTGACACAAGTCACAAATTTAATATCACCATGGAAGGTCCAATCTTTACTCATTTATTCAGCAAGTCTCCTTATTAGGTGGCGTTTATAAGACTAAAGCCAAACATCAGCTGCCTCCAGCCTTTTCTGATCCACCACAACACCGTGCGGGCCGGACACGTCACGCACTGCTTCTGCCAGCCTGTGCCGTGACAACGGAGCCTCCTCCAGCCGCGAGCAGTGCTAAATGGGCTTAGGTCCACAGGCAGGGGACTGCTGCCCGAATGGCAGCTTTCCACAATACAGTGAAAATCAGCTCGTAGCTCAGAGAAAAGACTCCTTTCGGTTCTCACACAGGATGTTTTAAACAAGTGATTTAGGCAGTTGAGCACAACATACTTAGAATCCACAGCAGTGCTCCTTCATAGCAGCTGCACCCGCAGATACTCTGTCTGCAGGAAAAACTCTGCCCAGCAAAACAAGAGATTAAAGACAGGTGGGGAGCATGCAGGGTTTTCTCATACTTGACAGTATCTGCACAATTAGAGCTGTAGGAGAAAGGTTTAAAAAGTGCTAAAGTGACTTAGAAGCACGAGTCACACTTTCAAATGTGATCAAAGGCATCCGTTGCAGAGGTACATGGTCGTCTTTGTCTACTATGCTTTTAAAAAGGAGTCTCAAACTCCTTTATCATTCAGATATTTGAAAGTGCCACCTTTCATTTTTACCTCTGAAGCCTCTTACAGAAGCGTATTTGGAGCTTCTTTAACTACGAGACCTTTCTATTTGTTAACATTGTTAACATTTAATCTTCTTTGCTGTTGAAAAAAATACAGATTTAGTCACCATTTTTCTTACTTTCCACTGTTCACACCAGCTTGATTAACAGTATTTTTAGCTACTAACCACAGATTAAGTCATGATGACTTCACATTCTTAAAAGACACTTCCCAACCACTCAAATTTAAAGGTATGCCTCTACCATTTTACTCCTCCATAGCTCTTTTCTTTCAAGTGCTCTGAAGTTTACAGAAAGCTCCAGAGCTACTTGGTGACAAACCAGGAGAACTGAACACAAGTTCTTGTTGCCCAAATGAGGCTCCCTATTATTGTGGTGCTTCATAAACAAAAGGGACATTTTCTTGCAAGTTGTTTTCAACTTGCAATCAAGAAATATCTTAAAATAAGAAAATCTGGACATCAGGATCATCTAAGAAGATTCCACTTTGCACAAAATCCCATTACAAAAAGCAGATTTTAAAAAAATACTAAAGACTCCTTACAAGAAAAACGCACTTGGTCATTTCCTTCTAAGCAACAGAAAACTGTCACAATATTTTGAGCTAGCCGCAGAGAACAATTCTGTTTTAGAGCAACTTCAGAAATTTGTTTTCATTCTACACCAGCACAAAACCAAAACCTTCTGAGGAATGTTTTTGCAAAATGGAAGTGTGTGAGGACACTCCTGTGTTCACACACGTACATAAAAGTCAGTTCAACTGGCAGCATGGATGGTCTGGACAACAGGAGGAGTTTCCACTAATAAAAACATCATGAGAATCAGTGCATCTCTGGGAAATGGTTTGTATTTGGCATAAGAGCTTGCTCTCATAATGAGAACCCAAAGTTTAGTAGAAACCATTTCAACCCGCTCTAACATTTTAAAATGCCTTATTGACAAACTAGATTGTATAAAGATGTTTTTCTTACCTGTTAATAATGAACCATGCTACAGTCAGCATTCCTGCCAGCCAAGTCCCACTCATAACCCAACTGGTTACAAACAATGCAGTCACATAAATTCCCTGCAGTCCAAAAACTATACCAATGTAGAAATACACTGGTTCAATAACTTCCTGAAATTACAAATAAAAACGAAGAGACATAGCGGCAACTGAGCTGAAGCTGGAAATGATTACTATTTACTATTTGCATACTGCTAACAGTGTGCTAGGTGCTTTACAAACAGGTAAGAGATGGCCCCTATTCTAGAGAAGTCTGAGCATGCTTTTATTTTGGGCTCAGGGAGAACACAGCAGCGTGAATTAAGAGCTCGCTTGAGGACTCAGCTTGCTTATGTCATGATTTTTGTATTTGCTTTAGTATGAACATTGTATGTGTCAGATTTAATAAATCTATACTGCAGTGAGATATACAGCTCACAAGACTACTCGAAGAAGTTATGTAGGAGAGGAACTTGGAGAAGTAAAGATGTGGCAAAACAGTTAAAAAAAAAAATAATAAAAAGAAATAAAGAAAAATGAGAGAGGGCACAAGTACGCAGCATAAGCAGAACAAAGCCTGAGCAGAGCAGAAAGAGACAAAAGATTTATCTACAAAGTGTTTTTCCCTTTTATCTACACAGGAAAGGGTAGAGACAGGTACCACTATAACAGACTTCTGTAGTCCAAAGGAGCTATTCCTGTTTTTAACAGATAGCACAGATACACTCCACATTCCTAAGTGGTTTGTAGAAGTCAAGAAAAACAGACAGAAAAAAGTTTAGCGCATATAAACCCCCCAAATCCTACGCCAGAGACTGATCAGGATCGAGAACCTGGACCTGGTGAGAGGCTTAGCTTGATTCGATCAACAGAAATTGCATGTGTTTATCGTACACAGCATACAAAGTCTCACACACACAAACACACAACCATAATGAAAGCACAGAAAGTAGGAGAATGAACATACTTCACTACCAGATGCTTGATATAACACACTGGCAATCAGCTCTGGGTACAAAGTCATTTGCTGGACTGCATTTATCGTCTTCAGTGATACTGTCTTATTGTTGTGCGTCAACTCATAAACACCTGTACACACACAAAAAATTATTATTCTTGGAATCACTTGCTACTGCTGTTCTTAAAAGAGGTGAAAGCGCACTCAAAGGTAGGGGGAAACAGATTTGATCATTAAAGCTACTGACTGATTCACCACTCCTAATGTTAAAGGAAGGACAAATTTCTGTGCCAGATGCCATTCCACTCTGCTGATTTAACAATGAAGGTACTATCATTTTTTAATCTACTCTTTAAATGGAAGGCCCAAAACTAAACAGGTGAAGCACAGTCTTTTCAGTAACATACCGATGCAGCCCTGGAACCAGCTACCTACAGGTCACCTCCACAGGAGGTTCTTAAAAAGATCCAACAGGGCTGAGCAGGGTGTACTAAAACTGCCACAAGGAGATCAGATATAACGGCCTCATCACCCTTTTCAGCCTCACATTTCCGAAACTTCTAAGAATCACTCAACACAATATGCCTTTGTATGGAATTGAGATGAAATTGGCGCTGGCATACTTGAAGGACACATCATTTTGAAACACTTTAATTAAAGAAAAGACTTGTCATTACTTGGGACAATGGAGGGAAGAGGAAAAATAATCCAAGTTAGAGGGAAAAAAAACAACAATACAACAACCAAACAAAAGAACTGTTTCCAGCTCTGAGCACATCTTGGTGTGTGGTCTGCAGCTGGTTCTCTGCAGGCCAAATCAGGTCTTGCAGGACTTAAACCTGGGCTCAGCATAGCTATGACATGGTACACATTAGCTGGGAAATCAACCAATACAACTACATGTACAAAGCTTAACTGGCTTCAGATGAAGTTTCACAAGGGGACTGAACTAATTCAGCAGCTGACCACTGGGAGATAGGGCTGTTCAGTCCCTCTTCTCTCCTGGAGTTCTTGCCTTTTCCCCAGGCTAGCCCAGGTGTCCTTCTGAACTCACTAACCTAGCATGGAAGTGTTCCATCTTCTTTTCATTGCTTTAGTTTTCTGCTGGCTTAGGGTCCTAGGGTCAGTGAGCTCCAGAGCCAGTGCAGGATAAAGAGCAGGAGCACAAAGGAAGGAGAGACCATTGCCATCCAGTTTGCTCTCCTTCCTGTTGGTTTCTGTCCCCATCACTCAGTGGTCAACAACATCTATGCATCATAGCTGACAGGATTTGAAATATCTGGTAGGGACAGGATGGAGCAGATAACTCGACAGAAATTGTTCCATCTTCTGACAGAAGACGGAAAACAGTGATTTTCACCGTCCATTACCAAATTAAACATGAATTATGCTTACAGAGCAGAAAATGCACTGTGTAGCATACGCAAACCCAATGACAACTCCCCTGTGGGGTAATATGAGAATAATACTAATCCTATTCCACAGTACTGATTAAAGGCAACCCGCTGGAATACAGAATAGTTAAATATTGTTTTCTAAAAGGCACTGAAAAGTTAGGACAGCATGCAAGTTTTCATTAATCTGACTGATATACCTACATAAGAGTATAAAATCAGGTTCCCTAGGGTGCAGGAGATTTTTACTGACCCCAAAAGAAACAGGATTTTTCAAGTTTAGTAAGACAAACAGGTTTTGTACCTCTTTCAAAGGAAGGGGCCTTTAGCAGTTCTTTATAGAATGAGTAATAAATGGCGCTGTCACCCTGAAATGTAATTTCTCGTTCAAGTTCCTAGGAAAAAAAAATAAATAAATAAAAAAATTCAACTTCTAACAATCTCTTCCCTTAGAAGACTCTATATTTTCAGATAAACTGGTTTTGTAATACAGCTCATGTTTATGATTGTACTGTACATCTTCAAAGCATTCCCCAAAGCATTAATCTTCACAGCACCTCTGTCAGGTACATAATGCTCTCTATAACTTAGCAAACATGCTTGGAATCAGAGCGATTCAAATCCACATCATCAGTCAGCACAAGATCCACAGGATCCTTTCATATTCACAAACCTGAGTTTCACTAAACTCTCCATACTTCAGAAAATGATACAGTTCTTAAAAAAAACCAAACAACCAAAAATATACATCCCTGCTGTTTATCTTATGGAATCCCAGTATGTTTCAGGTTTTTTCTCCAAATTTTAGAAAGGTATTTCAATGATAAAGGATGGCATGGAAAATCACACAAAATTATACAAAAAAAAAAAGAAAGAAAACCAAAAAAGATACTATATCAAAGACTGACTAAAAGGCCATGGGACTCTGCAAGCAAGTAGTTCCAACCTGACATAGATCAGCTTTGATTTCAAGGACACAATTCAGCTTTTGTTTCAGTAGATTAACTTTTTCTTTACCTGCCTGCTGGAAAACCAGAATTTCCGTTCGTGATACGTTGAGAGGTACACAGCATACATCGTTCCACTTGTGACTGCCGCAAGACAGCCAAAGAAAAGTTTTGCAAACCGCTGAATTAACATATCTGAAAAGGGAGAGTGAAAAAGCTAAAAAAGTCCAGAGGATTTAGAAAAAACAATATGCCCTACACATGACTCGTTTCTGAATAGCAAGTAAAGTTACCGCTAACAGAATTATCACACCATCAGCAGCACAGATACATCAAGAACTGGTTTGTTATTCCTGTCCTGCAGAGTTTTCTTTCCCAGTTGTGACCCTTGGTTCATTGGACTCTCAGATAAAATACTCACACACTACCCTGCAAATTTCTCTCCATTCTAGTAAGTTTCATTTTCAAATGAATTCGGAGAAGGAAAGGCATCTTCTAAACAAAGAGACCGAACTCTTGATTTTACTCAAAACTTCTTAAAGACAGTAACAGAAAGAGGTGGCAATACCACATCTAACACCAATATGAGACATTCTATCCTCCATTCAGTTTTTAAATATAAGAGGAATGGGCCAATCTGAATTTGACCAAACTTATTCAGTGGGTGACCCCTTCACCTGTAGCTCCCTGAAGTCAGTAGGCACTTTTAACATAAAAGTTTTTCATAGCTTGGTGAGCACTTGCCTAAAATTACACCTGGTTTTAGTTTTGTTTCTTGAAAAGCTCTAAGGACTTTTTGTCTGTTTGTGTTTCGGTACCATTACTGCATGCCTTTCAGCTTCCCAACCGAAAGATCATTCCAGGAGCATTTAGAATATTTATTTGTACTCAAATAGTAACAACAGCAAGATTCTTAACCCCTCTGCCTCCCCCCCTCCTCTCCCCGCCAACCTGAGATAACCCAGGACTACCACTTTACTCTGCAGTACATGAAATGTCATTATTAAAGAATTCTAATGTGCATGCCTGGTTTTCCTTATAACATTCAAAAAACCTAAGTCAAAATAAGCCTGTTATAAACTACTATGCTACAAATATCTTCCCATAAAATGTAAAAGAATAATGAAAAAAAAAAATCTGAAGTTGGCTAAAAATTCTGTAGCTTACATTTTGGCGATCTTCCCAGCTTTGAGTTTTCTTTGTTTCTCTCCTCCGGAGCCATTTTGTCAGATTCTGTGCAGTTTTGCTTCTTTCTCTGTCGCAGGTCTGCTGCCCCTGAAGACATTTTATTTAAATTATTGCAACACAATACCTAAGATCGCACTCTGAGAAATCCACATGGCAGCAGGTAACAGGCAGTTATTGCTACTGATACAATCCCACTACAGATATCTACGGCAAAATGATTCAAAGTATGCCACATCCCTAACTAAAATAACAATATAACAACACAGAAATTGTTTTTAATGTTTTACTCTTTTACACGTTTTTCTCTTGAGGCCATACTCTGGGATTACCCAAGTCAAAACTGGAAGCTAACTGGTTTATTCCATGGTGAATGTATTATGCAAATGAAGGAAAGTAGTTTAGATAAATTGATAAAGACACGGGGAGAAACCTGGCTGTACGCTGCTATAGTACAGTAGTCTACTAGGCACGATATTGTAACAGAAAAATTGGTCTAGTCCATTACTTTTCAATTGAGCTGCCTGCTATTCATATGGTGAAATCTTTTATGAAGTAAATATAATAGCATTTTTTTCCTGCTTCCAGATCTACTGGAACTAAGCAGATTTATGAATTTTTAGTCTAACATATAATTATAAAGCCCAGGCTGCTAGGCCGTGTAGATTGTATCACAAGACTGAGGGCTTCTTCTGCTTCCGTTAAGCTTTCTGTACACAGCAGCAGTTTGAAGCCCTGGCCCATTTACTTTACAGTCTGAAAGGCAGAAAGGTTAATTCACAGAGTGCAAGTCTCCACACAAAAAGACTCTGGGCAAAAAGTCTGGTATAATTACTCTATTAAAAATGACAACCCACAACGGTAATGCCATTTTAGAAGCATGATGAAAGAGTTTAACTGTAACTCATGCTCCAGAATTTTTAGCTCTCCAGTTTGACCTACTATCCAACATTGTTTGAAATTTTGTTGCCACTGATTTCCTCTGGACTTAAGCCAGCTCTTTTCATAAAGCCCTTCAGCTTCAACCTTCACATCCCACAACAAAGCTTTTAATTGGTTGTGTATTACTTCTGTATTACTTCAAGCCTAAATCACTCTACTTTTAACTCCCAACTATTAGATTTAAGAGTCAGAAATACACTGTTAAAGTGGTGTCAGCCTGTATCTGCGTTTTAACAGGATTTTCAAAGCAAGTTATAAATTGTTCTGAGCAAACCAAGATCTCAGTGATAACATTTTTCATGGAGTAAAAAAGAAAATGTCTAACTTCTTAAACAAGACAAGAACTGGAAACACATTAAACAGAACAATGTTTAGGGTGCTTGGTATCCCGTTTATCATTATGTCAATCCAAAATGAAATACAGACCACTTTCTCTTCATGTCACGTACATGAAGTTAATCAGCAATGCAAACACCAAGTGCACTGCAACTAAAAATCGCTTGTACCACACAAAATAAAATTCGGGGGGGGGGGAACCACTAGGTCACCAGAATGGGCAGATATGTGCTTGGAAAGACAACTGTCTGCCCTTGTCATTCTAGTTATGACCAAAGCAAGGGCAGTGAGAACTCTTGAGGAAAAGGCATTTCTTTCGCTTTTTTGGCAGATAAGTGAACCATATTAATAGTGTAACACACTTATTAAGTCCAGAGTTAGCAGCAGTAATAGAGAACACCCAAAGAAAGAACCACTTAAAATTCTAATTCTGAAACAACTACACCTCAGTCAGCAAATTATCTTCACCTCCGTTTTGAAGACTGCTCAACACATTCTCCCCCTCAAAGCAGTAACAAAGATCCAAGTATGCTACTTCTGTTTCATTTGCAGCTGCCTCAAACAAGAAAAATGCTGCTTCCACTTCTATGAATCCTTTAAGTGGGGTGAAAGTCAAACAAGGTGACAGCTAAAAATTATCTAGGATTTTGAAGTGATGACACAGCCTCTAGTACCTCTCTATCCAGCATGCAATTTTTCATCCGAGATTGATTTCTAGTTCCCTGCATGTTCCCAGCCCATTTTTTTTTCAACTTGTTCAGACAACAGGCATTCCACTCATTTTTGTGTATCTATTGCAGAAAAGTATCACTCATGGCTCCCATGTGCCACCTGGTCTAGGGGGAGGTGTCCCTGCTCACAGCAGGGGGTTTAGAACTAGGTGATCTTTAAGGTCCCTTCCAACGCAAACTATTCTATGACTCTATATCAACCCATTTTTTGCCTGCAAATTGAACACTGTCTGCAGTTGCCATCCTCTCATCTAAAGAGGGATAAGATACAGTTCAGAGAAGGGCCACAAGGATGATCAAGTGTGCAATGGCTCCCACACAAGGAACAAAGAAGCAAGTTGAGGATGCCTCAGCCCAGAAAAAAGAATGACCAAGAGAAACATACCAGAGGTCTACAAGCTAATGAAATGTGCAAACGGGCTGAATGGAGAGCAGTGATTCACCTTCTTTTCTAATAGTGGAACAGGAAGTTATCGAACAAACCCAGTGTCAGGCTAAATGAACCAGTTCATCGCACATCACCTTCATGTAGACCACTCCTACCCAAAGAATGTTCTGTAAATGAAGAGTTTACATAAGTACAAGGAAAGATGGACACATTTGTGGAGGACAAACAACCGAAGGCTGTGAAAAACACAGGAGCCATGTCCAGCTCAGAGAGTACCCCCGCAGAGGAGCGGGGAGGCTGGAACGTGCCACGGGACGCTCTGTCCCATACGCTTGTTTTGCTCTTGCACTTCTTGGACGCCTACTCACGGTCACGTTTCTGCTGATTTCCCCAAGAAAACTAAATGTCATCTCCTAGTCCCCACAGAGGGGTTAGCACAAGAGACCTGGAGAAAAATGGCTGCGTAGGGGGCGAAAAGCGAAAGGAGAGGAAACGAAAACACCCAGAGGAAGGAACGGCAGGGATGCCGAGGGAAAAGCACATCCCGGAGGCACCCCCGGAGTCGCCGGGTGCTGCCCGGGTGCTCTGCGCAGCGGCGGCGAAGGGCGAGCCCCCGAGTTTCCGGGCTCGCATCCACCGGGCTCCCCCCGCTCGGAGCCGCCAGCGAGGGGCTGCACCGGGCGGGGGAGAGGAGGCCTCGCC
>VZZY01002641.1:98565-151310 GCA_013400335.1 Eurystomus gularis
CTGTCAGCCCAGCCCGCCCCGCCCCGCCGCCTTTAAAAGCTCCATCGCACGGGCAGGGAGCCGCTGGGCTCGTCCGCCCGGCTCCGGAGGGACCGTGACCCTTCAGAGGGGCCCGCTCAGGCCGCGGGCCTCGCTTCAGAGCGTCTCCTGCGGGTGCCTCCGGCTCGGCACCCTGCCTGCCCGCTGCCCTCTGGGAGGGGAGGCCTCCCTCCTGCACAGCGTCCTCCGGAGAGTCCGGTCTTGATGGCCGCGCACAAAACTGCGGGCCAGCTGCAAGGGCCTGGTGAGAGAAGCGGTGGGTTGAGCCTTGACGCACACCTGCTTTGGGCTCGTTTTGCACCATCGTGATGAGCTGCTGGAGCGTGGTACCGACACCCCACCGTCGCCACGGCCCTACAACTGCAGGACGAAAGGATACCCGCACCATCGATGAAATTACAGTCTGCTCTTGGGAAAATGGGCTATGTTTGGGTAAAGGGAGGCCAGTGAAAGAGCATATAGGAGAGATGAAACGCCCCTAAGCAGGGGAATGGGTGACCATTTCAGCATACCAGCCACCTCACGATTATCATGGTTATTGTCAGCATCCTGGCAAAAGAAGGATTTGGAGGAATCTTTAATAGGTGGCATCTAAGGCCCTATGCATTAGAAGTATCCTGAGAAGCTCCAGAGTCTATAGGACAGTGGTCTTGGCAGAGATAATTCAGCGAAAACGGGAGGGCTGGGGCAAGATCTGGTGCTTAGCTAAATCAGCTGAGATATTTTTCTGTCTTAGGTCAGACCTCTAATGTCGAAGGTTGAGGGTTTCTCTCTAATGATCTGGGGCATGTGTGTGGAGATGCACCAAGGTTCACTACCGGGGTGCAGACACCGTTCCCTGTATAAGTGCCCTGGACTAAATTCTGCCACCTTTCAAGGGAGTCTTGTCCTGAAGATGAACTGCCAGTTTAGGGTCGTCATCTGTGGGAGCAGGATGATACCAACCAGATATTGAAAGATTGCTGAAGACACCTAGCTATTTGCTAATTAATAATTGAGAAATAACTGGAGTGAAATAACTGAGATGTGGCCAGGATCGGTGCTGTGTAAGGAGTTCCCTGGGCACTGTCTGTCGAAGGCTGCACTGCCTGGGCTTAATTCTGGGTTGGAGGCTGTAAGCCCAGCAGCTCTCAGCAGCCAAGCCTGTCCTGCTGCAGGAGTGCATTGCTGAGCAGAGCAGCTGGGCTTATTTAAACTCTCAGAAGCAAACTGGTTGGAGGAGCTATCAAAGAGGTTTGTGAGAATCATCCCTTGGGGACTGCGTGTCTTCTGACATGTGGTCGAGTCAATGGCCAACTACTGGAAAACTGCTTTGGTTACTTCTGGCAGCTGCAAAGAAGAACAAACCAATTTGTGTGTTCTATTGGAGCGTAAAATGAGATTTATAAGTTTCCTGGATTTTTTAATAAAATCTAAAATATTTCTGCAATTGTTGATTTATTGGATAGTTGAAAGAGTTGCTTATGTTTTTAATGATCCATAAATTATCCATTGCATTTTTAATGTGATTGATTTTGATCTGGTTTATTTTTTTCATAACTTGATTCTGTTGTAAATTACCAGAATAAGCACAAATAATCATTGCAATCAAAACAACAGTCATTTTCAATATTTGTACTCAGACCATCAATACATGGGCAGGAATAAAACAAATGGCTGCTCAGTTATGGTCTAAATTTTGTTTTTTCTTAAGCCTCCTTTTTACCCAGTGATTCGTACTTTGTTACATTTCTTGTGTGACTCCAGTTTTCTACTGATGCTTCAGCATTGGGATCATCCCACACCTTGAATTCAGTAAAACTATAAATGCACATCAGGTTATTTAGGTGCCCAGCTGTACAGATAGCAGAGAAGTGAAAAATCCAGCCTGCTGACTCGGTTTTCATTTGTTTCCAAGGTCTTCTGTGGAAAAATGGCACATCTGAAGGTGGGAGAAACAAAAATCGTCTTTTGTGCAAGTTTCTTTCTCCCAGAATGAATATGCTGAAATAATTTTTAGAGTAATGTTGAAAACGTTATTACTGCTGCATTTCAATCTCCCAAAATGCTTTCTGTAACTCATATTATATGGAAGTTATTTCATTTGACAGCTTATTCTGTGCCCTGAACGTTGTGCTGTAATACGTTACAATGAATAAATACAGGGATGTTGTGTTCTTTTTCCAGGCTTTCTCTGTACAGACACGCACCATGTATCTGCACGATGGTGTTCCTTCTCTAGATACTTATCCTTTCTAAGCCCTACAGACATAACTTGCCTCTTTGTTTACAAGCCCCCGATACTGATGCTTTCTAGTTTAATGCTCTTTCTTTCTCTCTTTCAGAGGCGATAGGAGGCAAACAGATGTGGATCTGCCTTGGTATAAAGCATTAATACTGGGCTAGTTGTCATTATCCAAAAGTAAAGAATATGTACCTACTTATTTTGTGAACAAACCAAGTTATATTTACTGTATGTTAAAGATCCAATACCTAAAATTTTTTGTAAAGTTTAGTTTCAATACTCGGGTAACGAATGCAGATATTTCACCCGTTCTCCTAATTTCAGCCTTGTGGGGTTAGTTTTCTGGCTCCTAATTTATGATTCAGGATTATCAGTATCCCAAGGTTTTGTTTATTTTAATTATTTCAGACCCTTCCCTCCCCAAGGCCGTATATGTTCTGCCAGGATCTAAAAGATACTGCCTACATAACTGTTTGTGGGACTAAACTTTTGCACCGTGCTCTCCCACCTGATACAGGGAATGCAAGGAAATAAGTGGGGGAATACAGAGGGGTAGATGATGATATGGAAGTGTTGCTTGAAACTGGACCTAAGAAGTCAGAAAATTAAACTGCACAAACCATATAGAACCTTTGGGACTTTTCCACCTAGTTAATTCTCTTCCTGCTTTCTCTCAGCACAGTTTCCAGTGCTTCTGATCGCTTCAGCTGCCGCCTGCTTTGCCCAAGATATAGTGAGTCAGGTTTTATTGTCACCTGCTTCATTGTAAAACTTGGTTAATATCCATTAAGTCAACGGAGCTGATCTAGATTTGTGCACTGAAGCTGAGTGGGGGGCATGGAAATGTGCTGTGGCTCTGTTCTCTCTTTGCTTTAGTCCTCTGGTGGTAAATCTATGTTTTGATTTCTGCTGGGGCCTTTGTAATTTTTTTATCCCCCCCAAAACAGAGGACACTACTGATGTGATTACCGTGACCATCTTTCTCTTCTCTTTTGTCTTCTACTCTGCCTCTTGCATTTATCATGTCTTCAGTGATACATTTCCAGCACTGTCCTTGAAGCAGCATAAGATCCTGCATGTTCATTTTCGTCTTCCCGTCACTCTTGATGCTTCCCTGTAATCTAGAACTAACTCATAAGTCAGCCTGTCTTTAGATTTGTGTGATGCTGTACAGCCTCTCATCCTGTCCACTTTCTCTTCTGCTTACCTCTAACAATCCCATCGTCTTCTCCATCCCTTTTTGTACGACCTTAAATAATTCTTCAAACTTCTTTGTGTTTTCACCCTCCAAAAATGCATTGATCCTTATCACTGTTGCCTTTATCTGACCTGTAATTTTCTGTATTAGTTTCTTGCTTTTAATCTTTCTTCATAAGACCAAGCCACGCCAGCTGGCTAATTGCTGTATTGCTGCTCCAGCCCAAGTGCCCCTGGAGACCAGTATCAGTAATGAAGTCATAGTAAAAAGACTACAGGAGAAAAAACGTGGTCTTTATTTGTCTGTTTATTTAAACACACACTCTCAGTGATGTGACTTGCTTTCTGTGCCACTTCCCTCTTTCTACTCTTGCTCTGGTTCTTGTTTGTGCTGTAGACAAAGTTCCCCAGGGCAGGACCTGACCCTTGTATTTGTAAAACACGCAGCGTATTATGTGCCTGGCCAGAAATAGCTGTAAGGGAGCGTAACTGACCCATAGCGGCCTTGCCCTCTGCTTGGCCTCTGCTCTGTGAGGAGCCCCAGTGCTCTGCCTTTGCCTCTGTTCTTTGCTGCGCTCCTTTTTTTCTCTCTGAGCTGTCTTTTTGACTTTTATCCAAGGATAAAGCCCTTTGAGGTGGATGACTCACAGCTCGGCACTTCCTTTGACTCACGCTTTGCCACCTAGGACACTGGTCAGCTCTTACTAAACTGCAGTTTGTTTTTTAATTGCTTATGACGACATCCCTCGCAGCTCACATCTCTGATTTCACTATCACTTCTGCTGGGTCAGAGCTACGCTTGCTTTTTTATGGTTGGTCAAAGCTGTATTTCCTCCTTTCTCCCTCCCCTTGGGTTTGACAACAGCCTTTGATTCTTTAACCATCCTCTGTAGATTTCAGAATCTGGAGGCTCTCTTGTCTCAGAAGCCCAGCTGTTGGGGCTGCATTTCTGAGGAGGAAGGGGCTGCTCCCCAGCACAGCCTGCCCTGCAGCACGGAGAGGCAGCCTGGCCCCTCGCCTCCCCGGCAGCATCCTTTATCAGCTGCTTGGCCTGAGCAGCACAGCCTCCCTGGCTCCGTGTCCCCGGTGACACTTGTGCAATGACAGTGCAGTTGGTGGCATCGCACAGGTGCTGCTGCTGAGAGCTTAGCAAACACTTCAGCCGGTGCAAAACAAGCGCTAGAATCCAGGTCACTTCCCAGGCATTGTGTTGTCTCTGCAGGGCAGGGCTAGCATGACTGGAAGTCACTGAAGCCCTGTCCCTGGCACTGACATCAGGAGGAATGACTGATCACATCCAGGAAATTGCTCTTGCAATATCGTGCTGGCCATATTTTATGTAAGTATTTTTAACAGAAGTGGTACGATACAATCTCTAATGTATTTGTGCTTAGTGTCTTACTAAATCCACTAATCAGGCACATCTCCCTATCCCAACACAGTGACTCCCACCCTGAGCCCCAGGTCCTTGTCCGGCTGTGTTACTGCTGGCAGGAGGAAGTACAATATCGCTGCTTTTGATCGGTTTCCAACTCTAAGCAGGAAGGAGTTTGGCCTGATGCTTGAAGATTATAAATCAGGAATACAACTCCTAGCCCTTACACTAAGCAGACACTAGATCCTTTCTCAAGAGTTGCATCCAGTGTTATTGAAACATCTTGGACTGAAGCAGCCCTCTGCAGCTGGTGCTGCTTTTCAATGAGGTGAGTAGAAACAGACCCCAACATGGGCAAAACGTGCTCCGACCACTCAGATTAGATATTACCAATCTACTGAACTGTTTGTTGTCTGTTAGGATTTCCTAGACAGCAGGAAAAGAAGTGGATAGGACTATATGCCACTTCTAATGTATGGTGCAACTTCCATCTGGGATGTGGATTCTCAGCTCCCAGGCAGCTCTGAAAATCCCAGCTGTAATTTTCTGAGGAGGAAATGTAAACCAGGCAGTTTGTTGTGGGGAGGTGTGATTCTTCTAGCAAGGGCAGTTCTGTTCCCTGAGCCTTTCTTGACTCCTGGCTGCCATTGCCAGGCTTTGATTTCATTCCCAGAACTGGTGGTCCCCGAGCCTGGGGCTGCCTGAATTAAACTGCCACATTTGAAATTATTTTACTGGCACCTACATCAGTTTGTGTCACTGCTTTTATGAGACATGGGGCGTTATGAAAAACACATGGAACAAATAGACCTAACACGTAAGAAGGACACGCATCACTGTATAATTATGCATGACTATACAGTTACATAAATGCTTTTCTTGGGGAATCACCAGTGACAGCAGCAAGTTTTGCCTGTCATGTTTGGGCTAGTTAAAGGCTGATACATCATACTTTGAATACTTTATTTCTTGCTTGTTCTGCAGTAGATGGATTACTGCCTGCAATTTCAATAGTAATTAATGAAGATGAGAGATTGATTCAGTGATAAAACTGTATTGTCTGAAGAAGAAGAATTTTTTACCCTATGTGTCAAAGCTCACAATGTTACTAGAATATCACAAACTTGATTGCAGACCTCCCTCTTCCTGATAGATGCATTTCTATCAGCTGGCATAACAAACCTAAGCACACGAGCCATGATTTGGCTCTTTCATTTCTCCTCCATCTGAAGTCTCTCCATCCTTCTATTTATGCCACTCACCTCGGACTCATTTTTCCAGTGACGTATTTCTTCTTGAACTGTTCCACCATGCGATACACATCAAATTGGTCAAACCTTGGGTGCAGAAAGCAGCACAGCTGCATTGCTGCAATGCTCACTGCACTTGAATTTGTGCTCTGCTTCCAGAAAAAGTTGTCATACCACTTGGGGCACCCCCAATAGCTTGTTTATCTCGTGCAGCTAGCTCTTTATTAAACTTTACTGCATAAAATTAATGTGCTGAGATGGAAAGGGGAGCAAAAGGGAGCAATGCCATGAAAGAGGGGAGTTGGTTAGGCAGAGATCTCAGCTTATCGTTCAAATGGAAACTCTGGAGCCCACATTGATTTTTTAAAGCATGGTGTGATCCCCAGAGGAGAGGCACTATATTAGTGCAAGGTATTTATTATTAGTGGTATTACCGGTGTTATAGCGGCTGTTACTGTAATACCTTATTGCAATGCTTACACAAGGAGCAAATATACATCGGCAGATGGAAGGAGGGAAGGAAAACTATGGGCTTGCTTCAGGCAAAAAGTGACTAAACTTGACATTTGATCTGAATACAGTCATCTCAAAACAAAAGCAGATATTTTGCTTCCTTGTAAATCTTTCTGGGCGTTTTTGAGTTGATGATGCAAGTGCTTTCTGCACAGGTAAGACAGACAGCTTGCATGGTAGGTGGATGAGAGATCTATCATTAATGACCAGTTTATGAAGAGACTAATTTATGGAGAGAGAGTTCAGATGACCAAACATTTGACATATTGGTTCATATTGTAGTGAAAGTGCCAAATGTTTATATGGTTTCTGTGATGGGAGAATCTGGGGAAACCAGGCTTTGTGGTTGAGCTTAGTTGGCTGTGCTATTTTTTCCTGTGTACATCACATTAGACTCATTTGTTAAATATCCTTCCCAGCTATACATAACTCTGACCTTACAGGTGAAGAGTTTGGTCTTGCCCTAGGAATTGCAAGAGAATGAGGTTTGTTGATGGAGGCAGATAATACCTTCCTCTTCAGTGAGCTGGGATGTCAACAGCAATGACTTGGACAGGAATTGACAGGAAATTTAGGCTTAGTCCTTGAACTTGTCATTTTTGGCAGAGATGTGAAGAAACAAAACACAAAGAGACAGAGGGAAAAACCTGGATTCCCTCCCAGAGAGAAAGTTCACTTGAATTGCTTGGTCATGGACTAGCTCATTTTCTTCACAGAAAACATTACAGATAGATAGTCTCAAGAGAGACAAGAGTATCCATCCCATTGACAGCAAGGACCCTGAGAAGCAGCAATCACATAACCATTCCCTGGAATATTTTTCAGGAGAGTATAATTAATTGCTGTAAGGGCCCAACGTGGCTTCACTGAATTCAAATAGTCCCACAAATATCACTGAACTTCTCTGGTGAGTTTTGTAAACAGGATTTGACTATAAATTAAAACCAAGCGTAGATGGTGAGTATTCAAAACGTCAGTTAATTTTATCCTGAAACAATTTCTTATATGGTAGGGTTTAAATTTTCATTAGTTCAAAGAATGGACATTTTTGTTTGGTTCATGTCTTCCAGATGTGCAGGGTTACAAATCAATAGCTGGTAAATTGCAATAAATTTTCATTTAGACACTTTATGGCCAGGGCAAAGAGTATGTACATAAATGGGGAGAAAACTGATAGACTGCTAGAAAACGAGTGTGCCTGCCTTTCCTTAGAAAGGTTAATGGAAGTATTGGCCTGTGGGTATTACATTTGCTTGTGGAGTTTTCTTCCCTCCTCCTCCTCCTCAGCCTGTTCTTGCAGTTGGCATTTGGAGAAGTACTGAACTAAGCTAATGTGTATGTCACGTAACTCTGCGGAACTGAATGGAGGGGCCAGAGGCTGATGAGACCGGTCCTGGGAGATTCTGGCTGCCATTTGTGCCTGCAACAGGGAGCAGTGGAGAGAGTTCAGGGTCTTATGAGAGCAGAGTCTAAATAAAGGCAGGCTCTGGCATGCGCGGTGGCAGGGAAATGCAATTTGATAGAGGCATTGGGGCTCCAAGGTGAGCGAATGCCACCTACACTGCTCCTGGGAGGCTCCTGTTTCTTGGAAATGTTATGGCAACATGTTGCAACCTAGATATTAGTTGTACTTTTCAGCTTGCTTTGTCATTTTGATCGGTAGCTTTTACTCTGTAACAAAAACATACTGATATGTGGTAATATAACCATATTAATGTGAGTGCCTGTTTTCAATGACTCGAAAGAAGTGGGCAGCATTCTGGTGCACGCCCTTGCTGTTTCCAGACTTGATTGCAGTGAGCACTTCCTGCCCTAAATGCTGAATTTCCATCATCACAAAGAAAGGATTCTCAGTAAATACAAAATTGTTAAGTGTAGCAATAACACAGAGCATTTTTCCATCAGATTAAACATACAGACATTGTCAGGACTCGTCACTTGCTGGCCAAGTTCGAAGATAAATAAGCCAAGAAAGCAAATTCAGACAGAAAAAGATATTTACTACTTCTACAACACTGCCCAATGAACATTTCTTGCCCTCTGAAATGTTCAGTGATGGGGGTGGATATTTTCCTTCAATGGACCCTGCTGAACAGACACGTGTTGGAGGGCTTATTTATAGCTCACATGTACATAAGATGCTGCTCTCCTGTTGCCAGCGCTCTGCTGCTCTTTGACCTCATCCCTAGAAGGCTGCAACTTTATTACTGTAATGAATCTTTGTTTCTCCTTCCCTGCACCTGGGGGATTTACACATGTTTATGCCAAGACGCCGTCTCCTTGCTCGGCAGTATATAATCTAGGATACATGCAAGTTGATTTCACATGGGAATTAGAGAGGATGGAAGAGATTTGTCACAAGACATTTGTAACCCTTGTTACATCAGCCTTTGAGAGCATAGTATATCAGCCAAGATAAAGACTTGCCCTGTGAAATAGGTCATTAGCACTGATAAACAAGGCTTCAATAGGAGTTGAGGGTCAGGCTTGTAGCTTGAAATACTGAAGTCATTTGGGATGTTGAATTAATGTATTTACCCACAAACAGGTTCAGTGTGGAGAAGGGCAGGGCAACCATTCTCACCTAGCAAACACCATGCCCTGTCTGATGCCAACTGTTGTGGAAGAACTTTGAATCCTCCTTAGCCCTCAAATAGCCGTTTAATTTGTATTAGATTGATCAGTCCAGAATTCATCCAGTCTTGCGTTCTTCTCTGTTCGATTCCCAATAGCACCAGCCTTCAATTTTGTAATGATTTATTGATTTAATGGCTCTTGTCATATCTGATCTGATGCCACATTGCATCACAAAATGTTTTCCATGGAAACTCTGCTCTCAGACAGGCAGTGAACCCCTTCACTTTTACACTGCTTTGTAAGTGTGAGTTACTTAAAATGAAATACAAGTGAATATTTCCGCCCCATTTTTAGAGCTCAGATTAAATGCTTTTCAGCAGCAGCTCCCAGTGGAATCAGATTTCTTCACTGGCTGTTCTGGTTCCTCCTTTTCCTCCTGGGCTGAACAGTTCAGGGTAGTGTAATCCTGAGAAAACCAGGAAATGAGAGTTACTGGGAAAGCCAGGAAACAACAGATACTGGGAAAAGGGGTGGGATTCCTCTCCTCTGTCTTGAGCCTGGCGTCCCATCTCCAGCTGAGCTAACGGATGAAGAGAGACATCTCCTCGGGGCCATTCACCCCATCCTGAGAGAGCTGGCTGGGAGAGGTGTGAGGAATCACACCCAGCAAGTGCCGTCTCCAGAGTCTGGGCTATCGCCAGAGCCACACTGAGAACTGGAGGTGCATGAGATGTAGCATGCCTGAGTAGCAGAACTGCGGGGCTTAGAAAGAGAGGAAAAGGTTTAACACCAAGAAGCACAAACTGAAGCTAATGGATACATAGGATGAACAGAAGAGGAAAAGGAGATTTTACACTGTGGATTGTCTAGTATGTCATTAATAAAAAAGTCCACAAAACTTCTACTAGCATCTTCTCAATAGTTTATTTTTAAGATATTACTTATATCTTACTACAATATCCTTTTAATTTAATATAGAGTGTAAATAAATGTAAATTTGTAAAATTTTAATATAATTTTTCATTAAGATAATATTTGTTTCCTTTGAAACCCTTCTTTCATTTCTTTCCAGAAAACCTCTTTATTTTGTATTTTCAACTAAAAATAAAGTGAATCACAACTCTATCAACAAAGCCCAGAAAACCCTCCCAGAAAAGCTAGCACTTAAATCTGTATGACTCCCTTTGCATCTCAAGTTTTCAGCAAACCAGAGGCCAACCACCTCCACCTGTAGCACCCTTCATGCATTATTAACTCTTATCCTTTTCCAAACACATCACTGTGCACATTTACTGTATGTAAATACAGAGTTATTTTTTATTTACTCCACGTAGTACCACAGAGTTAAAGAGCTTTTAAAGCACATTCGTATTAAACATAGCTTCTCAGAAAATTATACAGTTTATGTTTAAAAGTCTGGACCAAACGTAGGACTTTTTACAGTGCAGATTATCTGTCATGAGCATTATTTGCTTTGTGACCTCAGAGTTTATTTACTTTTGTAACAGAATAAAAGCTACCCACAAATTAGTCTTCGCAGTGGTTCTGCTTCTCATAACTTCTAAAGCTGTATATTTGTTTTATGTTTTGCTTTTAAATCACATTCCAGAAGTCACGTGCCTTGGGAAGAATCTCAGCATTCTTTCTGGTTTGCTTTTGTTTTTTATCATTTTTAAAAACCAGCAAATTCCCAACTTTCATGATTGGAAAAGTGGAAAGACTCAAAACCATGAAGGCAAATGAATCTCCAATATATTACTCTCTTGACTTCTAAATTAATCCCCCGATGTGAGGTTTGTTTGTGCATGGGAGGCTCCATGCTGTGCTGTAATTGATGAAACCCATACTGCTGCCTGAGTAAGCACAGAAACAACAATCACAGTCAGGACTTGGTGTAGAGGTGGTAGCTTGCTTTCTATGGAGGCTGCGAGGTTGTTTTAACTGAGGAAAAGGGAAAGAAGGATGCAGAAGTCAAGAAACAGAATTGATTAAGAGAATATGGGTTGGAACAAGGCTCCTTATTTTCCTTTTGCAGTGTGCTTCAGCCATTGGTAACCTCAACGCAGGGCTCACCTAGGCTTTGTGGAGAAGGATGCTCAGGGCTTGTCAGTGGGTGATGTACTCACCGGTACAAGCATGAAGTTGTCCCATGCATGTTCCTGGCTTGCTCCAGGAAAGATACTGGTACGGCAGAGAGCATCCCATTGCTCACCAAAGGGATTTTTAAATTCTCTGATCACATCTGAAACATCAGGAGCTGCTTTGTGATGGGAAAGCAGAAGATGAAAACAATAACATTCAAGCTGTAAATTAAAAGCCCACTACAGATGTAGATTTCATAAGCAAAGTTATTAAGAGTATTAGTATGCATATTAGAAGTAATTAAAAACAAGCAAACAGGAAGATTGCCAGGCGAGAACATGCAAGTCAGAGGAGAATTCTCCACTCAATTACACAAGTGCAAATGAATATCTTGTAAATAAATCCACCATCATTTCCATGGGTGACGCTACCATCATGCTGTTTGTAAGTAGCTTAACCATAAGCACTGGAAACCAAAACAACAGCATACCATTTACAATAACAAGACAAAAATTAAATGGAAAACAAAACCCACTTGTCTGTCTGTTCTCAGCGGTACCCTGGAAATGAGATTATCCTCTCTAAGGATGCTGATGATTTGCTGAAGTCTTGCAGGGCTGGGACTAGTTCGATTTTTTCCAGGTAATGTGATAGTTGGTCAGTTGCTTGAAGATGTTTGAGGAGCCTTCACTGATATTACTAGTTTTAAAAATGTTGTTTACTGTTACAGTTTCTCATAATATTTCATTGATGAACCTCTTCTCTTTTGAGTATGCAGAGCTGGCCCTATTTTCTCTACACCAATTCCTTATTTGTGAGTGTTCTGCGAATAATTCAGGGAATAACTTCTCATTTCATATAATGTTTAGAAATTGTTTATTCCTTATGTTTTACAGTTAAGCTGTAAAATGCATCATTGTACTTGCTCCTGACTGGAAAATTAAAAGCTTTTAAAACCAAGTATAATCACAAAAAATGCCCTTTTGATTAAAATAAGTAAAGGGCTTAGAAGTATTTTAAAGAAGTATTTTAATATCTGAAAGCTACCTGACTAGTCAAATAGACGATGACTCATAGATCCCACTAGGAAAAAAATATATCCATCTTGTTTGCTCAAATGCCAGCCAATCCTTTAATCCTCTTCAGATTAGTTTACTCATGTGAAATCGATATTTAAAGGTGCTGTGGTACCTGCCAGAGCAATTAAGTTACTAACCAAGCTGGGCTCTGTAGAGCTTCTGCATTCTATCAGGTGCCACGAGGAGCCTTGACTGGTCTGCACTGACTGGGGGAATTAAGGCCAGGTGAAATGCCAAGCTCCTTAGCTCATCTGCTGTAGAGCACAGGTCCGCAGTGTGCCTGCTCAAGTCTTGTTGTGGGAATAAATCCGACATGCCACTCTTACTAGGTCAGAGAGAGTCTGCAGTGTCTTTATACACAGCATGCCATGATATCATATGTATCACAGAAGCTGAAAACACGATCGGGTTGCAAAGGCAAACATTGAAAAGTTAAGAAATGCTGGAATTAGGAATGCTTACTCAACTGCCATTTGTCTCTCAGCAAATTACTTACAACACACTCTCACCCACTGGTGTCTTCCCCTCCTCTGGTGCCCAGAATGAGCAGTTTGGTTACTCTGTATGGAGTGTCCAGCGAGCCCACATTTACTGTACACTTTTCAAACCCTGCTTTGAAAACAGAGCTATTTATTCTTACATGGCTTTTTTCATATGATGGTATTGCTGGAGCAGCTCAGAAAAACAGAAGATGTGTAAAGAGTCCCAGGCATTTCCCATCTGCGGATGTTTGATCTGGCAATTGCAGTAACACTCCTGAGGGGGAGAAGGCGGGGTTCACCCATGCAGGAGAGTGGGGAAAACAAACCAAGGGCAATTCCTTTGGATGTTATCACAGTGAAGCTCACCTGACTCACCAGCAAACTTCAAAGTCTCCTGTACAGACACTCCATCTCCATCTGCAATTCCTTGCCCCTGTGTAAACCTCATCTCCCTCCTTCCTGCAGTTTTTCCTGCCTATATCCTATAAATCAGGCCATAACTTCCCACAGCTCTGCATTCAAGTCAGGTGACTTCTTCATGGCTGCATTCACAGGTTGCATTAGGGACCTAATATCACCATTTCCCCTTAGTTCTGGCATCCAGCCCTCACTGGATCAACAGCACTTCCCACCTGTAACTGCAGGTAAAGTCATGGTTGCTTTGGGCTGGAGCACCCCGGGAAGTCAGGCGTCACGCACTAGCATCTCGACCGGGTATGTGCAGATTTCTTTTCCCAGAGAACATAGTTTACCAGATTTCCCTAATTTTCCTGTGAAATTGCAAAAAGCAGATCACTGAAAATAAATATTGCTGCCATGACAGACTTCTGAGTATACAGAATTTAGTATTCTTCAAAGAAAATGTCACCAATGTCTTATTTTAACAGAAGCAAAATGATGTCTTTACCTCTAGCCTCACAGCTGGACACAGCTGCACTGATCTGCTAAAATTTTCCACAGTAATTCAACAGGAGACAGAGATTTGGAATGAAAATATTTCAGTTCAAGTTTGACAAAATCATAAGCAACAGAAAAGAAGTCGTAATGGGACATGCTGGAGACCTTAATAACTGATGCTGTCAGCAGCTCTGCTTATAATAAGTTGTGGGCATCGATGGTGTTAATTTCAAAATAATCTTCACATTTAGATCTTTATGGAGCTCACTGGTCAGACACTGTGTGTGGGGCAGATAAAGCAGATAGTGTTGCTAAGTCACCGGCAGTCCTGCAGTAGTATTTCAGACAAAATTCTCTTTGCATTGACAAAATTCTCTTTCCATTTAAGAGGAAGATGGCGTTTGTCTCCTTCACAGCTGCAGATCTGGGGCACGTAGGACTGTCTGTTCTCCTGCATGACTGTTTTAGTGCCTCACTCAGAACAGCCCCTGGTTCTGTCTGACGTGTGACATATGCCTGTGCTCCCTACTTGCTCTTTCAGAGACCAGTCCCCACATGGTATATAGGCTTACTCTGCAGGCTTGGGCTTTCTCAGGATGCTAGTCAGTAAGGTGCTGGTTAGGAAGCCCCATACCCCAGCAGGAGTGACTGGTGGGAATTTTCAGTTGCCTGGCTGGGCAAACCCAGGCTTCTTTCCAGTGTTTAGAAGAGAGTTATAAACTATTAGGAAGTGACCTCAGCTGTCGAGTATATCGTGTTCTTTCATTCTATTCACTTACAGCATTTACAACATCTCCCCATTATCATTTAGACTTTTACAACCCTTAATGACCCTTTTATCAGAGCAGCAATAACCAATAAATCCTCTTTGGCATTTATTGCCCCATCTCTAATACATAAAAGCCTCAATTTATAACATCTCATGAATGCTGAAGATTATTTTTCAAACTTAGCTGGCAGGAGGGGTTTCAGGCCTGGACACATTCAGCAAGAGCTCTGGGGACAGGGGACACAGCTTTTGTTACCAACAGCTATCACAGGCAGTACTGGTGGGGTTTTGTGTGCCTGACATGGTCCGTAGCTGAAATCAGTTGCCAGGGCTTTCTCCTGTGAGAAACAGGCAACACCAGGGCAGACTTCATCCCACTCTACTCAAGGTGTCCAAGAGGGACACCTTCACTGTGTGTGGTCCCACCTGCTCTCCTCCTTTTGACTCAGGTGGAGCTACGTCTCTGGCCAACAACAGTCATCTAACTTCAAAACAGATGAAGTAAGATGTCATGAATCTCTCAGTTGTCATTGTAGTGATGACAACATAACTTTGAAGTTATCTCTCTGTTATCACAGGCAAGAACCAGACTCCAAAGGTACCTTGTTTATTCATCCTTGTAATTTTTGCCCAGCACCCAGTAATGCCCTGCACTCCCCATAGAACATTTAAGGAATTGCCATCAGTACTATTTGAAAGTGTGCCTTGACTTGATTTATCTGCAGGTACAACACATGCAGGCACGGGACTCTGCAGAAAGGAGCAGGATTTCTGCTCCCCCTTGCTGAAACCTTCCCCTGCACTTCCAAACCCCAGGAATGAGAATATAGCAAATTAGTCATTAGGAATTGTTTCAAATTGAGCTGTTAATGAAGGCAACCCAAGGATACTATGTGTTCCTGGCAATGGCTTCAGATTTGCTAACTCTATTTCTAGGCGCCAGACTTGGGCGTGATTCAAAGTCCAGCTCCAGGAAGACTTGATATCAGCAGATTGTGGACAAGCCCATAGATATTTCTGTGTAGTGAATGCAGTGCTGTGTAAAAACATCCAGGCTAGGTCTAAGTGAGCTACTGCCAGGGCTGGAGGTCGGTATTGCTGTGCTAGTGAGACACCATATCCCAGCTAATTAACCCTGATGAGAAACTACCTATTTTGACCTGAGTATTGCCACGTCCTGTCACTATCCACTGTCTCACTTTTCTCCTGGCTTCTGCTGACCCTATTCTCCTCTGCAGAACTATAAACCCAACAGGTCCCTAAAGAACTTTCCATTAATATACTTTATTAGTTAAATAATTTCTCTGACCTATTTCCTGTTCAACTACCATGTCTCCCCATCCACTCAATATAATTGGTACAGCACCTGAAATCCGCTGCCGGGGTTTAAATGGCCTGACATATATCACAGAGTCACAGGGTATTAAGAGAAAGGTGAGAGGATTATTGTCGCACTGCCACTGGAATCAGATTGGATTTCTTGTCCAACCACTGAAACATGCAGTTGTATAAAGAGGGTTCACACAGGCTTGCTTTAGTCCCTACTCAAAGCTTGACTGCTTGGAAACATCATGGGTTTCAGTAAGGACTGGAGGCTTGGACATGTAAGGAAGCCCTCCTTGTGTACTTTGTCCTGTTGATTTTTGGAAGGGAACAATCTGCCTGAGGCTCTGAGGCATGGTGATGAGAGCTGTGCCGACTAGCTTTCTCTGGAGCTGGAGTCGCATCAATGCTCTTCTACTGCCTGGCAGTACTGCCAGGTACAGGCAGCCTGGCCTTGCCTGCCAGTCCACGTGTGGCCCCAGGTTCTCCCGTCCGTGTGATTTCTTCTTTTGCATTGTGGTTCTCTCCCCATTGATCCTCTTGTTTCTAAGTTTAAGGAAGGATTAAAAGCTGGACTGTAGGTTTTCACTGATTATTAATTTTGTTGCAGTCTTCTCCTCCTTTTGAATTATAAAACATCAAAGGGTGCAAAATAAAGTCACATCCTTGCCAAAAGACATCCATTCTGCCTTTTTGTTCTTTTTCCTGGGGAAAAAAATGCCTGCTGATGTCATCTGCCTTGTTCAGGATCTTTGCAATTGGGTCCAGTCTTTTTTGGGCTCCTCCTTCCCTCCCCTCATCTTCCCTCATCCCCCACCCCATACTGAGGGGTAACCAGGGAAACCAGGAACCATGGCAACCCAAAGCAGCATAATTTGTCTCAAAGGAAAAAAATATAAGCATGCAAAATCCCTTTAATGTTTATAGCAGGCAACTGGGTCCAAATCTTCTCTTTTCCCTCCTCTTTGGAGCAAGAAAGTGATAACGGGCCTGCCTTCTCCCTCCTCTTCACTGGGGCTGCCAGTGTCATGAGCCCCAGACAATGCTCACCTCCTACCACTTGCTTCGTCCAGCCAAAGTCCTTGGCTCCTTGTGCCCCCACAAAGCTGATGTGGCAGCAGAACCTCAGTTTCCATCAGTGTGGTGGTCTTGTCCCACCATGAGCAATCAAACATGCTAGGACAGCTCCCTTTGCAGCATCTTGCTCCCTCTTATTATCATGGGGACTTTGTTGCCCCATCACAAAGTGCTCCTCAGTTTTCAGTACATTTCTCAAGAGGACATAGGAAGTTCTTTTATTGCCAATCAGAGTGACGGAAAGCTTGGGCACAGAAGACTTAAGGTCCAGAAGAAGGTCAACAGAAGATTTAAGGATGAGCCAACTCGGCACTTCTCTGTAGCTCTGGACATCTTTTCCTTGTCACGAAATGAGTCTGTGATGGAGGAGAGAAAAATGAGTCCCACCAAGTCATTCACCCTCAGGTTCCAAACTCTCCAGACAAGGGACAAGGCTTTCTCCCTGTTGGGCAAGGCCAAGGACACCGAAGTCCAGAACACAGAATATGTATTTTTATTACAGAATCACAGAATCACAGAATTTATATGGTTGGAAAGGACCTCCAGGGTCATCAAGTCCAACCTTCTCCTAACATCACTCTAACCGCTACACCACTACACCAAATCCTCTCTAACCACTACACCATATCCTCAAGCACTGCATCTATTCGTTCCTTAAACACCTCCAGGGATGGTGACTCCACCACCTCTCTGGGCAGTCCATTCCAGTGCCTAACTACCCTCTCAGTGAAGAATTTCTTCCTAATATCTAATCTGAACCTCCCCTGACGCAACTTGAGGCCATTTCCCCTCGTCCTATCATTACTAATTTGAGAGAAGAGACCAACACCAGCCTCGCTACAACCTCCTTTTAGGTAGTTGTAGAGGGCAATGAGGTCTCCTCTCAGTCTCCTCTTCTCTAGACTAAACAAACCCAGTTCCTTCAATCGCTCTTCTATTTACTATAAATGAATGACAGTGGCAGAGTGGTGCTATCACCACTGCTCCTCCAAAAGTGGGAAGGGAGGGCAGCTGGGGAGGGAGGAACATGATGGCTCCCTTCTCTCTCTCCCCTGCCATGACACATTCCCTTTTCCCCCAAAATGGGGAACAGGGTGACATTGCCACACTGCCACTCAGTACCCATCAGCAGGGTTGTGCATGGGGAGAGGAGGTGAGGGCTCTGCCACCCTGCCCGGGGCAGCATCGCTCTGGGGCAAAGCTCTTGGGGCTTAGCCCCTGCTCCCTGTCCCCTCACCCCACAGCCAGGCCAGTCTCCTTGGGGGATGATAATAAGATCCCAGCACCTCAGAAACCCCACAGCCACTCCTCCAAAGGGCTACCACAAATGCTGTTCTTGGTGAGGTACAGGAGTTTTTTGGTATCAGCTGTGGAAGCATGAGGCTGCATTGCCCAGCACTGCTTGCAGGCCAAGCCAGCAAAGGAATAACTGGCAGGTTTTGCTACTCTAAAGGAGTGCAAGAGACAAACTGCTTGACTTCTAGCCCATTTAAAAAAAAATGCTGACTATAAGTAGCCTTCTTTAGGAGAAGAATGATGACTGTAGTAATAAATTGTACGTATTTATTTTTGAGTTTGCAGATGTGTGAACGTGGCACGATGGTTGGGAAGAAAACAAACAAACCCTGGCAAGCAACTATTTTTATAGGATAGTTTTGTTTTGAAATTTCTATAAGTTGGCAACAGAGTCATCATGAGACCTTTTATCCAGATAAGGCCATGCCAAAATCTTCAGGAAACATCTTGTGTGTTTAATTTTTTATTTACAAAAACAGAGGGAGGGAGGGGAATGAAGGCTCGGGGGAATGTTTGCAGACATACAGTGTCTGCTCTGCAAGGCACCAAATACCTTTAATGTGGATATAAATGAAACTTCTTCCAAACTTGCTAAGTTCAAATGTGCAGTAGCTCCAAGTCAGACCTTGCACTGGATTTGCTTGCAGGCTTGGGGAGGGAGTTGTCACCAGGCAGAGTAATGAAAGTTCATGAACCTTAAGGACAAATCTAAGATATCTCACCTTTAAGGTCAATGAGCCTGTTGAGAGACGACTGGCTCTCCAGTCTCTCCAAGCACAGTCGTTTAAAAAAGAAGTCAAAACTCTAGTGGTCATGTATTTCTTGCCTCCTGCCTCCCTGCGCAGATCCAAACAGGATCTGCTCATGAGAAGAATTGAGCTGAGAGAACGTCTGTTGCCTCTGCCTCTGTAGCTCCAGGCCCAGACCTCTGGGAAGTGACTTCTTTATTAATGTTTGCTGTTTGCATTTAATGCTTATTAAATATCTGAACTTTCTTAGACTTTGTGGTATGTCATGGAAGTGTTGCTATGTGCATACATGCATGTGTCCATCCCTAAAATCTGCACTATGAAGAAAACATTTTAGAATTAAAAGTTGTCTCATAAAGTATTTTATGCTAAAAAAAAATCTAGAGCCCTTGATGCTGCCCAGATAGTTTCTCCTTAATAAGACATGTCAAAATTCTGTTTATTAGAGTTGTTCTGTGGAAATCTGTCATTTAGCTTGCCTGCAGAGGGGAGGAAAGGGTTACCTACTCCGCAAGAACAGAAATCTAAGATAGGAGCTTTGTAACAGACTCCATGATGTGAACATTAGATAGTAATGTCTCAAAACTAAACTATTTAGGCAGCTCCAGTTTCTATGTTAAATTGACTTTAGCATGTTTGTAACCAAAGGGACAGCTGCTTCCTGAAGAGCCTTTCTTAACGTTTATAAGGATTAACTGTTTTCATGTCAAGATTATTGAGATCATCTTGATGTGTTTATCTGATTTTTATTTGTTGTCTTCTTTTCTTTGTAATGTTAATGGATTAGATTTAGGAGCATCTTTTCCTTGATTTTACTCCCTTTGTTTAAATTCAATTTCTTTTAGTAAATAGGGACTGAGGAGGTGGTAGTCAGAAATGGATGCCAGTTGGCCATCTGAAAGCTTGACTACCTCCTCCAAATTTGCCCACAGTTACGTCTCTAAAGATTGATAGTGAATTCCACAGTTTTCACACATGTGCAGTTGCAAGTAGCTCATCGATATTCCCTATGAAATTTGTTGCAAGTCTGAGCACTGAGGGAAATTTTTGAAACCGTTTGTGAGTAGCACACAGCAAGTCTTCTACGTATTTCAGAGCTTGTTTGCAGAGGTCATGCCTGGGCCTTAGCAGCAGGTTGGTCTCCACTGAAAAGCTCTCAAAGGACCCCACATGCTCACCCAAAAGCATGTGCCTTCTTCACATTCAAGGCATGGCTGCACCATGAGGTTCAAATTAAGACCCTGAGGCATCAGCCACTAATTACCTTCTGTGCTCATTGCACACCCATGGAGCCCACTTTAGGCAGATGAAAGACATATGCTGAGTGCTTTGGAGAATGAGAGAGAACAGAGAGAACAAAAGTTTGGGCAAGGCAGGAAGACGAAACATCATTTATAGACAGGTCCAGGATGGGGAGGGGTCAGGAGCCCTGAGGGAGGGAAAAAGGCTGTTTAAAATGACTAACAGCCACCATAACCCTGTCCAGAGTGAAGGGTCATAGAGAGCAGATGAAGAAAAAGAGGAGGACAAGACAAAGAACCTTAGGAGATGTGCTCCACCAAGCAGCCAAAGAGGGTCTTGCTTGAGGTTGGTGCTAGGGAGTCTTGCAGTACAGCTCCCTTCTAGACAACAAGGTTCACAAGCAAGGCACTGACATAGCACTCATCCTGTCTTTTTATTCTCAGGACAAGAGGACTCCTTCAGCAACCTGACTTCCAGCCTTCAAAACAGATGATCAGATGAAGCTTCATAGCTCTAGCAAAATGACAGCAAGCGATCATTTCATTTGGTGACATAGGACTCAGTTGCCTCTGATGGACTCATGTTTTAGAATAATATGCATTCTCCTAAGTACCTCTGCTTGTTTTCTTCAGGATGTCTGAACTCCTTGCTTTGAGGCTCCATTTCCCTTATAATCTCCTAATTCCATTGTCAAATATATCCAATCATTCCCTAGGCTGCTGGTACTGCATGCAACCAGGGATAACGTATCTGCTTTATTTATCTAGGTACAATTGGCTAGAATATACGTCTGTCCATTAGCTGGTGTGTGAAATCATTGGCTGTGTGTTGCTGCCACATGGAGAAGACATGGGTGTTTCCTACACAGTGGGCTCAAGTGAATGCTCCTGATAAGGAGGAGGAATACATTCCCTGATAAGAACTCCCAGAGGTTTGGTGCTGGAGTTGGAAGGCCATTGTGCATAACCCTTGCCACAGACGATATGGCATTGATTAGGTCTCTGAGTAGATGCATCCTCACCACAGTGCTGGCTGGCCTATTCACTGTCCCACTTGTTTGTTCCCTAACTTATTTCCTTGACTCATCCCAAGCCCTGCTGATACCAGAGACAGGCAAACCACATACCAAGGCTCCTTTACCAGCCTGTGGTGCACCTTCTGCTGCCCCGACTCTCTCACATCGGGAATAACAACAGAGCAATGAACTTTTCTTTGCCTAATTGGAAGGAAAAAAGCTGAAAACATTGGGAGTGTAATGAGGAGAGTGGATCCTAGAGAGGAAAAGTGAGTTACAAGAGCTCCTGGGAGAGCAAGAGGGGTTTTTTTTTAAAGAAATGGTTCCCTTTCATGAACTTCCACTAAAAATACGTCACTTTGGCACCAGTCCTGGGTTTCAGTGATGGTGAGGTGCTCACCGTGGGTGAAGCAGCAATCTCTGTAGCAGCAAGAGCATATGCAGTGCAGTTTTTCAGCTCTCTTGATATGACAGGCTTCTAGGTTGACAATTCACAGTGCCTGATTAGAACAAAAGGACCACTGTGGTGCTCACATTCACCTCAGTCCTGGAAGTCTATGAGCATCACCACTGCCACCAATTCCTGCTCCTCACTGGTTCTGAGCTCAGCCATTTGGACCCAAAGTAGTCTTGTAAGCTCCTCTGCAGCAATGGCTTTTTAACTGATATGCTTAGAAGTTGGTGCAGCTGTAGTAGGCACAGAGATAAAGAGGAACTTGGGGAAGGGTGCAGGATACTTCCAGCTTCTTCTGTGGGATTAGGTAGCCTCAAAGAGCCATGGGCACCTTTAAAACTTCAAATAATTTCCCTCTTTTTCTGAATTTGCAAGGGAAAAACAAGAGAGACTGTGTGCTGCTGGTTGAGAGTAACATGGGGAGCAGAACTCACCTCCCAGCACATGCTGCAGGAGCCCAGTGAGAATTTAATCAGGTCCAGGGAGGCCGCAAAAGAAGATTGCATGGGCTTTGGTGGGACTTGACTGCAGATGGAGATGGCGATGTTGTTGATCCAGGTTTGATGAGCATGAGCAGGACCTGGGACAGATATGTCCTAGAGGCGATGCAGTAGGAGAATAGGAGCTGTGGATTTCAGATCCTGCACAGGAAATTGGGATGTGTGGTAGGAAGGTGGGAGCAGGGATTGAGATATTAGTAATGGGGATGGAAGGCAAAAACGTAGTAAAGGAGGGCAAGATGGACACTGTGGGTGTACCTCCTTCTATGTGTGCACACAGTGGCTTGCAAAGAGATTGCCAGAACCCCTCCTTTGCTTTGAGGGACCCTGAACTTTCCTTTGCACCTTTGCCTGAGGACCCCTGGTGCAGTGGCACCTCTCGTAGACCCACTAGCTCTCCTGGAAAGAGTATCTGTGCTCACCTAGCTGTAACAAAGACAGGAGAGAACTGATGTGCTCCAGGATGTTGTCCTGGTGAGGAAGTCAGGCCATTCACAGGCTGTGGGCTGCCTGCTGGGACCTGCCCTATGGTCACTGTCCCTGCCCCACACTCACCTGCTGGTGTCACACACACACCATCAACAAAATGCCTACTGTTAATAGCGCCTAATCCCAAATAACCCTAATCCCAAATAATGCCCTGCAGTTTCTACTTTCTAAGCCAAATCCAGTGTCTCAGCCTTGTGCTGCCTCCAGCCCTCCCTTGGAGTGCCGTCATTTACAACTGCCAAGACTTCTCTCTGATGGTCTCGTCTGCCTTAAGGCAGGCATGAGGGGTGAATCTGTTCCCCAGGAGGGTGACAGGCTCTGCTGGAGTGGGCTGCAGATGTGTATCATCCCATAAATGAAGGAGGATTACATCTCTGGCCTGGAGATGTGAATTTTATTTACTCTGTCTGTTCAATGTCCAGGTTAGTCTTGCTGCTTGTTCTAAATTCAGCAGCTCCAGATTTTAATTCTTGGTGCAGTAATCCCACCTGCTTTGTGAAGTCCCAGTAGCCTAAGAAAGAAATCCAGTGATCTCCAAAATGGCATCTCAGTGCTTACAAGGAACTTTGCTGGTGATGAAGGTATTCATTCAGCAGTGCTTGCTCTCAAAAGCAAGGAGGGCTGCCAGAGTAGACCTCCCTCCTCTAATTAGCAGCCCCCAGCATTTTATACCAGGCATAGCATGGGTGTCAGTCTATTCCTTTTGGTCTTCATTTCTCTTGCCTTCGGACGAATGCCCACAAGTTCATGGGCCCACAAGTTCTTCCATGTTTGAATTTTGACAATCCTCAGCAGCACCTATTTGAGGGAGATCCCCTTTCCTGATGCTCTGGTGGTTGTGATGCTGATATGAAGAGCACATGAAAGGCCCAGCCTGAGAGTATGTGCTGCTGCCATTGCACATTTAGAAATGGAATCCATTGCAAAGCTGGGAGAGATGCAAAACTCATGGAGAAGGATACCTGCTTTCATTTTTGCCCCCCACTGCTGCTCTTGGAGGCAGAGACATTCATCTGAGTTGAATCAGCTGCAGGAGGCATAGCTGGAAGGCTGCAGACTTTTCTGCTACCAACTCACAAACACAGGCATGGGCTGTGAAATCTCAGCTTCACCTGCTGTTAAGACACATGAGTTCTGCTTCGTGCTTTGTGGTTTCTAAAAAACTAAGAGAAATCTCTTTTTGTTCAATGTCATTCCTGCTGCAGCCAGTGGAGGTTGAAGATCCCTGATTAAAAACTGCTGGAATGAGTGTAGGTGTGTGATCCTGGACACTCAACTTTAACACCCATGATTTGCAAACTTTACCTGTTTTTCTTACTTACTTTACCCCTCCAGCCATATTAGAAAGCTCCATTTTCCCACTCCCTCTAGAGCTGAAGAGACACAGGAATTCCTATGGACAAATATTCAGGACACTATTTAAATAGGCAGCTGTATCTTATAGATAATTTTCCTTGCTATGTTGCAAATATTGTGTTTTGTATTCTGCAGTGTGTGTTGTGGATATGTATTGCATAGAGTTTGGGATAGGCCTCTCCTTGTCATAGATTGCAAGAAAGAATTGCACTGGACCAGACTGACTTCTCCCAATTCCTCAGCAGGGCTGATTTTTTTTGTGAAAGCAGTAAATTTGCACGTTATTCCAAATTACAGAGATAGCTGACCTAGAGCCAGAAAAGAAGGAGTTGTCATGATGATTGCTAAAATTCAATCTCAGTCTTTATTTATAGTGAGGTTGAAAGAGAAGCACTTAGATGGCTGTAGCCCACCCTATTCTTTATCACCTGCTTGGCTGTACTGGTAAATTAACCAGATGGATCCAAGCTATCCTAGAGCCAAGTGTGAAGGAACAGGCAAAACTCCAAATCCAGTTTCCAATCTGTTTGCAAATGATAAGTTTATGTTGTAAAATGCCAAACTAAACCCTTGTATTCAAACAACCCTTCCACTTGGATGTTCGAAGTCCTGGTCCGAACCGAAGCTGAGTGCTGGGGCGCTAAGCAGCATTGCAGTATTTCCAGAAATTGCTCAAGGAAGCTTCCTCCAGAGCCTGAACCTGCTAGGTGCCAGAAGATGCTGGGAGCCTCATCTGTTTGGCCAATTCTTGGTGTGAACCCCTGCTTGGCAGGATGAATTAGGCCCTTAATGGCTACAGAAAGGCTTTGGAAATAAAAGTTTATATTTACATAGTACATTTCATCCCAAAGGACCCTAAATCACACAGCACAAACTTTACATAAACAACAGCACTGAAATGCAGCTGCGTCAGGCATGGAGGGTGGCAGCCAGCTGGCATACGTTAGCAGAACAAATATAAGAGAAGTGACTATTTTTGGCCAAGGACACAGGGCAAACCCCTCTGTTGCGAAAGTGCCTTCAAAACTTCAAAGTGCAGTTTTACTTTAAATAGTGATTGTGGATAAATAGACCTTTTGTAGTCAATTGACTTGTTCCCAGCCACATCTGGGGAATTCACTCACTCAAGTAAGGTTTTGCTGCATTTTGTGCCTGCTAAGGCTGCAGAACATTCTCATCCAATATAGCACATTTCTACTCAATTCCAGCCCCATTCACAGACTTGTGAGCCTTTCTTACACAGCCCTCACTGCTGAGGGTGGGAGACCCAGAAGAAGCCTCCCTGGCTTTCACAGCTGATCTTACCCTGAACAGGCAAGTCTGGAGATGCATGTTTTCAGCTGTCAGCTGCGTGAATCTGTGAGTTGATTAGAAAGACAAATTTCCACCGTGCCTGTTGAGGTAACTTGTTGGAATATGACTGACCTTTAAATACCAGCACAGTGCAGCCAGGACATTTGAAGGGCTTGCCCTAAAGCCCCTCACAGAACAGGCTGTGCAGCATCTCTTTGGGCTGCACAAACACTTCACAGGCACAGTTCCTTGCAGCAATGTCACTGATGAAATGCATGGCATTTTTACAGACACATATTTACTGTGGGGCCAGGGGGGTCTCTGTACTTACAGAGTGCATTGCTTCTCAAGGGACCCTAAATAACCCTTCATGATAAGTTGCACTGTGGCAGCCAGTGGATCCTTGTGGGCCTCTTCTCATATCTCCATGTTGTGTTGCAGCTGGCCCTTGGCAGTTGGATCCTTGCATGTGAGCCATCCCCTACTCTGGCATCCACCCTCCTGAGCCATCTCATTGCACCGTCACGCCATTTAAGTGCTACTAGAGCACTCCCTGATATGAGTCCATATAATATTGGCTCCAGACTACAGTCTAGCCCAGTTTGGGGGATGTGAACAATATGGGGACCATGCCCAGAGGTAGGATGGATGAGGAGAGTTCAGCCATGCCATGTGCCCTTAGGGCCAAGGAAGAAGCCCCCAGCCATTTGATTTATTACCATACCTGTGGCACCCCTTTGGCTGCACACTGCACATTGGATGGACAAGGAAGGAAGGAGTCAGCCAGGAGCCAGATGTCTTTCAAGGAGCCTTCCAAGATGAGAGACAACTCTGCTGGACCCCAGTTTGACATAGTTTGGGGCTACAGCCGTCCTCCCTGTCTTCCATCCTTGTCAGCAACACTGGCACCAGTGCAACCACACAGTGACTGGGTAAGGGAGCTGGTTTGTCTGAAGACCGATAATTTTTTCCCCACGGTGTTATCTTTCAGCCAGCTCTGCTCCTTGTGTTGGCTTTCTGGCAGCCCTGGGTGTACAAGGCCAGTACAGCTATGACCGGAGAGGAGGATGAACCCTACGGCAGCCCCATTTTAGATTTTTGCCACCATGGAACAACCTCAGATTATGATCTCCCTCCCTACAAATGTGGGATGCAAGAGGGAGACTGCTTGCCTCAGAGACACCTTCTCATCCTCTTCCCTGCTTACACTCTCCCACCACCCCGTTGCTGTGCTTAATCCTCATACAGCCCATTCGCCTGCCAGCCAGCCCACCTCTGCCAGTGCAAAACCATATAAAGCTCAGATGAGCATTTCCTATTGTTAACAATTTTGAAGTGGCATTTCTCTATCAGAAGAACTGTAGGAAGTCTGAGTAGGACACACACTGCAGAGTGCTATTAGCAAGGCTTTGCTATGGTAGTTCCACTAGTCTTCAAATTCATTGCAAAGCAGGGTTAAAGGCCGGTGGGACTCAGAGCAGGGCTGCAAGGGAGGTAGATGGCATTTCAGATGCCCAAAGTGTAGAGCTCCTGGCTGCCTTCCCTGGGATCCCAAATTCATGGCTATCTCCTACTAGCCGAGCAGAACGTCAGTCAAACCCTTCTCATGATCTAACAGAAAGACAAATCTCAGTGCATTTCTCCCAGCCTTTGCAGAAACCCACTTCTCTTGTCCTCTCAGGATTTGTTTGTCCTGCAGCACAGTCTGTACTGCAGCCCCATGCAGCTGGACTGCAGCCAGTATGTCCTGTATGGCAGAGGTGGCTGCTCCTTCCCCATGACACCTGTGGATCCTGCTCTGAGATTCAAAATCACACAGTGAGAAGGGTTCACTGTTCCATGAGTCTCTCAAAAGCAGGGTAAGGCTCCAAGGGTGGCACCTGAGAGTAGGGCAGTAAGTCCTTTCCCTTAACTCAACTGCTGTAGGGAAGGGACAAAGTCTGCCCATGCCTTCTCTGACTCTACAAGATCTATGCCTGAAGCATCCTGAGAGGATCTGAGAAGGAAGAAAGGGAGAAAAAAACAAAGAAGGAAATATTTGGTGACCTCAATTGAGCTCTGAGAAATGCAGAAATGTGCAGGACAGGAGCATGATGTTCTGGTAGGAGCAGAGCCTGGGGAATGCAAGACAGCTCTCTTCCTGATCAAAGAACTGGTGTAAAAATGGTTCATGGAGGTGGATCCACCTTTGATGTTGTGAGCAGGTTACAAAGCCATGCCACACCAGTTCCCAAGATTCCTAGATAGGGAAAGCTGGTCACACACGCTGGAAGACTCTCCACAATGTGCCAAGAGCTCCCAGCTCTGTATACTGAAATCTCCCTTGTCCTTTAATTTAGCCCTCTTGCCTTTACTTTGTTTGCACAGCATTAAAGCATTGCACTTTCCAGGGGAAAAAAAGTTGTGTTTCATATTTGTCTTAATTTTAAAGCTGAATTTTATTTTTTAAGGCACCAGCATTATCCAACATGTAGTCCAATATATAAAATTGATCATGACCCAGAAAAGGCCTACAAAGCTTGTGGAACGATGCTGCAGGCAGGGAGGGAAGCCCCACAGGCCGGCATGCAGGCACTCAGACTGGTTATGCACAAGTTCCACAATTTTATTAATTCATGAGCATACTCAGGCACTCAGAAAAAAATCTCACCGAGCAATAATACAGAGCCTCCCTCTCTTCTCCATCCTCTGCCTCCCAACACAGGGCCCTGCAGGGAAATGCGCTGTGCTACTGTTGGTTTCCCCCTAGCAGACTCACATCCATGATGGTATGAAAAATTAATAAAGGAGTACAGAGTGCATTAACAAACGCTGACATATCTCCCACAGTTAATTGACACCCACCATTCTATTTAAAATTAATAAAGGCTTGCCAAGCATGCAGAACTTGCACCTCATAGCAAATAAGATGTCCCACACAGCTCAGCAAGTCATGTCACTGTATCAGTGATGCTATGTACCACAATTCATGACAAATATTCCTAGTATTATGTCAGGCCTGCATCCAATATGTTGCTCTCAGCATCAGTGTAGGAGAACTGTCTGACACATGCTCGAGAAATTGCCACTCTAATGGGTGCATGACACAGGCTGCTAAGACAGCCTGGAAGCATCTGAGCCTCTGCTCTCCAGCGGAGGAGAGTACCTCTTTCTTTCTGGTGCAGTGAGGGGGCAGCTGTAGCTGTGAACCAGTCGTGCTTAGCTCATGAAACCCGACTGATGTCTCCTTACAGCTTGTGATGATGGGGAGCTAAGCTGCACCGCTGTCCTCTTGCTGCTCCTGCAGTCATTAAATGGACTTTTATATGATCCAGATGTCCCACCACCATCTTGCTCAGCCATGCAGAGAGGGTGCAGACAGGACCTTCTAGAAACTAAAAGAGAAACCCTGGCTAATGACATTCTTAAGTGGGATGGCAGTCCTTTTTTTTTTTTGCAGTGGTGGAGGCAGGTGGCAATCTGATGAATTGCACACACTGTAAAGACCAAGACATCTGTAAGCTTTTCATAAGGCCTGAGGTAGAGTAGACAACCTCTAGATGAAGTTTTACTGGACAGCTGCAGGACTTGAGATACCACTAGTGGCGTAGCCTGAGATGGGACTGGCCCAGGTGAGCAGGACTTGTGTGGTCTGCCCCATTAAGGCCAGGGCTACACCCAGTTATGGGTACCTGACTGTATTTATTAACTTCAAGCCTTGGCTCAGGGATAACAGCGAAGGCTGTCCTGCCAGCCAAGCCAGTGAAATTGGGGACCCTCATAAGTGATGCTAGTAACACCCCAGGACCTGGGGACTTTCACATGCTGCCTTGACAACACCTTGCCGGATAGTGATGGCTATCTGCTTTTGAATAGGCAGCCTGATGCAGTGGGTCTCAGGTGAACTGCATGTGAAACTGCCTTTTCTCACCTTGAAGCAGGTCCTGTGGGTGAGTGGTGGCCCTCACCATGCTTCTCTCCCACCAGGGATGGAAAGCACATGATAAAGAGATAAGACATTTGAAAGGCAATTCTTCCAGGAAAGCACCTTGCTTAACTGTATTGACCTCCTTCTGCTCCTCCTCTGCATCCTTGTTCTTCTGCACTGCTGTCAGCGAGGAAGAGGAAGCCATAAAACTGGCAGCCAAAACTGCATGAGAGAGTTGTGCCTGGCTGGAAAACTTGCAGCTGCCTGTCACTGACATGTCAAATATCCCCACACTGCTTGCCACCTATGCCCAGTAACTCCCTCATGGAGAGCTGGTTTGTATGTACTGATTTGTTTGGAACTTGAGCAATGATACCACCCAAAAGTTGAATCACAGGGGCTTGATGGTGTGAACATCTGGGTGGAAATCAGTGACTTCTGGCTATGGTCTGTCACCTGCCCCCTGGGTGCCACAGGAGCCATCCCACAGCCCAGCAGCTCTGCTGGGTATTGTGGGGTCCCAGCTCCATATGGCCTGAAGTGTCTTTCCTCCCTTTCTCCAAGCAGAAACAATGACTCGGGAGGTAAAAGCTGTGTGCCCATTTGAGACTTCTCTTGCATACTAGTTTATGTGAAGCAATTATATTGCGACACCACACTTCAAAGTAAACTCCTTTGTGCAGCCAGCTCTGAAAAGAGAAAAAAGCTTCTCCATAGATCTTGGCTGATATTTGGACCTGCACTTCTGAGGGAGCTACCAACTCTTTTCATTTAGGAGCTACTCTTTTCATTTTCATGGAGCTACCTCCTTGAAAAAGGTACCAAGCTCCACTTTGTTTTTCAGTTTCTAGTCTCTACACAGGGCTGAATCAAAGTAACTTAAATCATGGCTTTGATTCATGTTCCCAGAGCTGGCTTAAGATGTAGTTTCATGGGCTTCCTGCTATTTGCTATCATCTGCTTGCTGGAGATTCATACCTCCCTAGCAGAGCTGGTGGACCTGGATGTGTGTGTGTGTGTGCATCTCCAGACTTTGATGTTCACAGCTTCCCAAGACAGTATTGAAATGCAAGTACTCATGATCAGGAATAATGGTGAGAGCTGATGAATTAACATATGCCTTGAAATGCCCTCATTCTGTTCTCCAGGATAACACACTCAGTATTCTGGTTTAGCTGTGTTTACACATACCCGTATCCAGTTGTTTACATCATACTTGGTAATTACCTTCACAGAGATGTTTGGTTGTTTCTGAGGATGATGTAATCTTTGCCTGTACTGCTTTGCCCACGCAGTCTGCTGTGTTGAAGGGCTTTGGAATACTTCCTCCGGTGATTTTATTTCACTGGCTCTTTAGAAAAAGCCATAGCTATTTTCTCATCTGGCAGTGCCCAGAACTTTTGTCTCAGGGAAGAATACGGGGACAGCTGACTTCCTGCCATTAAAGAAGCCTCTCATTGTACAACTGGAGTTGAGACAGATTAATTCAATCTAATCACAGATCTTCAGCTCTGCTAGTGCACTATTCAGTCTGAAAAACAGAGGGGACAAATGTTTAAACAAATTTTCAGGCCCCCTTAAGCTATCTGATTTCTCAGAGGTCCTGGGAGCTTCCACTGTAGCCCATGTGTAATGCTGCATCAGTTTAACCAAAGATGCCACATTAGCCTGGGATGTATAAGCTGGTGTGTCTCAAAGCTTGGATGTGTCCCATCACAGTTCTCCAGGGTGGGTGTATGGGTGCAAGCAGGGTCATATAAGGCCCCCTGTGCATGATCTGAGTGGTTGAAGGGGGCCTAGGCAGGGGTAGGACAGGTTCAGTTCAAATCTGATGCCTGGCCAGGGGATGGGAGGAAAATGCAAGAATTTAACTATGGTCTGTCTCTGCCAGAGAGGTTCACTGTTGTGAAGTGAGTAGGTCACTGGAAAGGGTCTAAGGTGGCATATTTTTCCAGATTCTGTCATTTGCTTGCTAGGTGACCTTCAGCAACTCAACCACTACTCAATGCTATTGATGCAGTGTCTATGTAATGGGTGTGAAACTAACTACCTTAAAAACCACTTTGAGATCCACCAGTAGGATGTGCTATCTAAGGCCTCTTTTTGCTCCTTCTGCTTGAATCTTGATTTCTTTCTTACCAGCAGATAATAAATCATGGGATGAGACAAAGAGTGCCCCCTTATACTCCAGCTATCCCACAGCTGTGTGGCTTGGGCATACTGCTGGGGTGTGGGAGAGGAGGGTTTGAGCTCCCTGGGACTGAGGAAGCAGCTGTGCTGACTGACAAAGCCTGACAACCCTCACTGCTACATTCAAGGAGTCTCCACCCCAGATGTTTACTCAGCGCTTGTGCTGGTCATCATCATCATATCCTGCAGTGAATCCCAGCTCCTTTGGGGTGAAAGTCCAACATCCTCCCACAGGTGCCTGCTGGAGGCAGGTGGGTGGGAAACAGCCAAGTTTTTGCACAAAAGCAGCTGAGATGAGCACCCATGGGGAAGGCCAGACCTCTGGCAGAGAGATGGGAATAGAAAGCTAGGAACCTGTGAAACCACACCTTGAACTGGCTCTGCGAATGCAAATCAAAGCCATGATATAAGTTAAATTGGTGCAGCTTGTGTGTTCAGAGAAGCCCTCTAATCTTTGAGTTGCCAAAGGCCTCAAGGGACCATTACGTTAGGTAAGGGTTACCAAAGGGCAGGTTGCTCCAGCCTCTTCTTGCCCTCAGGAGGCAGGGAGAAACTGTGCAGGGATGGCAGGGATGTCTCTGGCTCCATGTATGACGGGCATCTTCAGATGAATTGAGGAGGCAGCTTTCTGACCCTTTTCTTTCATCAAAATGGCACAGAGGAGCTCAATGGGGGCCAAAAACTCACCTGGGCTTTTTTTAACTTTTAGAAAGGTTAACACAGATTTACATTTGAGAAATCAGGCTAATTCCAGTCTAAAGTGCAGGACAATTCCCCCCGGCTCTCCGGAGGGTAACATCATAACCCATTATTAGCTGTGCCAGTTACAGTTATTTCCTTCCCACGTTTCCTTTCAGGTGTCAGACTAGAATGCGATTGCTTTTCTTCCTGAGAGCACTATTTTTAAAACTGAAGAATTGAATGTTATTAACAAAGTAGGTGTTCTACTGTGCAGCCCATTCTATAATGGGATGTTTATTGCGCCGATGCTCTTACTCAGTCCATTCGTAATCAGAAGTAATAGTACCACTTCACCACTTGCTCTGCTTGAGGATGCTGCAATAAATCCTCATGAGGCATAGCTTGGCTGCAGCTGGCAGGTGATGTAGAAGCTTTCTGCATTTTTACTTCTTTAATGTTTATAGCTCTTTCACATTATATGAATATTGCCAGTCCTGAGGATTCAGCTGTCATGAATCAAGCCTTAAAAAATAATGAGATTTTACAAAATGTGTACATTTGTGGCATTTTTAATGGGCCTTCAAATGCTTCAGCCTTTGTGTCTCTCTGCCAGGCTTCCCTCATTTTCCTGCCATGAGCTTACTTTAAGAAAGGAAAAAGAAAGCTGTTTCACAAATTATCATCTGATTCCAACAGCTGGCCCCTACCAACATCACCTGATACCAACAAAACTTGAGATAATGTTGTAAGAGTAGTCAGCACAGTCAGACAGATTTTGTCATTTGTGTGACAGGCCAATGTAGCTCAGCTAAAACAATGTCACTTAGAGCTTATACACCTCCGGTTTTCTTGGGGAATAAAAGCTTTCACCTCCAGCTGCTTGCTGCCTTGAACTCCTTGTGCGGAAGGAGGAATGAAGGGTATGTTTTTGAGGTGTTAGCAACAGAAGCCACTGGCTAGCTTGTCATGGGCTGAGCACGTGTGTATTGTCTCGTTGGCAAGGGAGGTTCAGCAGCACATGCTCCCCAGCCAGCAGATTATTGCTGTTGCCTGCTCCACCAGTGCAAGCGTCTATGAGGTCGCAGGATGAAGTGGGTAAGGGAATCGATCCAGGTTAAAAATAACTGTGCCTCTCTCTCCTTCCCTCTCTCTCCTCCTTCTCCCGATTTTAAAGATCAGTTTCCTGCTCCTGCTCAGTGGTTGACACCACAGCAGTAGCAATGACACTGCTGAAGGGGTAGTGTGGTTGCAGAGCATTACGGGTGGGAGGCATCACTCTGTCAAAGCTTTCTTAGGGCTGCCTACAGACCGAAGGGTCCATGTGCATGGGAAATGGAAAGAAAGGAGAAAAAAGTTAGTGGAGAGGTGATGTGTCATCTGTAGTGGTAGTAAGGAAGAACCAGAGTTGGGAGTGATGTTTGTTGGAAAGTCAGGCTTGACTTTCTTGCAGTGCACAGGGAGACATAATCTTGAAGAGCTTTTTTATAAATGAGGAAGACTGCACCTAAGAAATGCATGACCCTGGCATCAGTTCCTCTTAAACACAGCACCAAATTTAGTTTGGGACTTCACTGAAACTAGATTTCTAAACAAAACACAACCAAGCAGGAAAGCTAACATTAACAATTCTGTTACAAGTGTATTTCCCTGGGTGTGATCTATAAGCATGTGCAAGAGCTCTCACCATTACCTTGGTATATGTTTGTAACACAGAGTATTACTTCCCTCCAGGTTCCACCTCCTTTATCTTTTAAAAGTGGCCCCTAGTGACAGAGACTGTATTTTGCTATCAGTATGTACAATTTCTAGCACGTCTGATTGCTCCTGAAATATAAATGTCACATAATGGTCAAAATAACACATAAAGCCCTAATTGACAGCAATCTTAGGATGTCTGGAGTTGTGCACTTCATAAGCATCTCTCTTTAATGATTGCCCACATACTTAGCACTAAGAACTCCACAGGTAACAAGGTGCTCTTGTCCTCATACCACACATGAGCAAAAGTGAAATGCCACAGGACATGTAACGTGTCCCTACAGACAGAGTGAGGGGAGAACCAATGTCTGCAGAACCCTTGTGCTATGCTTTAAGTGTTTGGCCTCATTCTCCTTCCTGCACAGCAGTGCAAAGCGGGATGTGACTTCAGAGAGAAGTGGAACCAGAGCTTCCATGGGCCAAATGATTTTATGAGTCCCCTGAATGCAGCCATGGCACTCAGTGGATTGGAAAGGGGAAAATGAGAAGGGAATAATATAAAGTCCACCTCTGTTTGCTGACATCTTTTATTTCTTTTGAAAATAATGCTGTCAGCCAGCTTTTCCCAAGGGGGAATCTGGAGGGAATCACCATCTCCGTGTGGACTCATGTAAGAAAGGAAGCAGCTGGTCCCTGACATTTATTGCTGCATTTCAGCTTGGAAACTGGTTGAAACACTGCACAAAACCACATTTCTCAGAGTTATTTTCATCCTCCCTCATTTTATTCAATTAAGTAACTAATGCTTACGGGAAAAAAAAAAAAACCTTTGGGAGTTCATTTCACTCAGGATGGGGAGTGCTGGAGCATAAGCAGAGGTAAGGTTGAGGTGCTGTTGGATGCAGGTTTACTCCTGTTCTTATTTTAGCTGAACCAGTACACGCTCCGCAGTAAATAGGTGATAAGAAGAACACACTGGTGTTTATAGCGAGTATCCCGCATGGCACAGCTGTACTATGGATTAGGTAACGTCACTGACTCACCGCAGAGTTATTGGGCCACCTTGTCCCTTCTCTTGCCAGGGCAACAGTCTTCACCATGCACAGACCGATGGGCTTTGCACACACTAATTAAGCTTCACAGCTTTTCTGAGAAGTTAGGTGTAACTCTGAGCATTTTTCAGGTGTAAGGACAGAAACAAAACTCCCTCCCAGAGAAATCAAATTGTTTCCTCTGAATTTTTCTAGGGATGCTGAAAGCTCCTTTCAAAGAGTCAAACCCTTGCAGGTTTGAGCAGGAATTATTATGCAGTATCACCACGCCTAAGGAGTTCCTGGCCAAAACTTCGATACTCACACACTGGATATTGGGCACCTAGATTCAAAACAAGCCAGAAATAAATGAGGTTTTAGTAATACTTCCATAAGCATCAGCTATGTGCCTAAAGGGCCTGTTGTCTTAATCCCCAGGTATTGGACTCCCTTTGATGGTTTTGGAGAGTTGTTCTCCATTCTCTTTTAATGCAAGTGGGATATTAATGGATGTACTGACCTACTCAGATGGGCAAGTCCATGGTGGCTTTCAGAGGACCCAGCATGAGACTTTCTCTACACAACTGCTAAAGCTACAGAAGCATGGAGTACATGGCCAAGCATGGGGAAGAGAGGAGCTAGATGCTCGCTTTCAGTGGACATGTCCCAGGCATTCAGTGTTTTTTTCCTAGCTTGTGTTCTCAGCTGAGCTGGATGCACAGGAGCGTGTATCAGCTACAGATGCTTTTTTCCTTTGCTTCAGATTGAAGGGACTTAGTTTCATATTATTTTACATCATCCCTAGTCACAACAGAGACCAATAGCTGCTCTTGTAGAATGTCAATAATCACACAAAGCTGGTGAATAAGCCAGGAAATGGGAAAAACCTCATGGGTTGCTACTCATATGGCCTTTTATACCCACTCCAAATGCCCTCAGATGGGAGCTTCGTAAACTACCCAAAACTCAGGTGAGCTTTTTACTCTAAAAGTAATGCCATTGAAATCATAGGGAGAAAATGCTCACTCATTCACCCTCACTGAGATCTGGGGTTGCAATGAGAGGACTAATTATTGTTCACTGAAGCCCGTGGAAAGAACTGTAATAAACTGAGCCCATGGTTTGGTTTCTGCTATCAGTACTGCTTTGGACTGGCTAAAGCAGTTGCTGTTTACCCTGTCGCCATCAGCTGATCACTTGTGCCTCCCTACAGCCTCCTGAGTTGAACCAGCCTGACTGTTTGTGTAACCATGCAGTAAACCACCTTAGGAAATAACCCAGCAAAATGATATATGTTCCCCTGCGCAGTTCACCACCTGGCTGCACAAACAGCTGTGCCAGCCCAACAGAGAGGTCCAGGAGTCCAGGACGAGTCAGAGGAAGCAGCTGCTTGACACTGCTACTGAGAAGATGGCCCCCTCAGAAGATGCTCCTGGACTGGTTATGCAAAGGGGCCAAGCTACATTAACAGGCACTGTGAAGAGGGTCTTTGCTCTGACCACTTCTGTTGTGTTGGCTCTAGCATTTGGAAGCTTCACCAGAGTGACTGAGCCCACTAACCTGGCTGAAAAAAAAAAAGAGGCTAGTTTTCTACAGGGCTGTTAGATGGCTTAGCTGTCTTGTATGATCTCAACCTCAGTGATCAGATCCTTGACCTGTGTTACTTACACAAGGACATATGCTTGTATCCATGGCTCTCCCCATGCTTGATGGAGATGATCCATGTTTACAATGGCAATACCAGAGACCAGAAGTGAAGAATGTGGTGACTAATTATATTCCTCCAGCATTACTACGTTGGTATTTTGTTTATTGAGCTCTTCCATTCCAGTTCAAGATTCAACACACAGGCCCAGTCCCTGGCTTTTTCCAGGACTGCTGCCTTGTGGAGAACTTCTGCTGAGACAGCTTTGTATGTCTTCCACTTGTTATTCCAAAGCTTTTATTGAGTGGAACATATGCGTCCCATGAAACACTCCCACCAGTTTCACTTTTATTTCATTCAAAAGCAGCATAGCCAGGGGTGGATTTTTTACCTAGTTTCTCCCTTGTGACTTCAGATACCAAGTTTCCGCCTGAAATATTTACAGCTGTGTTACATAAACTAATGAAAAACAGTGTTTAAAATGAAAGCACTGGCATGACTTTATGGACAACAGCAGTGGATATAGCCATATGGTAATAAACAGGCTACTGATACAGTTTATTGTTTAACTCCTTGCTTACTTTTAGAAATGTATGGTTTAGAAGCTTATGTTTTCAAGTACCTGAGTCACTGGAGACACACGCATGTGTTGGGTTAGTCATCTAAAACTGAACTCGCGTCCCCCTGTGAATACATAGCCTTGGAGCAGCTCAGTGAGAAAGGAGCCTTCTCAAGCAGGGACTGCCTGTGCTTCCATATGCTTCACAGCACACAACACACCATAAACAAAGCTTCGGTTTCTAAGGTAAACAACAAGCAATTTTGGTTTTAAAAAAGGGCAAGAAAATGTCTGGCCATTAGCAGGTTTTCCTTCTTGCAGCTCTCCATCAGGAAAACAAAAGAGAGTGAGGGATTTTATATTACTGCAGTGTTGCCCTTCTCATGTGTAGCTGTGATAGTTTCCTAGCCTGTGATTGTAATGGCATGATGAGATATTTATAACATGCTAGGAAAAATGTTTCCTTTTTAAAGCCCATCACAGTAGCATAATAACAAGCCTTGAAATCTATCTTTCCAATATCCCAAAATCGCTCAATGGAAATGATTTTTATATGCTGGCTGTTGGCATGCATATTAAAGGCATTTCTAAGGAAAAGCTGTAAAACACAACATCCATACGCTGCGCTATGTACACATGACTGCACAACCAGATTAGGCCACATGGCAGTAAAAATGCCCCTGCTTGGTCGAACACAAGCTTCTGCAGTTGTTACCACAACTGAAGCCGCCCTGGTACTGGAGCAAGTGTGGGAACAGTGGAGTGCAGATAAGCCTTTCTGGTAAATCAGCTATAACACGGTTTGGCTCCAGGCCAAAGTAATAACTAACCAGTTTTATGTTAATTATTTGCTATCCTTTTACATATAGCAATGGTTACAAGCCAGTACTAAGCAAAAATGACTGCAGCATGTAGTTTGCTTTCATAAAGTGTTTACTTTTTTGTCATACTGCATAACTTTCATATTCACAGTTGTGAAATTCTGGTTTTTGCTTTTGCTCTGGCTTCTTTCTTGCAGCCTCTCATGAAGTAATATTTTAGAATGTGTTTGTAAGGATAAACAGAGGCACTCATACATTTGGGTATTTCATTCCATAGTTCCTGTACATGTTACATAGTAATTCACCCTTACACATCGACTGCAAAACAGTCATTCTCTCCCACGTGCCCCAGTAAATTTCTTCCAGTTAGAAAGTATTTCCATGTCTGGAATGTAACCACCAAGAAGATAGGCAGCAAAACCACAGAGCTCCTCTCCGTCCTCCTTCATTCATCCTGACCGCAGATCCCCGGTGCCAAAATCATAACGCATCACCCCATTGGGGAAGTCAACCCAGCTCTTTGTGGGAGAGATTGAGAAACTGGTCCAGTTTTGAAAAGTCAGCACATTCTTTTCCCCAGGGGTACTTTTTTAAGCTGACGTATCAAAGGGGGAGCCTGCAGCAGCAGTGGCAGGGGCAGAGACAAATGTCAGAGAAAGGAATACCTGTAATTAGTAGTACCTTGATGCATCCCTTAGTGGAGCCGTGGTCTGAGACTTGTCTCCATCACAAAAAGATCACAGTAGGAACCCACTGGCTGTGATGTGTGCTCACTCCCTAAACAGTTCCACCAAAGAACTCTCTGCTCCCTTCAAAATCTCAAGCTAAGAAGACCTTTATGGAGACTTACATGCACAAACTTCTCTGCAGTGCTTGTGGAAGTGTTGCTCTAGGTCTTACCAGCTTGGTCTCCACCATTGAGAATTCTGATTCTCCATAATGACTTGTCTAGTCCTTCAGAGCTGGTATACACTTGGAAGGGTCACCAACATAGTTCTACACTACAGGCATCCCAGTGATCCCTGCAAGTGGGAACACACCAAAAGACATATTTGGCCAGAAGTATGGTATTGCTTGCATGAGTTTTGGGTCACTGTAGGTTTTTGCAGAGGATGGCAAAATGCTAGCAAATCCCAGATATACACTCCTCCTGATATTTGATGTACAGTTTGCACAAGTATAAATGGCTAACAAGAAACCAAGACAGAAAAGAATTAGGCCCAAGAGAGATAAGCTTTAATAAGTCTGCAGTCTCCCCTGGAAGGTAATTTGTGCAGCTGTTAAGTAAAGCAAACACTATTGGAATTTCACAAATAATATGGATTAATAACACCCATTATCTGGGTGGGGCACACATTGCTTCATTGATATTTTTACAGTGCAGGGAGATAGAAAAAATCATGTCTGAATTAAAATAAAATGTAAATAATGGAAGACAAAGGAATCATTAAGGTTCTTCCAGACTGCTTCAGAAAATGCTGCTCTCTGTAATGATAGGCAGAGCTCACTGGGGAAGAATGAAAGGCAGACAAGTTCAGAGGACATAAAGATAAAAATTGAATGGAAAATGCTTTGAGTCAGGCTGACAGCTTGGTTCATAGAGTTCTGTGCTATGTGGGCCCACCTAGGTGATGAAGTGTTTGGGGTGTGGAGGGATGTTTGACAACTTTGCTGCTATTACAATGTACCTGGCTCCCTGCAAGCCTGGGTTCCCGTTTAACAGCAGGCACTGTTGTAGTATCCAATTGCTTGCAAAGCAGGAATAGAACAGGACTGTGGAGAAATTATTCTACAAATCAAACCCCAGCGTTGGAGAAACATAGGGGCAGTGCTGAATGCTCTCTGAGCTCTCACGAGTTTCAAAGACAGCAGCTCTCAGGCTCTGAAAATGAGCCCTCTGGCACAGGAACAGCAGCAGCTGGCCACTGAGGCACCCCAAACCCACTTGGAGAGTTGATGTGTCCTGATCCCACCAGCCAACCTCATGCACTCTAACAGCAAGAAGTTACTGGAGTCTTTCGGCAACCTACACCACAAGAAGGAATAGGACAGAAAATCGAGCCTGTGTTGGGCCATGGAAAGGGCAGTGCTGAGAGCTAGAACTTGCATTGCCATGCAAATGAAAAGATGACTTTGTAAAAAAAATATAGGAAGAGGGTTTGGAAAGAGCCCAGCTCTTGCAGCCCTCATTTTTTCTGAATGCATTTATTTGTTTTAGTCTATTTATGGCCTCTAGTTTTCAAGTGTGCCCGATTATGTTTCACCTTGGATCTTCCTGGCCTACAAATGCCAGCGTCAGGCGCTGGCGGCCGCCCAGCTGGCCTCTGCCCTAGTTACTCTCTGTAATGCAGCGAGTTCTGTAGTATCATTCCTTTTCAGGGCTAAACCACACCAGTAACTTTTGATCATTAAAGGAAATGAACTTGAAATTACATTAAAAGAAGTAAATAAGACTTGTGGACAAGGGCATTGAGATGACAAAGCAGACAGTCTCAAAGGCTGGAAGACACAGTGTGTGGTGCTGCTGATTCAGCAGCGCTCTTTGGCAGGAGTATAAGAGGTGTGAGGCAGCAAAGAATAAAATCCCGGGTATTCAGCTTTCAAGGAAATTTGCAAAAGCCAGTGTCTCAACAGCCAAGATTTACATGTGTCTTCCCAGAAAGAATTACTTTTATATGAGAAAGTAAGCGTCCCCTGCACTGCTGAGCTAACGATGTATAAAATAACTTTGACAAGCCCAAGTCCCATGGTGGCACTAGCCAACAGTGAAGAGAGAATCCACACAAACTACTGGTGACCAGAAAACAACTCGAAGCAGATCACTAGCAATAAATCTTAACATGACATTGAAGCTGGGCTCATCTTACAAAGAGCAAAGAGTAGAGAGCATTGCTAAGGGCAGATGGCAGTGCCTTTCCCGGTGATATAAACATAGATGAATGTGTATAATTTCTGAGTACTGTATATGGCCCTGCCTATCTCAACAGCGTAAATAACTGGAAAGAACATTAACACATTTCTAGGGCTTCAGCTTTAATTGTTTTGTGTTTTACAATCATTGGTTGCATCTAATTCCATTTAACATGGCTATAGCTTCAAATATTCCACATTATGGAAATTATGAGGTTCATCTGGAAGCGTTTTACCTGCCAAGATCTGAATTTCATGTTAGCAGTTATCCTGCAGTAGCTGGTGGCAAAACAAACCTACTGCAGCATAACAAAAAGTTACATCCTTTACACCGTTATATTTAATCTCTTCTGATGCTTCTCTGAGTTGTAGCTGAGTACAAGAAATACAGATTCTGCATTCAAATTGTTGCAAGTATGAATACTAATGGCAACAGCCATAAGAATAGTGATAATTCTTGCATTTGCCTGTCCAAGGAACTCAGGAGGTTTTTTTTTTATTTTACATGTAGACCATCCTTTGTTCAGATAGTTTCCACAAAAGTTGCTGTGTGGAAAATCTATGAAAATCAGGAAATCATTCTCATTATAAGGAGAAGTGGAAGAACTGTGAGTGTGATCATACTGAAAATATGATCACATGTATAAAATAAACAAGCTAAAAACTACAGAATATAGTTTTTCTCCTAGAGAATTTGCTTACAATTCCTTTTGGGTTATCTGTACCAATAGGATTGAAGTAAATTTCAGATAGTAGAGTGACTTGCCAAGAAAGTATTTCCATACCATTACACATGAATAAAACTTTCATTTTCCTATACTATTTATGGGTGCATTTGTTTGCAAACCTTTTAAAAATGTTCTTTTCCACTTCTTGAGATCTACTTACACCATTTCATAGTTCTTCTGTAGAACAAAGCTGACATCTCCAGATGGCAAATATAAACATCAAAAGATGGACTGCCACTCAAAGACACGTGGGAAACATTTGCCAAAGCTAAATACAGTCTTAGAAGAATTTCAATAATAGAGTAAGAGTTCTTCTGAATATGCCATTAATAGTGGTGCAATAGATCTAGCTGACATGTTGGAGGTGGTGAGCTGCACTCAGATGCTTTGCTACCCACAAAATCGCACTTATTTTGGGATTGTTACATACTCAGGAAATCATACAGTAAATCAAAGTTACAAATTACACAAACTGTGCTATAATGTGCAGCACACATTATATGACATACAAGAAATATGCACATGTGCATGGCTAGGAAAGTGTGTACAAGATTTAGCCTTTTTGCAGAAAAAATATTTGAGAGTTTTATAGTTCTTCATAGAATCATTGAATCATTAGGGTTGGAAGAGCCCTTTAAGATCACCAAGTCCAATCGTTAACCCAGCACTGCCAGGTCACCACTAAACCGTGTCCATAAGCACCACATCTACACGTCTGTTGAATACCTCCAGGGACGGTGACTCCACCGACCTCCCCGGGCAGCCTGTTCCAGTGCTTGACAACCCTTTCTGTGAATAAATTTTTCCTAACGTCCAACCTAAACCTCCCCTGGTGGAACTTGAGACTGTTTCCTCTTGTGCTTTTGGATACTTCATCATGAGATCCTTCAGCATCTCCTTTTATATAATCAGATACCTACAACTACAAATTCAGCTTGAGGACTGACATTTTTACATTACAATGGTTTCTTTGTTGCTTCAAACAGCACTATATACACAACAAATTAGTTCAGAAAGAAAATGTTTTCCATCATACTCATGTTTGCCTTACTATCAGAATGAGAAACAATGTGTGTGAAGTGCTTAATTTTTTTACCAGCAGTATTAGTCCTTTAGATATTGTCGGGATGGGAAGGGAACTGCCAAAATGCATTACATATTTTGCCTCGGCTGTAGTAAGAGAAGCCATTCATTGTCAGCTGGGCAATTTAATCATCTGAGGATGGGAGAAAGAGCTCACTCAAAATAATGAATAATTAGTTTGAACTTTGCCACACTCTCCAAGCAGAAACTGTTTTATAAGTTAAATATTTTATGAAGTTTTCTCAGCAGGAGAGGTCCAAAAAGCTCACTCATCCCTTACACTAGCCTCAACAGAGATAGCTCTTTATGGTGACTGGTCCTTGCCTCAGACACCAGTTCTGCAAGTCTGGTGGTTGCATCAGAATCCCACCTCTTTTGGAGGCTTGTCTGCACACAAACTCCCAGTGAAACACTGAGATTGCCTGTGAAGACCACACCTTCAGACACTTTGGCCCAAGTCTAAATATAGGCACTCTTAAGGTTTGCAGGTTTTTTCCCAAGATAAATTATGGTTTATTGTTGGCATGGAAGAAATTGGGTTTCTGTTTATTTCTAAATCATGATCAAAGTAATGGGTTGTGAAGGGCCATAACATGATCTAATGGGTCTGTATTGAGCAGATCTGCATGGCTCCATTCTGCAAAGGAGACCTGTTGCAGTAGTAAGCTCTAGTAAGTGTACTGCAATTGTATTAGGGTCCCCTCTGTGATGCCTGTCTATGCTGCAAGACTGAATGATGTACAGCCATGGTTGTACCTACAAGCCCATAATGCCACAATATCTATGTGTTAATGTTTTTCCCTCAACAGAACATTTTCTGTGGAGAAAACTGAATTTACTACTATAGCTGCCAAACAGAGCATTTTCTTTAATCCAGAAGCACAGAGAAACTGGAGGCACTGATGTATTCAAGGAACGTGATCCACTGAGATTCCTCTGACTGTAGTTTCATGAGACTGGCTCCAGCAAACATGTTGGTTTAAGAAGTTCCTGCCCTATGACCTCCAGCTACTCACTCTTGGTCTTATACCACAGCTCATCACCCCTGCTGTTGCGTGAGAAGTTACATACCTTGAGCCACAGCCCAATTTATAGTCTAGCCCTATAGAAGATGATTGCGTGGGCCCATCTGAGGAGGCTGTAAACTTCAGCACAACAGCAGGAGCAATCAGCTGGGCATGGAGCAGGGGAGGCACTTCTTAAAAGAGCTTTGCTGCCAAAGTCAGTGTCTTGGGGAAACTCCATCTGCAGGTTGATGATTCAGTTAAGCCAAGCTCGCAGCTGAAAGAAGTCCCCCTTCCCCTCCTGCTTGCCATGGTTTTTGTAAGCTCTTTCCCAGGGATATACATCGAACTGTAAAAAATCCAGTGCAGAAAGTTAAACTGATACAAAACACACTGGGTTTTTTGCAGGCTTAGTCTTCGTCTGGCTGAGCCATCTGATCTGACTGGCTGTGGCTCCAAAGGGCACAAGGGCCAGCACAGGGGATGTGTTAGAAGCACAGAGAGGAGAACAGGTGTAGCTAGGTTAGGCCGTTATAAAATGGTATCTCCACAATGAGGTGCCAGCCAGACTACCCACAAGTTACACAAGTCGCCATACAACACCCCCACGAAAGCTGGGGTACCTCAGCAGAGGAAATATTCATGTGGTCACGCCCTTCTGTTTGTCATTGTCAAGGGGTTTCTTAGTGAGCAATGCAACTGCCTTCCTCTATTGGTACCTTAGAAGAGCTTTTCTCTTGGGATTTTGGAACTGCATAGTTCTTTCAGAATGATTTTATGAAGGAAGAACAATTTAGATTCACATTCTCTTCAATAAATTTCTTCAGTTTAATATCCTCCTACTTCAGTTGCAGAAGCATCAATAAGGACAGCATGGAGAGTTCAGCAGCTGAATGATGGCAGCAGTGATAATAAGAGTGCATATGGGAATCCCAGGAAAACCTTAATCTTCATCATTAACATTTTCTTTTCTGTAGTGCAGTCCCTACTCTGATGTACCACAATTTGCTGTACCAGACTATGCAATGCCCAGTGCTGACAAGAATCTGCATAAACATGCAGAGTAGGAAAGCCACGAGGAAGAAAGTAATCACAAAGCTGGAAGTGCCATGGCAGTTTTTCCTTTTGATATTTTCAAATCATTTTTGTTCTGCTGTGTGGGTATGTTTCAGGCCAGGTAGGATTTTGAGGTAGAAGGAAAGTAGTCTCAGGTATATAGACAGAGTATGTCTAGCTTCCCTGGTTCCTAGCTTTGTTGCTCATTTACAAGTTTGTGTCTTCAGAAACCATGTTCCAACTTTTGGCTTTAGCGCTGGTTTTCCCAATTTACTGTCTTATTGAAATGATCACTAAAATAAAGTAGTAAAATCCACTAGGCTGCAACAACAGTAAGAAACACAAACTTAAAGTAGGAACCATTATAAAATGGAACACGTGGGTAAATTTGTGAAAAGAGCAAAGGAGGGAACTTCTGAAATATGTGAACTCACAATGCCGATGGTACATAAATTGAGTGATGGCCTCCTAGCTGAAGATGGTGATCTAATGTGTATTTTATAGGAAAGTTATAATGAAAGTTAATATTATTAAGTGCTTTATAAAACGGTTCATTAACTGAAAAGGGGTGTTTCTTCCTTGGACAAATTGCCTTAGAAATGTTGGGCTTCAGGGTCCTGTCTTCACTCCTAAAATAGAATTGTGCCAGCAGACCTGCTTTAGACAGTTTTAAATCAACTGTGCAACCAAAGTTTCTGTTTATAAGCTCTTTGGGCTTAATTTCACTGCAAAGCTAACCTGAGTTATAACTTATTCCAGCTATAACTGGAATCCTTTCTACATAAAAAATATGAAGTCTGGGCCTGCGGTTGCTTTTGATTTGAAGCAGTGAGTTTAACAGGAAGATATAGGCTGATATAAAAGTGTCCATCTTGACAGCTACTCTGTATTGTGAGCAATTTTGCACCACTTGAATGCTGTTGGTGTTCCAATGCCTTTCCATTCCTCCTTCCTTATAGCGGGAGGGCTCCTCCTCATGCCTGGGACAGAATTAATAGCACAGTCAGCTCGTGGTACTGCTGAGAACCATTAAGGTTGGCAGAAATCTCAGTCTATGGTTTTATGGTGTGAAGATTTTACGGGTAAAATTCACTTTCAGTGTTCCTGTCTCATCATCCTTCCTCAGCCCTGCCCTCCTCTGCCCCAGCATTGCCCATTTCTGCTGATCCAGCATTTTTAGAATCCTGAAAAAGAAGTATTTTTAAAGAACAGTTCACTGGCTCCCACCATGGCATAACACACAGCTTTGCTAGCACAATGGTGAAGGCTGCAACAGGGGCACGGCAGCAGGCATGCGGGGTCAGAAACCTTAAAGCAATATCGTTACTAAACATTTTGCATTCTGAAGCTGTGGCTACTGCAGCAGGCACAAGCAAAGGTATAAAGACATGTTCCTGGGGACAGAGGCTGCCAGTGTCCCTTTATATACTAGCAAGTGGCTTGAAGCAGCTACCATAAGAGCACACAGATCACTTGTAATCCCAACAAAATGCAGCCGGTGCTCAGGGAGTATCGGGGAGGGCAAGTTGTAATTTTCCTGATAAAAAGAAGCACTTTAATCCCCATGACTTGCCCCTCCTAAATACAGTCATGTCTTCCAGCAAAAAGGATGTCATGTGGGAATCAAGATGTCCAGTAGCAATGATCATTGTCTTGTAGCAGTCACCAGTGGGAAGAGGAAACACAAAGTGAGGCAGGAAAGTTATTGCTATTTGGCTTAAAAGCTTTGAAAAAGTTTCTTTGTAGCTGGCAAGAATTTTGTTTTGTTGCTTTTAATTTAAATAACGCTATCAAGAAGGAAGAGGGGGGGACTTATTCCAAAGTGCTGAACATCTTCAAAGAGAGGAGAGCACATTTATCAGTAGCAACAGTGAGAGTCCGGTGAGAACATTCAGATCATGTAAAAAGAAGTGGCTCCAGTAGGACTTTACCTTCATTCTCCAGTGCTCTGATCCAGTGGGAAAGCAATGCTTACACTGGGATGGCTGCAATAGCTTCTCCCACCCATTTCCCCACTGCCTGCTCTTCCCATGTCAGGGGCAACTTAGCCTGCTCATCTGCAGCTACAGAACTGCTATATATAAGTCTTGCTATAAAGGAAAAATCAAAGTCATGGCCAGTGATTACATGGGTGTCCTTGGCTGTGAATCATGGCCGTTCAGCAGGACCCTGAAATGAAAGAAAAGTGAATGAGGAAGGAACCACTCCATGTCTCTTATTGTAAGCCAGAGGGCTTTTTTAATCCAAAAGTCTTGAGAGTCCTACATCTGAAGGAGGTAAGTGACATGACCTACAATACTTTCTCTAAATTATGCATGTATAATAGCACCCAAGGATCTCATGAAATCTATTACATTGGACATTTTACGCTGAAAGTTTTGCAACCTAAAGGGCTGTTTTTCATTATCCACTGAGGGTGAATTTAGCTCTAAACAAAATATACAGGAAAACACGGTGGCTAATGTGATGGAAATTTTTACTGTGTAATAATTTATGGAACTTGTTTGTTGACTTTGCTATTGGGAAATTCACTGTCTAAATACATTGGCTTGATTTAATAAGGGAAAATCAGGCTGACCTAATAGGTGGCTGGAAGAAAAAGTAATCAGAGTGAAAAAAACCCCTTCGTGGTAAAAACAAGCCACTTCTTCACAAATGCATGTGGATTTTTAAAAGTTAATGGGAAAAAAAAAACCCACCAAAAAAATGGATTGTAAGCACATCAAAAGGACTACATTAGGTAAAAAACGGGGGTGGGGGGGTGGAGTGTGCAGTGGAGTCAGGCTGTCACATGCATTATTTTTTTAGAGAGAAGGGAAGGTGTTTCAAGAAGCTAGACCTACCTGCCTTGTCCTGAGGGTCTAACAAGACTTTAGAAAAATGGATATGAAGTTTGTTGGTTTAAAAATCTTTAATGACAGACTCTTAAAAAGAAAAATGGCAGAGATTAAACTTCATACTGAGTACCACAAATGGACATCATAGTGCTGTGCAGGACTAGAATAACCAGGAAAACTGAGAAACCCACAACGAGATGAGTAATGCCACAAAAAAAAAAAAAAGAGCTATGGTCAGGTAGAAAGAAACAAAGAAATGTAGCCAAATCTATAACCACAGCAGCTGCCCCGAGATGTTTCTCACCTGAAGGTTGATCATGCTCCTGTGAGGAGCAAGTCTGGGCCCTGAAGTATGCAAACACCACAGTTAGATTCCAAACAAGAAGGGGCTTATCAGATCTCACATGGTACCTGGTTTTCTTTTCTCTTTTGAAGTAACATTTTTTTCTAATGGCTCAAATGTCAAAACTACGTTTGAAGGAGGGATTTCAATGAAGAAAGCTGGCAGTCATGCTCAGGCTCCATTGATTCAGTGGAATTGGCTCTGGTTCTTGTGGCACAAGTGCTCCCTTGCTTTTAGACAAGTCTTCAAACACAATTAGACAAGAGGCTTTTTTTTCCTCTTTTTTTGCCTACATGCTGAGTGAGACGCATTACTTGTAATCATTATATACTAGTTTATTGATTGTGGCTTTTCAGTATTCACTGTAGATAGGCTTGTTTCAACAGAACTGTCAAGAGACGTGTCTGGTTAACAAACAGTTACAGATTGAAGGTACAACAGCAAGTACAGGCATACTGTGTTCGCAGGTACTGTGTTCAGCTCCGGGACCCCCAGTGTAAGACAGACAGAGACCTGCTCAAGTAGGTCCATAGAAGGGCTACGAAGATACTCAGAAGGCTGGAACACCTCTCCTATGAAGAGAGGCTGAGGGAGTTGGGGTTGTTCAGCCTGGAGAAGAGAAGGCTCTGGGGAGACCTTATTGTGGCCTTCCAGTATCTGAAGGGAGCCTACAAGAAAGCTGGGGAGAAACTTTTTACAAGGTCTTGTAGTGATAGGACAAAGGGTAATGACTTCAAACTGGAAGTGGGTAGATTTAGATTAGATGTAAGGAAGAAGTTCTTCAGTCTGAGAGAGACACTGGAACAGGTTGCCCAGGGAAGCTGTGGATGCCTCATATGTGGTTGTGTTCAAGACCAGGTTGGATGGAGCCTTGAGCAACCTGGTCTAGTGGGAGGTGTGGCTACCCATGGCAGGGGGGTTGGAACTAGATGATCTTTAAGGTCCTTTCTAACCCAAACCATTCTATGATTCTGATTTTATCAAGACATACAGAACTATGCAGGGAATTTTGACAAAAGGTGAATGGCATTTTCTTACAAATACCAGAGATTTGCAAAAGTCTATTAATGGAATTTGGGAGCAATTCAGTATTTCATTTTCGTCTCTGCTTCCTATATTTTTATATTTGAAAAGATCAGATAAATGGAAATTATTCACAGGAATTGCATATATGAAAAATTTGTAAGAGCCCACGCGACAGATTACACTGGCTTATAGTATAATGTTACCATTAAAATGCATTCCAGTTATTAGGAAAGCTGGAAGTGAGTCAATTATGTGAATAAACAAACAAAGACATGGTTGCCCCATAGTTTAAGTGCATCCCTGAGACATCTGCAGGCTCCTTTCCCACGCCTGCTGTCTCATTCCTAAACTAGCAGAGGCTGTTGTGCAAGGCAACCTGACAAGTCCTAATACACAGGTAGCTTAATGCACTCTTCTGAAGCAATCCCTGCACACAGGGCACCTTTGCACATTTGGGGCAGGCAGAGGGAATCGACAGCATCTTGTGTGTATCAGAGGAGGGAGAAGAGCTTTTGCAGCTTAGGGAAAAGAAAGGATCAGCTTATCAGGCCAAAGGAATGTTCCTGTGGTTCCTCCAAAGGGGACACATATCCTGATTGCATGGGTGAGCTGGGATACAGCGGTTTGGTGTGTCAGGCACTAGAAGGTGAGAAGGTAGAAGAGTGCCAGCTTTAGCTTTTCCCCTAACGACATGGGGGTTTTGTGTCTGAGAGATGTAAGAAAAAGTGATAACTTCAGCAAAAAGAAGTAACTCAGCCTCACAACTGACGGTACAGTTCCCAGCCTTGGTAGGAAGCAGTATCCCTATATGCAAATACTTAAGTAATTGGCTGGGGATAAACAGAAAAAATACGTGAAAGAAACAAACCCCATACTTCTGAATTCAGGGTCGTGTGTTAGGACAAAATATACGTATTTGAATTTCTTAAGAATGAAAGCCTTTATTTTCAAAAGCAACTACTGTTTCCTATTTCGAGGTCTCAGGCTGAGCATCCAAAACCGTGTAAAACTGTTGGCCAACATGTTTATATTTACCCTGGGAGTCAGGGTAAGACTCATGACATTTCTGCTTATTAATTCCCCTGTTTTAATGAGTTGGGCTTTTGCAAGTTATGACACAGTAAATACATTTGTGTCACTTAGCAACCTCAGCTGTTTCTAAAGGAATGTCTTTTGTTCTTGGAAATCTATTATAAATGCAGGTTACGAAACAATTATTGAGGAATCTACACTCATCTTATTTGGATGGTGTTCTGGTCTCTCCCCATTCTGCATTTAAAGTACGCATAGGAAATTAATTTGCTTTGCATCTTTCATTGACACTATTGTTATGAAGAAAAGCTCTGCATATTTAATAGATATGACAGAAGTTCCTTCTGAAAATGAAAGACGTGAGAAATGCCTGGAGAAAGAAAGGTCTAGAAAGGACCTCCTAGTCACTGGGTTCAGGCGGTTCAAAGTCCTCTTACTGTTTTGTAAACAACACTATAAATACTTTACCATTTCGATGCCACACTGCATAGTCTCTGTCACAAACTTATCAGCCTGATTTATTTCTATACACAACACCAAAGCCTGAGATCACAGATCACGCAGCTCCAGCATATGGGTTTGAAATGTACACACCTGCACAAATTAAATATTATTTCTCATTTCTTGGTTTACGTATGTTTACATATTTCTGGTTCTGGGTTTATGCAACAGATTTAGAACATGTGCACAATCCTCAACACATACATGTAGTGGAAGGACTGAGATTACACTGGATTGCAGACTTCAAAGGATTTAAGTGTTTTCTTTCTTTATCCTTAATAGGTTTAAAGCTCAGAATTCACATCCAGTTGTCCACCTTGTCAGGATCAGTACAAAAGGTAAGATACATAAAATTACCTTTATATTCTGAAAATAAAATATATCCTCAGAAAATACTATAAAATTATGTCAAAATTTTATAAATAGCCACAAAATTAATACAATTAGTACTTGTTTATGAAACTCAGACTGTCTTCTGCTAGGGATATCTGAAAGTCCAGTAGTACTAAAGTATCTTAAAGACTAGTTCTAAAAATATGAACAGATAAAGTGAGACTGCAGATGAACAATAATAATACAAAGTAACCAATTATTGTTTGCAACTGTAATGTCTCCCTAATAGAATGACTTAGACAACAATCTGCAGTGAAAATTTTGGCAATCCCAAAACAGAAAGAGACAATTCAGAGAAATGTATCCAGAAAAAAGGATTGCAGCAATGCTCATTGTCAAACTATGGCTCAGAAAAATGGTGGTGGTGGTCCGAAAAATCTTGTCGACAGTTTAGCAACTCTTTTCATCCTTTCATTTTAAAAAGAACCTGCTCCTATCCATAATGCTTTGGGGTTTTTTTTTAATTTAAATAATTGCAGTAAGATGCTAAAGTAAAAGCAGCGCTGCAGGACTAAGCAGCAGGAGAAGACAAAGTATGATAACCAGGCTGTGATACTCGCAATCCAAAAGCCAGGACTTGGCCAAGTGACGTGATGGCTACAGCTGAAGAGGCCCCAGCTTCTTCAGGGTTGACATGGCCGCCAACCCTGTCCCTTACGCTCACAGACTCTGCGTCAGGGCACCTCTATGTTCAACAGCCACTTTAGTGCAAAAGCCACTGCTGGAGTTGTTCTCAGTTCTACAGAGAGGCACTAGCAAACAGGTAACCATCGATATGTTGCTGTAGTGATCTCTGCCGGGAACATTCGATGGGGTAGACTTGCTCCCAGTATGGAGTTTAATGCCAGAAAGGTCTCTGGGTGCTGACATGCTGACATCCACTCCACGGATGTGACTATGATGTAAATTCATCCTGAGACCTCTTTGGCATAGTTTTCTCACACAAATCTTTGAGGGTGCCCTTCAGATCTGACATAGGATATACTGTCTCCTCCAGCATCGCAGCTTTTCTCTTGTCTTTCACTCTTCCTGTGAAGAGAGCAGTTGGAGTACCAAAGGAACGGCTAAGGTTCCCGGTTCCTCTAGCACAACATAATCTGAAATGCCCTTCTCCTGATAACTCCTTAAGATACGCAAATCTATGACACTCATTTTGGTGAGGTGGTAGAACTATAAACCCTGATCAGTAGCATTCAGTGTAGATATTTTCAGTGCGTTTAGCCCCCAAATCCTCAGCAGATACTTAGTTGTCAATCAGTCATCACTAAAGTTCTGCATTAAAGACGACCTGAGGACACTTGGATTCTGCTAATAATTGCGCTCTGAGCTCCCTGTCTGTGGCACTGATCTGCTCTATCCTGCAAACTTTTCCCAGCGCTGCTGTTGGTTAGGGATGCGATGAAGCACAATTTGCGATTATCACTGTTGGGCTCATGCAAGCCCCAGGTGTAGCTGTCATCACAGGCAGCACTGAGCTTTTGCTCATTCGGCTTATTTGGCTTTTGTGGGAGGAGAAGAAAAGGCTGAAATAAGCTGCTGTGGGTTATTGCAGCTTTGCTGGTACTGAATACCAGATTACCTACTCGGAAGTGCTCTGAATATAGATCTCGCTTGGACCTAGAGCAGATCCATCCACTGCAGCTACGCAGGCCTGCCTTTATTTCACTTGAAGAGATACTGCATCATTAGGGAATAAGGGTACAAGTGTTTTCTTAAAAATATTTTGCTGTGGAGAAACACGATCTCCCTTTTTCCTCATCTGTAGAACAATGCGAGAGGAGTTTTAATTGCCAGTTACCAAGTAGGGGCTGGAAATAAGAAAGCATGAGGACACGAAATAGGTACAGGAATAGAGAACAGGCAGTTAGGCGGATGCTCTACGCCCAGCTCACACGAATCCAGCCTGGAGATGGCCCCGGACGCCTGGCGCGACCAGTCGCACCTTCAGGCGACAGGCACGTCCGCACACAGGCGCACGGACGCACAAGGTCTCGTTCTGTTCCGTAGGCGAAAGCAGCTGGG
>VZZY01002642.1:0-60560 GCA_013400335.1 Eurystomus gularis
CACTAGTCACTTTAACTGCTCTTCTTTCTCAGGGAAGGTCTCCAGGTTCACACAATTGCATTAAAAGGTAGAGTTTGTCTCATATAAATTCACTTGTTCAGAAGTTCATCCAAGTTCATCCAAGTGTTCTCTGTAGTGAGAGATGCCTCTGGAGAGCAACCATTCCATTCTAAGATCAGTATCTGAAATGGTTAGGCATCATCACATTTCTAAGATTCTTTTGCGGTTTGTTTTGTTAATGTCCAGAGACTATTAAGAGAGCCAGAATGTTTAGCTTCAACTGTGTATCAACCCTCAGATTATTATGTTGACTGAAATGAAACCATTCCAAATCTATATGGTTCTCCCTTATTTTCATAGTAGATATATCTCTAGTCCTCTCTTCTTACTCACATCTGCATTTTGATCTCACTGTGCTGTTCTCTTCATTCTCCTAGTGGCTCTAGGCTTGACAGCACTAGTCTGCTACTAAAGAAATACTGATAGTGCCCTAGTGGGACTGAGTGAATACCGGAGTTCTCATCTAACTTTTTTTTCTGATAAATCATGAAATACTTTTTTCTTTGGAAAAAAAACCCATGCCTTTTTCTGCTTATTATTCCTATCCAAAGTACATATTAATTGCCAACATCACGTGCAATACTGAATTATATTCCAAATTATTCAACCCTTTTAAGTTCTTTTTTTTTTGTGGATGAAAATAACAACTTTCACTATAAAATGAAATATTAAACTGATCAAGTTTTCAAAAAAGTTGTTAAAATCGACACAGAATATGTCAGCATTTCTAGAAAGTATGTCATATTGACAGAGCAATCAGTGGAACTCAGATTTAGGAATATTTTCACTATGACTGCATTTGCTATTTGCTACATGGAGGTCAGAATTCAAACCCATGGGTGAGTTAGCACATCCTGAAACATTATTGTGGATCAGCTGAACTGTCATATAGCTCCACGTAAATGAACATACTAAGGTAATTAGGATGTGCTTAAACTTAGTAAAATTACTTCAAATGGGACAAGTCTGAACCTATTAGTGGTTAACACTGTAACTTGGTGTGAAATGGTTACATAATATTATAACCTGAATCCTAGGGTTAGTTATTCCTGCAAATTGTCTGTTCAAGTCTATTCAACTGCTTTTTCCTATTTAGTTTTATTTAGAGGAGAGAAGAAAATTCTCAAAATGAAGGCTAATGTACAAGAATAATTTCTAAAAATACAAGGAACAGCAGCTATTTAAAACAAATGAACATGTAACAAGCTTACAGCACTGTAACAGCAGGATACAGGAGAAAAAATGTAAAAATAACCACTTGAGAAAATTGTTTATTAAAGCCCTCATCTCCACAGCAGGAAATAAGAAGAAAAATACTGAAACAGCCACCTTAAAAATTATTTATTAAAAAATGCATCACCGGAGATGTACAGAAAGAAAACAGTTTACCAAGCATCTTAAAATAAATTTATTCAACTATGCCCCAGCAGGAAACACTATAAAAAGTAAAATTTCCACTGTGTGAAAATAAATAAATAAAAATATTTTCAAACAAGGAAAAATAAAAAAGTCCTTTTAAAATAATTTTATATAACTTGTATTGTGTTACTGAAGTATAAAGATGGCTCTATTCACCAACAGCTTCATTCTTCATAAAATCACATTCCTTCGCCCCATTCAACAAGCATGTCTGATACACATTTAAAGAGAAGCACGTGAGAAGTCCCTTTTACCTCAAGTTTAAACATCATTGAGCTTACCATCTTTCATAGCTGATGTCTTTATATTATAGATTATATTATCTCTTGCAAGCCTGTTTTCAGGAGGGTGCTAGAGCTTTTCTAAACATTTATTTTCCAGCCCAGCCACAGTTTTCACTGGGAATCCATCAGAGTGCTCAGTATGTTTCAGTTGTATTTGTATATGAGGGTGGTACTAAAAGTTACTTAGAAGCATGGTATCTTCGATGAAGCCTAAGGGCTGCCTACTGACCAGGTGGGAGCATGCTGATGTCTCATTCCACTGTCCATGGTGAGGTTGGGTCTGATATACAATGATGGAAGTAACAACACAGCCAGTCATGTCATTACCAGCCTGGCTTTGCCATTGACTGTGTAAGCTTGGATATATTTGATATTTGTTAGCCTCATAGCTCATGGTTTACTTATTTTTACAAATAAATAACAATCAACTCCTTTTGCTGCACTAAGGTGGAGCATTCAGGATCTTTGTTCCAGGACACTTCTTCATATGCAAGGTAAGTGAACCTCATCTTGTAAGTACTTAAGCTCAAAGTCTCTCACCACAATTTTTGTTCCACCAGTGTGAGTGAGGTTTGTCAACCCAAAGAACTCCTTTACTATACCCACAGCCTCCCCTGTGTTTAGGAACAGGCTTGGGGCAGTGATTCTGCTGTGTTCTAGCAGATCTAGATCAATTTCCTGCTTTATCTGTTCTAAGCCTTGGAAAGCCACCATGCCTGCTGATGCTGTATAAAGTAAAAAGTCACACTCCATGAATTCTCCAAGCAGTACTCATTTCTATTCCAATATGTCAGCCTTTCTGTGTTAATAAGAACAGGAAAGCCTTACTCCCAGACATTCCTCTAGTATTCATTCACCTCCTAATATTTATTCCAGGTATCCTTGCCTTTCCCTGCTTGGGCCAGGAGCAGTCAGACCCTGGACTCTCATTCTCAATGTGGCTCAGACAATTTTGACCACACTAATAAAAAGCTCTGGTCTGTTTGTGATCAGAAAAAAAGACTGTGGAAAAAAATGGCACTAAAAATAGTTATGATCTTAGCATTTATGATGAGTTGAGGATTGAGCTTCCTAAGTAGCATTACTATAAAACCAGGGAAGATAAACTCACATTATACCTAGTAAATACCTCTGTGAATGTAAATAGATAAAAGTATGCATATATATAGTCGTAGAGAGCAAAGGAACTAAGAGAAAGATGAATCTTAACTGAAGCCTACTGTGTGACAATGTGGTTATTATAACATATGTGTCCATGAAATTAAAATATTTCACTACTTTAGAGAAAGCTAAAATAAATATAGTAAACCTCTTAGGGACTGATTCTGCATACAGAATTCAAGCAAAGTTCCTATTTGCATGAATAAAGACTGCAGGATTGGGCCCAATGCTTATTTATTTCTTCCTCCTGTGGTATAATTCAATAACTAGAACTGCAAGGTAAAAAAAGTTTGTATCAGGTGGAACCTATTGAGATGTGGCTGTTCGCTTTGTCAGGAAGAACAAAATTGTGCAGTTGGGATATGTGAAATCAAGCTTCAATATCTTCATAATCTCAGAAAAACATAGCACCAGAAATAAAGTCATCTGCAGTAAAGTTGGTGTTGCTGCTTCAGCAAATTATTTGTGTGAGTGGCAGTGATGATTACATCCAAGGAAATAATTCCTAGCAAATTATTTATTCAATGAATTTCACCATTTCTTCTGCTCATGATTTGTCTGTGATCAGACGGCGATTATCTCAGTGTTATTCTTCATTCAGGATGGCTAAAAGATGTCATCATTGAGTGCTTCTTGATCCGAAAGACATTCACAAACAGCTATTCAAAGTCCTCACCTGGCCTGAAGCCTGTGTTTGTCTCCAAGAGTTTGTCAGGTAGCAGATGTCTCAATAGAGCATTTTTTTACTGGCTTCTCACTAACCTGTGTAGAATATCTTGGATACAAAGTATGTGAGCTCCTTTCAATAAAGGCTGCCCTTCTGAAAATGCAGTTCTCTATGCTAACTCTGGGAAACATATTTAACAGATGTTATGGGGAGAAAGTGTAAAATCTTTAACAAAGAAGTTTTCTTGACCAGTTTTTACTTGAAATCCAATCACTTTGAGGCAGTGGAGAAAGAAACCAAGAGAGCTCATAGCTCAATCTTGGAAATACTGTACAGTACTTTCCCCCTGATACTTCCTAATTCACCGGTAGGGTGGCAATGGGGGGAAGCTGGAATCTTGAGATCATCAGGTAGTCTCAATTACCATGGAATCATGTGAAGAAAGAAGCAATCCTTAAGGTGCAAATTGTCTTTAAAGTCCTCCTTTCCCCTTTCATCCCCCTTCTTTCTTCTTGGTCAACCTGCTGTGCACACAGGCTTCAGTAAATAGCAATTGCGAGATCATGGGTATCAGCTTTGACTGAAAACTCTGCTATGCACATTTTCTGCTTTCGAATACTTTGTATCTATGTGAAAATGTTGGTAGTGACACAGAACACCATGACTTAAAATGCTAGCCATGTATCTATTTTTTTCATGTTAATACCCATATACAGTACTGTAATGTTTACTAAGGATACTAAGGATAGGTGGATTGAGTGAAAAAAGGCATCTTAATTTCTTCAGCAGCTTACTGCTCACTGATGTAGTATGTATCTGCCTATAGTAGTATTGCAAGAGATAGATAGATAGAAAGATAGATATTAAAAGAAAATTCTTATGATATTTCATCTGCATAAAGTAGTAGGATCAGAGCCCTCGACACAAGGAAAATTTCATATTGTTTCAGGTATTTAAACCTTCATTTAGTATATTTCATGTCTCACTGAGAGTATTGGACGTACCTTTTAGCTGTGTTGTGTATTTCCCCTACTGTGCAATACCAAATACTCTTTTTCCCATAGTGATTTTGGAATAGGAAAATATAATGTTTCATAATAGGTTTCTTATTATTTTTGAGGTCTTTAATAACAACATTCAGGAGGTATTATTTTTTTCCTTTTATAGGAAAATTCTTTTCTGGTTGTATTAAAAATCATTCATCTAAGGAGTTTAATAAAATTCCTATATAAAGAAGTTCTTACATTAATATGTGTATTTTATGCCACTTCAGCTGTAGTTCTATCTTTAATTTTGTATAAGCTATTTGGAGTTGATTAACTACCATATAATCTCTGCCAGCCAAATACATGAAAAGTTGGTGGTGTATTTTTAATCATCTATATTCAGAGCTGGAAATTAATTTTACTTTGATTTTTTTAAACATCTCCTGATTAAAACTTAAGCAGTCAAACATCTCACGCATTTAACTTCAATGTTGTGTCCTCCTCTATCAGAACAAAATTGGGCATTTTCCTATACACAATAGAGGGAAAAAAAGCAATTACTATCAATCAGTGACTAAGCAACAGATTGGAGTATTTAGAAAGACTCATTCATACACAGATTTGCAGCAGTGTTCAGCTCTTCTGATTAGATTCCATAGATTTTAAATTGTAGCTAATTAGGCTGTCATAGGTTCATTAATGGCTCTACTGATTCAGCACTCCCTCACCTGCATGCATATTAAAGCTCATTAGCTCCCTTGTCTAAAATACCACCTGCATTAATTGCTGCTGATGCACTAGGACTCTTCAGAAGGCTCTTCTGACAACTAGTCTACCTGCTTGTAATACCCATTGCCCCCAGAGCTCTTCAGGAGAGCTAGCACATAAAGTTCATAGTGTTTCACACATTGTAATGCTGCAGCTGTTGTGAGGGCAGTCAAGCCTGTTTTCTGCTTAACAGCAGGAAATAAATAATTAGCAATGCCTATACTGTAATGCTTACCACAGGACCAGTTTCTTTGCTCTGGAGTCTTGCTACTGTAAGCGATCTTACAATATCATGTACTAACAGAGTGATAGGGGAGATCCAAAGGTATAAATAATACATTATGACCAAGAAGACTAGATGACCTCAAGTTAGACTAGAACTGATGTTCTGTGACCTCTTTAGATTAAATGTTTGATGGGTTATCTACTGTAAGGTCAGTGGGGCAAACCTGTGACACGGTTAGTTCTTACTACTCCTTTAGTCCGTTGTTTTATGTAAGAGTCCTCACAGGTATCAGGGTGCTAGATTATGTACCACAGGGGTTACAGTTTATAGCCTGAGTGATAAAGCAAAGCTGTAACTGGCTGGAATCTACTGAGGAAGATCACTCTAAGAAACAGTTCTTCCTGGCTCCTGATTCCAAGAAGTTATGAAAACAGACCAGTAAGCTATCATAATATAAACTCAAAATACGTCTGATAACATTATTGACAGCAACTTGCTTTGCTGAAAAGCTGTTAAACTGTAGACAATGTCTTGCCTTGTCATGGAGAGTTTTAGCATAAGCAGTGGTAACCTTTCATAGAAGGTGTTCCCAAGTATACTTTTATCTTTGAATTAATAGTGCTTAGGAAGCTTTATTGTTTACTCCCAGCAGTTAATTGTATCTCCTTTCAAAATAATATTTAATATAGTCATATTTGCATATATACTTTTGTTATCAAATCTCTCATTTTTTTTTTCTCACTGCTTGATACCAAACTGAATTAATCCCAATACTTTGAAATGAAATAACTTCATTTTTAAAATACTGAAATGGTAGCAATTGAATTTTTACATTTTCTTTCTTAGCTAGTTTACACAGACATATATATGTGCATACACAAATATCTACATCCCCCAAAACATTTGTGTATATTACAGCAAACAGGGGATCCACAAAGTTTTGCTTGATTTTTGTGCATGGTAAGGAATATTTGGGGGGGGCAATTAAATATCCTGGCATCTTCTTTCCCTTGGAAATACTCAAAATATCTCCTGAAATTTGCTATCTACAAAATTTTGAATAAGATATTTGGCAGAAGGATTACTACAAGTGAAGAAAACTGCCTGTTTCATACTCGCAAGTGTAAATTTACCATACAAACTGACATTCCAGATTTACTTCTTCAATACTGAAAATACTTGATGGAAAGGAGAATCCTTGTGCAGTAAAAGCTAAATCCTATCTCCATAGAAATCCCTGTCAAAACATTGACTTATGTGCCAAGTGATGCCTCAAGTAAATAGAAAAATACAGAAAGTATTAGAACTTTACAGTAACTCTTTGAAGCTCTTCCTCTGACTTCTTACCTATCCTTTTAAAACCACCAAAAACCTGAATTATCAGTGAAAAAAACCCTATTTGAGTAAACTCTCAGTTTGTGCAACAACAAGCCCTGCAATAGTTGGAAAATACAGAACAATTAGAGCTTCCACAGTTCTCTTCCTCTCCTTTTTTTACTGGGAAGACTCAAAGGTTTGATGACACACATCACACAATTACTGCTGTGAATGCATGAACATCCTGTTATTTTTTTTGTTTGTTTTCTTTACTGGTGTAAAAGAAGGAAGGAACAAAGTATTGTTTAGTTCAACCTTCCTTAATCCACCTCAGTCCAAGTCTTGAGTGAGAGTGAGTACAGAAAAAAAAAAAAATCTATGTTCTTAGTGTAATTTTGTTATGATCAAAGGCAGCATCCATAGTTATAATAGTAGTGTCAGTGTGGTGAAAAACAAATACTTGAGAAAATGTTCCAGCCCATCAGGGGTTAGTGGAATGGGAGTCTAGATAGGCAAGTTAAGGTTTAGGGCTAACACTAAGCCGTCCACTGAATTCTGATCAGTACTGTGATCTTGCAAGTCTGAATGCCACTCTGGCAAAACCACTGTATCGACAGCAGGTGGCTTAAAAATGTCTTGCGTGTGCAGTGAGGCACAGACAGATGGAACCAGCAAAGCAAACCCACTGATGATGAGCCATTTTGGCAAGGTCCAAGATATATTCCCTTCCTCTCACCTGTGTAACTGTTGACAGATGTCAGCAGATCGAGGGTAAGAAAATGAGAGCTCAGTGCCCCACCTCTTCCCACCTTCTACATCTTCTCTGGTTCTGCAGACCTCTGGAGTGTGACAGGAGGGGCTTCTACTAAAAGACTCCGCATGAGACAGACTTTTATTCTTGTCAGGATGGTGATGAGTGAGAAATGACTCTTTATGCTGTATTTTTCTGTAAATTTACTCCTTACTTTCCCTCTTCTTTTAATTAAATGCACTTGGGGACTGAAAACAAAAATATTGTCTCTTCATCATTCAACCTTTCTTTAGAGCCTAGTTGCATACCAGAGTTAATCAGATTTACTAATTTCTTTGGATGACATTCTTCTCTTCAGCCTACCACAGATAAGGCTTTTATTCAAATGTGAATATGATCAGGAATCAGTTTCAGAGTACACGTACAAGTCACTGATTCTCAGGTATTTTTCCATTTATATCTAGGTTATAATACATACCAAGCAATGACAACTGACAGTGATTTGCACCTTTACTGGCAGTCTCAGCTGAGTGGTTACACCGGAGAGACCAATGCACTTTCTTATCCTTAGATGTGGGAGTTAGGACACGGCAATTAGCAACATGTGGTTAGCCCACACTTTCTGCTGCTTTTTAACTAGTCAATGAAGGGAATTCTTTTGGTGCTCTAGTATTTTCATAATATATTTCTCTAAGAGTTTTTGAAGTGTAAAAACACATAGCTTTAGTGCTATGTAGAGTTTCTTATATTTCCCAGAGGTGCTGTCTGAGAAGTTCTGTTGCATCACAATAAAGTTCCCATAAAGGAAACACATAGGTGCTTCTAGCACTGCACAGAAAATAACAAAACATACACAGGATGAAATTGTCACCCATTACTATACCAGGAACACAGGTTTTTGGAAAGAATGTATTTCTTAGCCCCATAAACAGATTAACATGTACTATTCTGTTCAAATACCTTTGTGTACAAATCATAGAACCACCTATCCATGCTGAACAACAGGATTGTTTTCCTCCTCTCACATGCGCATACACACAAACATCCTTGTGTTTTGGAGGGGAACAGAAGGACAGAAAAGAAGCTGGAAAGATCAGGGTGTTTGTTTCTTCTCCAAACACCTGCCTTTGAGCGCTCCAAAATAAGTGCTGGGTGAAAGAAAAATCAGAGGCACTGCTGGAAGGGAGGATGCAGCTCTTCTTGACACTTTTTTTCTGTAGAGAGCAAACTAAAACCTCTCCCTAAACCTGGGATTAGTTATTACAGTCTGCTCACTGGGGTACAGAGAAAAGCCACTGGCTGCCAACCAGTAAGCAACATGCATTCCTGCCAGCTGCCCTGCCACTGCCAGTGAGCCATTCTGCAGTGAGAGTGTGTGGATGCACATGATCTGCATCAATGTTTTTAACATGTCATGCAACTTTCTGTGGGCCCCAACTGTAGTCTCATTTGCACCATGCAGCTCAGTCCAAAATATTAACATTAGGAAATACTGTCATTGTTCGTTAATGTCAATGGGAGCTGGCCTTTGATTAGACCTGCAGATTTTGCACTGTATTGAAAATCTACATTTTTCTCCTTCATTTTTCCTGGCATATGAAGAGAATATAAAGGCCCCTTATTTGTGTTTCATTTTTGGTAACCTGTTCAGCCAGTGTATGTAAAACAAAGCACAGTTTATACAGTCAGGTATGAAGCATAAAGTAGTTTTGATGCACATTATACTTCTATATTTACTTTAAATAAACCAGAAATGCCCCTGTTTTTCTTTCTTAGAATGTTTGTCCATTTATCTTTGAAACTGCAATGTTAGCAGGAAAAGATCCTCTCAAGTTCTTGCTGCAGTGGCTTTTATTATTCTCACACAAAAGGGAGTGCAGAGTGCCTTTGAGACCTTAAAGAAACCCGACCAAGAGGACAGGCCTTTGAAGTCTAAAAAACATGTATAATCTACTTTTACTTAGTCTAACAGGAGAACCTTATTTACCATGCTCATGTCATTATGGATTTTAGGTTTTTGTTCTGAGTACAAGGTGTATGATAGTCTGGAGATTATCAATTTGGGATACATTTGAAAGTTGACTTTGATCTCCTTAAAGCTATCAATCTCAGCTTTAGAAGGAACAAAGAGATAAGAGAAACTAGAAACCTAATTTGCATCTGATACCTCTGGAAAAAAAGCAAAGAAAACAGGGAACTAAATAACCAGAAAGCCAAAAGTCTTGCTCTGTTCACCGCAGGGTCTTTGTAAAATTGGTTGTTTTATAGCTAGAGAGACATCCAACAGACTGTAGTGAGATAAAAACCAGTAACTCAATTATAGCCATGGGCAGCCTTATTCTTTATATGGGTCATAAAACTAGGATTTGTTTTTAATGATGAACTAGAACCTGTATCTTCTACAAGATATAAGCCAGAAGCCACACAATAGGGGCATTTATTTAGACTTCAGAAAGAAGTCTGATAAAAACTGGATGTTAATTATAAAAGGAACACAGGAATAACACTCTGTTAAGAGCTCAGTTTGAAAGTGTGTTTTGATGATTTTTCTTTTGAATCAATTTCATCCTCTCTCTTATCACACCACACCACATCTTCACCAGTGATTCAATACCAACACACAGATACTGCATGATTTTCTTCCCATTATCAATATGAATGAAGTGCCCTACCAGAACAGGTCAGTGAAGCCATTGCCCTTTCCTTGTGTAATTGTTTCCTGAAAAAAACACATCTCTTGTGTTGTCTGCAAGGAAATGACCAGGTCAACACACACTTCTTCAACCTTGCCAACTCTAACATAAAAAAATAACAGTGTGTACATTGGAAAACAATGCCAAATGCCTAGCACAGCTGAATGCTTTACTGCACACAATTCTCCCCTGAAGAATAAGTACAAGGCATTTGAAGGAGATGCTAGTAGTGGCATTTAATACAAAGAGGCAGGCAACTTTCCCTCTATGCCACTCAAAGTCTTCAAATGGCTGAGTGACTACAAGACACTCCACAGAGTTGAGAGGATAGAGAGCTCTGGGGATAGTTTGTGGGTGGATACACAGCGCCAGTTTACAAGCCAGCTTACAAACCCACAGTGAGAGACAGCTGCAGCAGAGCTAAGCTCTGGGGTGATCTGGTGTAGCCAGCCTTACTATCCGCTCCAGCCACTTCCTGCTGCACCTAGAGACCTGGGTTGCCACATAGTCCACAGCTTGAAAATACACTGCCAAGCCCTCCAGACAAACAGTTAAGAGTCTTCATTTCACCATGTATGAAAATACCTGTGGCCAGGAGCAATAGCTGGCCCTGTCTGTATTGCTGCCACATGGTCTTACACTCTGATGATTTCAGCCTGAGAACCAATGAATAGAACAGAATAGACTCTCACAGGCCTCATTTAATTATCTCATAAAGGAATTTATCATGTGGATCAGAGTGCATAATTTGGGGGACATACAGACACCAACTGAAATTCTGGTTTTTCACTTACTACTAGCTGCAAAACTCACTGATAGAAATGGGGGCAAAATTTCATCCATTTAAAGTAAAAGCAGAAGTCTCTATAGGAAAATAAGAAAGGGTTAGATAGGGTTGCAGGAAGGACATTTGATGTTAAAGGTAAGCCAAATAATTCATAATGTATAACACGATCCTTTCACTTAGCTGAGGCAATATATCTCACTTCATTCCTAAAGAAATGCTGTGAGTGGGGAATGGAAGTTCTGAGGGGACTGATTTGGTGATTTTTATTTTTTTTTAATAGACTGTAGGTTATTTAAGTCAGATAAGGGACTTTCACACCACTCTATAGCATCAAGACCTAAATACTCACTAATGTATATGAAAGCTTTGTAAGCGACTGTCTGAAACTGGGATATCTAAAATGTAATGTATTGAAGTGTAGCACCTCTCTGTGGATGTGAAATTCTGTTGCCTTATTTTTATATACATGTTTTCTAAATTTAAAATTAACTCCATCTGACAGTCTTTCATTAAACTTACGTGTATTGTTTGAAGATCACCATTTATGGAAATGATAACTGAGAATATTTATCTTCTTTTCCAATAATATAAATCAAGAGCAGTTTTGGAAATGTCTGCAACAGGTTTGCACCTCCAGAACTCTATTTCTGTTTCATAGAGAAAATGTTTATTTCTTTACTTGGTATTGAAGATTTATCTGAGATCTACAGTATTATATAAGACCTGATAATTACTGACAGACAAAACCAGTGAGTTACTGATCTCCCTTCCTGAGTACAATAAATACATGGTTGCTCCCTTTGGTGACTAAAGTACTTGGTTCTGATTAGTTTATTCATCTTTCTTGAACTTTTTTTATCCTTAAGTCATGTTTTCCACCACACTTCTCTCCTCAAGCTTCAGTACACCCTGACTAGCAGGCAGCCTTTCAGTGTCAACAGAGATAGAAACAAGAAGGATGCACTGCAGCAGAAAATTAGGTGAGCTTTATTCACACGACCTGTAATAAAATAGGTTACACAACACAAGGACTAAAATGTGTGGACCAGACGTCCCAAAATGAAAACACATTCATCTCCAATAGGAACTAAATACCTTCTTCCAGGGAAACTCCCACTCTCCCAGTTCTTGTGTCAAGGCTGATAAAATAGATCACACAGATTATTGAGACTAGCTCTACACTTGTGCGTAAGGAGAGGAAAAGGACACAAAAAGTCATGCCTCTCTGCACTTGCTCTGCAGCAGCTTTACTATACTTACAGTTGTTAAGATTGCAAAGACTGCTGGGAGCTGATGCTGGCATTAATTAGCTTCATCAGGCTAGGTCAGGAAAAGAAGAGGGTTGTGACTACTTAACTTGACATATTCTGATAAGAGATTTAGGGCAAACAAGCCTTTTGTAATCTTTGCAGTTGCCTAGGAATCAGTGAAAACATTGTTTGGTTCTTACTGAAGATTTAACATGAGCCTGTCATGGGCTGTTCTAATAGTACTACTTGTCTAGAAATACTGTATAGATTCAATAAGAAGAAGCCCTGGAAACTCAGTAAGTGCAGTTAAGCTTCTGAAATAGTGTCAATGGTTTTGTTCAGTTTAATTTTCTGTTTCTACATGGGGGCATTTTGAGAAGTTATGCATGTATAGGGAGCTATTTTGGAAACCTGAAACAGTACATCAAATAGCATGCATTGTACTGTGGTATCCTACTCTTACAAAACTAATTCTCAACATTCCCCAAAGTTAATTGAACTTAAATGTTTACATTTAGGGAATAAACTACCTTCATACTTCATGCCATTTGAAATCATTTTTCCACGTTTGAGGTCAGCAGTTTTGAGATATTATCATCCACTGATAGTGAAATCTTGTGTGATTGTATTCTGATTAGTTCTTATATTCCCTGTGGATCATTGCTCACATAACATTCTAACCTTTTCTGGGTTGATTCAGCAAACTATATATAGAATTAAATGATAATGAAGAGTGATTTGTACTCTCTGTCTTTCATGATAATCCCTTCTGGGACTGAAGAATCTTATGAAACAAGTTGCTTTTGTCTTAGGTGAAGTGGTTTTTTGGTTAAACAGAGGAATTCAATCCGCAAAGTATTTATATAGCAGTTTTTACCAGTGCTGAAACTAGTGTCACTATTTCTTTGAAAAGACAAGGAGAAAAGTGCAATATTATTTCATCTCTATACAATCTCCCTCTGTCCTGAGATGGCATGTCCACGTCTCCTCTAGCACTTGTGGTCTGAGCACTGCGATGTTATATTGTAAAAAAAGCCATATTAGGATAAACATTCACTTTCATATTCATAAAAAATCACTACTATATTCCTTACTAGTTCTTAAGTTGTAAAAGTAACTAAAGGCTACAGTGACAAGTCCTTTATGCTGGGTACTGCATGAGTATCTAATAAAGTTTATAAAACTTCTGCCACCTTCCAAATTTCAGTGCAGTCAGCAGAGGAGATAAAACCTCTGTCACTAGACATTTCAGACAACTTATAAGAGACAAGTTGCATCATAAATTTGAGCACTATGAGGCCGTGGAGCATGCAAAGTGGCAGTTGTTCCTTCTAGGGTTTTCAGCACATTTTCAAAAGCTGTAGAAAGATACTGCTGATGAAGATGCAGCATTTCAATGAGCACGCAAGCTCAACCATTACATCTTTGTGGTTCATCCATCACCACATGACACCTGACACCTTGATAAATCATCATTTATTTCTAACTTAGCTTATGCATGATTTTTTGCACTGTAGCTGATTATACTTTGTTACAGATGCTAATTTTCAAAGGTTTGCAAAAAGTGGATCATTTTCTGGAGGCCAAGTCAGAGAAGATAGTAGTAATGTGACTTTTGTAGCATTTCACCTCAAAGCTAGCAATTCAACTTGGGCTCGAATCAGAAGAGGCAGAAATTATAGCTCTCCTAAGTATTTTGATCATCTACACGGAGTGAATTTATCATATCCATTCAGTTCCCAGTGTCTCATACAACAAAGAAATATACACAACTTTCTCACCCACTTGCTGGCATGATTTCAGGGAAAGGATATTCCTTACATAGGCGTAAAGGTTTCTGCAAGTCAAAACCAGTGTAACAGAGAAAAACTGAAGGCATTTTCTTTTCCTCCAAATTCACAGACAATGTATTCTATACATTTAATTCATATTACAGTCCATGCTTTATTTGTGGGTATATTCATAATCATAGCAATGACCGTATCTAAAACCCTAGGTATGTATGACCTCGATGCCCAAAAGCTCTGGTATTTTCCAATATTTATGTAAGAGTGCAGTAATTAAAATCAAAACATCAATGGTGGAAGGTCTACAAGGATAACACTGATATCATATTCAGGTAGAAACCATGTGTGATTGGGTTAAAAACATTGATATATGGGATAGAAGTAACTTCTAAAGCATCATAAAACCCCACACACTGCTTGATTCAGCCAATGCTGATTTGCTGGTGGGAATCAGGAAAGAAATAAAATCTGAAGACAAGAAAATAGTAGTGTTTCTTTCATCAGGGAAGGCATGCCATGATTATCTGTGCAAAGGAATTTCCACTGACATAAAACTAGACAGACAAGAGTTACGCCACATCTTGAAACTAAAAGTGGAGGAAATCCATTACATACTCAAGGCTACAGGGAAAAAGCTGATCTGAGCAGTCTGGTTTTGTGCATGGCAGTAAAATGTGTTCCAAGGACCACAAAGAGGAGGATGCGATAATGAGAGCATGAACAGATTAGTAAGACATAGTGCTCGTGGTTTGAATAGACATTTTTCATGATACTACAGAAGAAAAACGCAGAAGCAGAAAAAGTATGGGTATTAACTAAAAATAGCTAAGGGCCTGCTATTCTGTCACTCTTAAAATATTTACACATACTAAAATAACTTATATACAAAGTATGCTTTGCTGGAATTTCCAAGCATATGCCATATTATCTTTCCATAAGACTGCTCTGGTTTACCAGTGTGGAGAAGCTAACAGGTAGTTTGCAATGCTCACAGAGAATATGGTTTGTTTCACAATGGAGAGTATACCGAAACAACAGTAAATACATATTTAGTTGTTCCGATGCACTTTAAAATAAGCCAAAGATTTCCCACACATACTGTGACTTGTTTTTAAACCTCAATCTCATAAAAATCAATACATTTCAGGAATTGCCTGTAGGTTCACACCAGCCTAGTAGCAGCATATGTTTTCATTACACCAGTCTAACATAATCACTACTATAATACCCATTCCCAAAATAATTCTCCTTCCCTATTTCCATTTTCCCCTACAGGTTAAAACTAGTAGCAAGTCTCAATCTCCACCTACAGAGAAGGAAGTGTTTCAAAAGATGATGGCTCTCTTAGGCAAAGGGAAAAGAATAAAGAGGAAGCTGCAAGTGAGCTGACAGAATCAAGCAAGTACATGATGCTTGATCAATGCTTGCCATTGTCAGAGGCATTCTTTAAGGAAATTTTCCATTGCAGATGTCATATACTTAGTGAAGTGGAACGGAATTAATACAGAACCTGCAAGACTAACAATGAAATTTTGGGGGCTATAGTTCTTTATCCCTCTTCCCCTTCTACCATTGCTCTTTAAATTTGCTGCATTTAGGGATGAATTGATAAACTGTAGCTTTAAGCCTTTGATATTTAAACTGCTTTTGATCACAAACACACATCACAACATTGATTTGGTTTTAATCAAAACCAGCTTGCAATGTATTCATCTAGAACATTGATATCAATGTATAGTAAAAAGTGTTGAAATATTTTTGTAAACAACTAATATGACAGCAAGACAAGCATGTTTTAGTCCTTCTCTGTAGTCTTTTTTTGACCCTCTATATATTTTGTGGGGGACATGAGAGAGATATAGAAATACTATAAATTTTCTTTGAAGGAAAGGGAATTGTGTAGGGGTTTTTTACATATATCCCTCTGGCCAAAAACAGAAATAAGAAATCCCTCAGATAAAGTGCCATAGAAATATAACAGCTTAATCAATACCAGCAGAGGATCTGTAACAAGGAATAATTCCATCAGCAGTGCATGTAAATAATGAAGGTGATAAGATGTTCTTGCATTAAAGCGTTGTGTCAAATGTATGATCATCGTCATGATCTATCTCTTGCTGTTGTTGTTGCCTTCCTTGTTGCACGTAGTGTCAAAAGAGATTATGATAAAATACTGGAGAACAAAAGGTTATTTGTTATATACTCTTTCACACAAGGAGATGGGCATTGTCTTTTTTGTGTGGAATTGAAATACCTGGCAACTCATGATGCACTGAGCCCTTTTTTTTTCTTTTTCTTTTTTTTCCTTCACTTTTTTAACAGAATATTTTATTCATTTCTAATTCTGCTTAGGACCCACTTTAGTAATACTTTCTGCCTTAGATTAATTACCCTGATCTAATTCATTTAGTGGAGGACAGCTGTGGTACGTGGGTTGCCCACTGATGTATTGTGTTAAATGACGCCCATCTGTCATTGCAGCATATCAGCATGGATTCAGTGTCATCCACTTCATTGGCTCTGCTGAGATGTGAAGTACAGCTACAATGTTTACCACTGTTGTTAATTTAATATCTACACCTTTAATAACCTGACTGCTGTCATTCGCTGAACAATGATACATGATGGCCAGTGAACAGCCAGATAGAAAGCATTAACTTGACAGCGTAGCAGACCATTTGGTACAGTTAATTAGAACACTTCTGGGCAACCTCACTGTTGAGGGTCTTGTAGGGCATTCCCATGCAAAAATGCCTTATTGAAAATAAAGGTAAAAAAAAATCCCTGTTAACAGTGATTCTGACAAGTATGATCATCAACCCATTCTCTTTGACTGAGAAGTGGTAAATTTTTGTAATAGCTATTTTCTCTTACTTACCACTGATCAGCCTCCTGCTCTTTCCTCTAGCCTGCTTCTCGTCTTTCCTAATTTCTTTTTCCCTTTCTGTTTCTGAAAAAGAAAAAGGTTGGAGGTAGCACACCCTAACACACACTGTTATTTCAGTCCAGTGGTTTCTAGGCACGTATCCAAAACTGGTGTGGGTTTCTCATTTTACAAAGGCCATGTCCAGTCATTGAACCTTTAATGAATGCTAAGAAGTAACCCATTCAACATGTTCTATCTGTTGTTTTCTTTCTGAATGGAAAAGGTAATAACAAGAAAAAATGGATAAATTCCTATCACAAAAGTTCTGTTACACAGTAGACAAAAGTATTAAAGTTGATGCTCATATATTCTGCAGAGGGGTATTTTTAAAGCCATAATATTTCATCTATAGGCTTACATGAAAACTTCACTGAACAAAAAACCAAATACATATGGAAAGAAGTACTGTGTGTTCTTAACCCACTTTCATATATCTCTGCAGACAGAAATAGACACACACACATCACCATATTGTGGTTATCATTTTCAGGGAGCTGGGGAAACCGATATGATTGCCTGCAGCTGGTAGTGTGTGATTAGTGTTTTAAGACTGTTGGCCGTGTGCCTCAAACAGATATTCAGCTTTGGAGCAAGACTACCACCTGTTAACACAAGCTTGAAAAACCTCAAGACTCACTCAAAATAATTTTTGTGTATTATTCTGAGATGGACCTTGCTGAGTCATTTGCATTGCTGCTTTCTTTCAGAAGGGCCTAAACAGGAAGGGTGTCTGAATGGTTGCAGGACGGAAGAAATAGTTCTTCCACAGATTTTCTGCTTAATGTTAGATTACCCAAGAGTAGAAGAATTTACTAGGGGTTTTAGGGATCTAAATGCCATTGAAGATCTGGGACTTCATGTTTATTTGCCTCAGTTTTCTGGTTGTAAAATGGGGACTTTCCTATCTAAAATAGCATGGTAATAAATGCCTTCAAGACCCTCATGTGTGGCACTGACGGACACCACACTGATTTAGGCCTGAGAGCTAGTTGCTAAAAGTCTATATTAGATGAGATGATCCCCCGGTCCCCAGGTTGGCTTGGTTAAGATAAGCCTGGAAGCTTCTGTAGACAAATAATGAAAGAACTCATTCAGTCAACCCTGCAGAAGAAGCGATACGACTACAATAAAACTGAGCTACTTTTGGCTACTTAGGTTGAATGACCCATTTACAACTGGATTAGAGCGGTCTGAGGAATGAATCAGAAACAAAGATAAAAATCGCACCAGCAGTATGAAGACCTGCAGTGAGAAGCCTGAGGGTATAGCAACAATAGAAGCTTAGAAAGTTCTGTAAGGAATAGCTTCATACCATTCATGAAAGTAAGATACAGCTCCCTGTTTCCCCATACTCACATAAAGTAAGCTCAATATTTTCCTGTGGAGACTGCTCTCCCAGAACTTGCAAGGGTTTCTTTAACATGTTTCTGAAAAATAGTGATGTAATATTAGCAATGGTCTAGAATTCACTATACTGACAGCAAGAGATATTTTGAAAAGTATATGTATTGTCACACATTTTACAGAACACCCCGTGCCATAGGTCAAGCTTCAGAGCTAAGGGTTAATTAACAGCAAGTCTCTCATTTTGATTACACAAAATACCATCCATCTGTCTACTCTTCTTTTGAGAAATATTCTTTAAAAAATCAATGTCAACTAGAATTGTAATGCTGATTTTTAAAAGGTTTTTTTATTTTTAATTAAAAATCTCAGATTAACAGAAACATTATAGAGAATGAGTTCGAACTGATAATATCCAGCTGTTATTTTAATACATTATCTACCTTTTTCCATCATACAAAGAAACTGCAGCCAAACTGTGAATATGGGGTCTGCAAAGAACCTGAATGTGAAGCCATGTAGGTGCTCAATATATAAATACCTTTGCTGACTGCTTGCTAAATGCACATAGCTCTGAACACAGATAAACAGCTCCTTGTGTACAATACAGTTAGAACAAAGCTGTTGAATCTCATTTTACTCCCAATCCATTTACATATTGACAATGACACATTTGTATGGTTTTGAGAAGAAATATGGGCCCAGATATTTCAGTTTTTAAAGCCTTATAAAATGGCCTCCATCCTTATGTTTGCAAGCAGGAAACTCCACAAGAAAAATTTCCCTTGTGTGTGTGTCCTTCTACCTTTCCCTGAAAGAATAAAATGAGAGAAATAATAGATTGCTTTAAAGGACTGGGTGTTCATTTGGTTCATCTGAAAATAAGCTTTTTCTTTAAACCATTCTTCCTGAGATATCACACACAAACTTGAAGACAGACTAATAGAATCTGGAGAAAGACAGAGGCAGTTGTATTTTAGTAGGCTCAGTTTTCAACTTTTTCCTTTTCCTTTCCATGTAACAGTATGGCTTGCCTGACAAAAATAAAAGCTAGCTGAATCAAAGAAAAGCAGATAGGTCTTGGGGAACCAGACACAGAAAATTGCATTTTGCTAAATCCAGCCATATAGTCATTCTTGACTTCCCTTTAAGGTCATAAAGATCTAGTAAAGATAGTTAAATGCATATTGGGTAGGATTAATCTAGTTTTAGAAAAGATGCTTAAACCAGACTAGATTAAGTATTCTGTAAAGGAAATTTAGGACAAGATTAATTCTATCCTGTAGTTCTTATGGAGGAGAACACTTTCTGCTTCGGCAGTGAGTTCTCTATTTAGTAGGTAGAAGGTTTCTGCAGCTTAAAGCCAAGACATCTCTGTGAGACACTGTGGAAGTTATCTTAAGTACATATTTGCATCTGTACAGCTATCCGTGCAGCACATTGCTTCTGCCATTCTTCCCACTTAGAGCTATTTGTCTTTTGCCTGGAAATGTCATTTTTTTTACCTTCTTAATCTCATCCAGATAGAGCTTGGGGAAGACCTTTATGTGACTGCTTGATTTTTTTGTTTTGTTTACCTGATGAAATTAGGAACTGACAGGAATAACAGCATCCAGCAGCTTGGTCTTTTTGGAGTCTTTTGGGGCTGGGACACAAGGTTCAGCAGCACAATAGTGCAGGCAAAGAGATTACGTTTAGAGTAATTACTCAATAGGAAGCAGAAAGCAGGAAACAGTGCTATGCAATGCAAAAGCAGACTTCTTCCTGCATACTTAGTCTGAAGAAGGAAGCAAAAGCATATAGGAATGGGATGCACTAGAGAAGATACATAAATAACAAGTAATGGCCATTTTGCGAAAAGACAGCAATGTGTTAAAAGTCATAATACAAGACAATCTTGGCAAAAAACACAGGTCCAATCATCTTTCATCAAAAAATAATTTATTTAAGCTGCATCCAGCACAGAAATGGTCTGCCAAAATAATCACTGGAACAAGGGACCTGTGGCAAAAAAGCTCTGGGAAGGAGTGTCCATAGTAGGAAAAAATCAAGGTAAGAAAAGTGCATGAATGCTTTTGAGGAGGAAAGGACTAAATACTTTAGAGATGAAAATAATCTGTTTAATTAGAAGTTAACATAGGTGCATGAGCAAAAGTGCATAAACAAATAAATTAGTACTGGAAGTTGTAAAATGGCTCTGCCATTGCATTCAAAGAGAAGTGGCTAGAGTTATTGACATACTTGATATTAGGATGGAGTTTTATAAATCTATGACTAGGATCATTGGAAAAAAGATCTATCTATCTAGGCTGTGGAATGGGTTAAGAGACCCCTGAACAAACCTAGAAAAAAATTGCATGTTCCCATGACCTAGAATTGCTATCTCAGACTCCCTAAAACACAGTCATGACACTGTAACCCTGCCCTTGAACTATCAAGCTGCCTCTTCTCATTTTGCAGGGTTATATTCATATTCACTGTGACAAAGACTGGAATCAAGAAGCCTCATCTCCTACTGATTACCCAACCACTGAAGGAAAGGATTGTTCTGAGATTCTCCTTCTTGCTCAGTCTTTAAATATTAAACTATTTTCTACAAGAAAAGATGTCTGGTGCAGGGTGGAGTGAGGTATCTCTTCATGTCCACAATGTAGAACATTTGATTAAGCCTCTACTGAGGAGTGAGAGGTATTTCTTCAAAGCAGTGAATCAAACAGAGAGTAGTGCCATTGCAGTGCAGTAAATTTTTGGAACATTTCTATTTTAAAATGTTATTCTGTTCCTTTGAAAATCAGTGTTCAAAGTGGGTTTTAGCAATTAAATGGTTAAATGCAATTATGTGCATAGACTCAGTGGAAGATAGATCTATAGCCTGTTTTACCAAACGAAATAATTGCACATCTCTTGTATGTAATTTGAATTATATTTTTTGATATCGACGAACTGCAAAACTTTGGAATTAGAGTAATATTGATATTCTTTTCAGTTCAAAGATAAAGAAAATGTGCAGGGAAAGATCTGTGTGGAAAAGACTTTTTGCATCTTCAGTGAATTTTAGCTTTTGGCAGTCTCTGAAAAATGCTTCCCCTCCAAAAAGAAAGCTACTTTCAATTTGACACTGTACATCATAAAAGCAAGGACAAGCTAAGGTTAAGAAAAGAGAGTTCTTTCTTTTCTGAAAGAGATGTGTGAACAGGGCAATATCCCTTGAAAGGCCCAACTTCCTAATCAGAAGCAGTTGCATCTGAGCTATTGAGGGAGAGCGGGAAACAACTTCGAAATCAATGAAACTCTGATATTATGGATGGTGAAAAGTCCCTTCTAGACTCAGCTGATCCATACAGCTTTACAGTCAAGTTTGCAGAGAGCTTGCAGGTGTTTAGAATTTAACATTTTCAAAATATTTTTCAACCATTCACTCAACTCCTAGGAATTCCTGCTTGTATTTGCTGCAAAACAAAGCAGGAAAAAAAAATTAACAACAGCAAAACTGCCAACATCACTATACTGTAGATGTCTATCCAGACTTATTAGTGACCATGGGCCTGACTTGATGTGTAGTCAGTTCCTCAAGAGAATAAACACGTGCAGCTATGTAGAGTGGCAGAGCAGAAACAGCTAAGTATCTGTGAGGTATAGTAAAGCAAGCCGTGAGTTTCAGCCTTTTTCCAGGCAGGAGACTGGAAGTGGGTTCTTGGCTATCGCCATAACTGGATCTGTCCCAAAGACCTTGCACGTCACTTACAGTGAGGTTTCCATGCATTGAACTCAGTTCCTTCCTTCAGGCTTCACCAAGGTTTTCTGAGTCCCACTGCTGGACTGAGTTAAAAAGAAGGTACTGTCTCAGCACTGTGATTAACTTAGTTATTTGCCCATGTAAATAAGCTGAGCATTGCAGAGAAAGTTATATGTTAATGTTTTGGGTTCACACAGTTTTTGCTATATGTTTCCAATGTTAAGTTCTGTGCTTTCTTTTTTAGGCACTGGCTAGTGACAGCAGGTGTCATGCCCTACCAAAAATGACCCTTCAAGATGGTTCTGGCAATGGAAAACAAAAATAAAACCCTACGCAAACAATGAAAAGTTCTGCATAGGTTTGTTTGCAGTTTTGTAAATTAACATTTGAAAAAATTTATGTATATCAATAGCAATAGTATTGAGATTATTGACAGTATTTTATTTGTGAGACTATTGGCTTTGTTCACCTTACTTGATGGAATATCCTAGTTCAAAGGCATCTGTGCCTCAATGACAGTTTATTTTTACAAGGAAGAACAGAGGGAAATGGTGTATTCTTTCTTTTACTTTCTTCTTCTAAAGCAAGACAAAAAAAAAACCCTCCAAAAAGGAAAGAGCAAAAAACGTCTCATTTAGTAAAAACCATTAAACTGCATTTAAGCAAATACTGCCTTGTTCTCTTGTCTGTGTAACATGAACAAGAATCACACCCACCCTGAAGTTAAATCCTAACATTTAATTCCAATTTAAACAATAATGCAGCATAAAGAAAAAGGCAAGCCAGTTAATATTAGTGGCTCCACAATAATTTTGGTGAATTTTACATAAAATATTCTCCTGTGCAGCCAGCAGTTGCAACCTCAGTTAATCTAATTTTGCACAATCACAAAAGCAAGAACATTTCATAACATCTTATCCTTTGTGTCAATCCATCCTTAGTATGAAAACTTGATCTTTTTAGAGACCAGTGACCTCCTGTTGCCTTCCACGAGTCAAGTCAAAAAACAATCAAAGATTAATTTCCCTTCACCCCTGCTCATCTACATGTGATAGGTTAAATCCTGGGCTGATTCAGCTGAGCGTAGTTCAGTTCATATCAATGAAACTATGCAGATGCTGGCTTTAAAAATTTAACTTATTTATTAGCTGTAAGTAAGACTATTTTTTACTTATACTTTGTGGTATGTGACAGACACAAGTAACACAATTCTTCCCAGGGAAGTATTTTCTGCCTAGCATCATTTTGGCAACATAGATCTCATATTTACAAAACCAAAGGGTATATGCTACATTAATTAAGTGAATTTATAAATATTTTACAAGTTTGTTTAATAGATGTACTGTAAAATAAAATACATGTAATATTATGTGAGCTGTATATCCTTTTCCCTAGAATGTACTTCAGATGCATAGTGCCTTTTGGCCCTTTGGGATTAAGTATATTGAAAACAGGAAAATTATTAAAGGTTAAGTACTGTATTTTTCATTATAAACTTCCACTGCACAGTAATGAAAACTGAATAAGCAGATTAAAAACTGATTTAAAAATTAATCCTCAAATCTCTTCTTCAAGAGATTTTGGTCTTCAATTAGTAACTCAAGATTTTAAAAATTCACATTGTGGAGACCAAGATTTGTGTTATTGTCACAGTTGTTGTTGCAAATAACCTGGAAATAGTTGACATGAAATGAAAATATTACCTCAATCCTATTTTAATATCAGACTTAATGAGTAAAGGAAAAAAATTACATATTAATTTGCATACACTAATGCTGATTGGGAAGAAGTTGTGGTCATATTAGCTTATCTCAAGAAATGATATAAGCAAAAATTGTTTCTAGAAAAAATAAAGTTCTGACAGCTTTCAGCTGAGAGAAAATTTAGAAGTAGGTGTTTATTGACTGAATTTGAAATACTGAGTAATATTCTGATCCTACAGAAGGCTGTGGCTAAACATTCAGTGATTGCAGTAGTTTCTTTTCACCTGTTTCGAAGAAAACTATTATGTTTGCTGCTTTTGAGACACTCACATTTTCCTAACTCTTTGGTGTGAAAAATCTCCAAATATCATCTATCTAGCAAATTTGCTTTAACTGGAAAATAGTTCCAGACTTTTTTTTTTTTTTTGTAAATCTGAAAGAAATTTCTCCCCCCAGATTTTGACTACTTCGGTGAATCAGATATATTAAAATTAATTTGGTGAAAATTTTGTAACCCCAAAGAATTTAGAACCAAAGTTCATTTTTACTTTTTAACAAGTGAATGTAAACCTGCAAGTCTTAGCAAGATGAGTACCAAGTAGTTTTTTGCTTCATAATTCGAATTTTACAATGGTAGAATTTTAAGAAGACTTTTTAATTTTTTTTTTTTTTTACTTTCCTTGTTTATATTTAGGTCTAATCTTAGGAAAAAAACCCCAAGGAACCACAGCAAAACAATGCAAGTTTGCAGGTTATAACTAGGTGTCATTAGGTCAATGGGACTTATTCCTACCCTACTAGGGGGCAGCAGGGTCTAGGTTCCTCACTTCCAATCATAATATCAAGAACACATCACAGACACTTCCTCTGAAATAATCTCCACAGAAAAAAATACAGACTAACTTGGCCTGAAGTACTACCTCTGAAGCTCTGCAAACTGCAGCTGTGGTACTGGAGATAGCCTAAGAAGAAATTGTTTTGCAATTTTGATCCATTTCACTCCTGCAGTAAAAAAAAGAAAAAAAAACAAGGCGTCTTGCTTCTTTTGGTTGCACTTCAGCCTTTGTAGTTCAAAGGCAGGCCTGTCCAGAAGGCAGGTAGCCTTGTTATTATATAATGATGTGCCTAAACGCATGTACTAGCTCAGAAACTGTCAGATTAAGTAACCGAGTGCTTAGAGATGGGGCATAACATGTTGGGCATGGTAACATAGCTATATGCCTTACAAACAAGGAATCTGGTGTATGCTTGGTTACTCAAATCCTGGACAGAAAATTCAGACCATTTGTAGACATCCTCAACGAAATTCCTGAGTTAACAAGAATTATGACTTTTTTCCTCCAAAGAAAAATCCCCACCATTGTATAATGTATTCTAACCTCCACCACTGTAATAATATTCCTTTAATTTCAACAATACTGCGTCCATTAACATGTCCTTGATGGAAGGACATCCTTCCAAAAGAGGCTAATTTTTAGATGTCAAGGGAGGGACAACCCACCATTTCATTTGATTCTGTATTCCAAAAAATTAAACTCATTTAGTGTAAAAAACCTCTCTGGTTTTGGAAAACTGAAATAAAATCAGCGTACTTTCTCCCCTTTGGGTAATAAGTCTGTGTTTACTTGCTATATTTACTTCAAAGACATTTTTTAGAAGATTAGTTTAAGTTTGTATAAAGGTATGGATTTTATAATATTTTAACTCTATCTCGGAGGTAGATCTAACTTATTGAAACAAGTTTTATGAAAAATAATTTACATTTCCTAGTACACTTTTTCTTTTATATTTCATAGGGATTCTCTTGGCTTCAGGATGGAGGCATAGGAAATATTTCTGCGAAGCAAAGACTCTGGCCTGCTCTGGTTTAAACCAGAGTGTCTGAAGCCCTACAGCATTATTTTGATAGCCAGAATGGCTGAAGAATAGTTTTTCTTCAGCCATTTATTATTCTCTAACACTCCTTATGTCCCTTGATAAGAAGGATAGTAAGACAGGCATAAAGATAAAGGGCAATTGGCTCTGTATTTTACTATATATATATATATGTACGGGTGGCATATTTTTGCAAAATATAGGAAAAAATGTATAGTGATATTTGAAATGTGCTATAGGTGATTAAAAGGAATCTGTAGCACTCAATTTGTAGCTGGTTGTCTAAATTGGCATGATGTTAGGGACAGAAAAAATTTGACTGAATGCAAGATTGAGAGAAGAGAACATTGACCCATTTGCCAAGGAATTACAGAGCATACAACTTACAGCAAAGTGTTGATTATTTTAAGTCTTTTTGCTCCCCTCTCTTTGTATTATCAGGACAAGCGACAATCTTGAAACAATAACCTTGAAATGATGGTGGAAACAAAGAATATAAACTGGTTTTGACATCATGGAAGGTCAGTTAGTCATGAAACTACTTTGTCCCTTTAATGTCTTCTCCTTAAAACACTAGTCCAACTGCAATACCATGTCTTTTCATGCATGAACTGTAGGTCTGATTTTTGAGGGAAGAAGGTGAATAGCAAAGAGCACAGTGTGTTTGTGTGTTTGGTGCTACTGTACATAATAGCCAAATATTTCTGCAAAGGTATTAGTGTGTCTCTGTATCTCCCAGAACTTGAACATTTCCAAAACATAACAAGCAACAAAGTACAACTGTAGGAAAGACATGTCTATTCTAAATTATGGATGTAGAAAATGGATCCACAAATATGTAGCTGAGGTATGTGGGGAAGAGTCACTCTTGAGGTAGCTTTGTCTTCCATGTACTACACTCAGTGCCTGAAGGACTAATTCAGAGTAATTACTTAAATTCTAGATATCTAATTTTGATGAGATTACTCTTATCTTGAGTGACTAGATTTATAATTTAATTCCTGAATCTTTTTTTTAGGTCCATCAATGTTTTAATTACCTGCAACATCATTTGATGCAGAGAAGTATTTCACCAGCTGACCACAGCTCTGCATTAAGGCACCGTTACAGTATCTGATGATCTGAACCTAAACCACTTGCACCACTGAGTGGTTAAATCCGCACAAGAAGAATATGTTGCCTTTTGAAATAAGTTTCTTGAGCTCAGTTTCAAATGTGGCAGAAAAGTTAAGTAAATACACCTTGTTTTGTCTATGTCAAAACTTTAATTTAACAACTGTCTGTCATTTAATATTGTTTACCTTCTATGAATCTGCATCTGGTTTTCATATGTTGGGGCTATTTTCTTCCAAATATATGAATGTTACTGGAGCTTATGTTACTATGTGTATGAATCGAAATGGAAATTGTGTCTTTGTTTCTTTCAGTAATGGCAAAGGTAACCCTTTCTTTTCCAAACCCCCTATTTTTTTTTTTTTAATGGTTCTTCCATGTTCTACCAATGCAGTCTACAAATGTAACACATCCTAACCATCTGTGCTAGTTACCATATTTACTCTTGCTACTATAAAAATGTCTGGACAGTCTTTATTGTCGTGATCTCTCTCTCAGCTCAAAGAAGGGTTATGAGAGTGAATTTGTTCCTCCTACAAAGACAATTCAAACTCTAAAGGACAACGAGAAATAAAAGGGCTGAAGTCAGTGATGACACGGCCATGATTTATTCTGCCAAAAGCCTTTAAGGAGTTGTAAGAAATACTTTTTTTTAAAGGCCACTAAAGCATTTTGTCTTTCCTTGTAAATTCAAAGCGCACAAGCTTTTCTGTTCCCTTGACCTAGGACTTGTGCATTTCATCTTACACCGGATTTCTAGTAGATCAAGAACACTGATTGAAGTCCTGTAGCCTATTGCTAGTTCAATAACTCATTCCACATTCTGTCAGAAAAAAACCACCTCATTTTCTATTTTGCAGTTTCTGTGCACACAAATAATAAAGGAAATTAAGATTTGTAAATGTTATTTTTTCTACAAACTTGGGAAGATGCAATAGAAATGCATACAAATAAGACACTCCTCAGCAAGATACGCACTGTGAGTGTGTAAAACACAGGGCAACTCATTATCACAGAAACAGACAGCAATATCTGCTTAAGATGGTAATGGCTCTTCCTAAGGTCTCCTAAAATTCAAACACAAATGTCACATTGCAGTGTCTTTCAAGAAAGCTATGTCTTACTTAAAATTTATTCATATAAGTCTTAAGAAATCCCTCAGGGAAACAGAGCCTCAATTTTTCATTTCAACAGATTAAACAGAAAGCTGTCTATGGGGCTAGAAATGTACGGGACAAGAAAACGAAAAGAAGGCCTTGCAAATGGCACTGCATCCAGAAGCAGGCACTTTTAAAAGGGGTAATTCACTCATTCTGGCTGTTTTGACCTTCTAATTTTCTCTTATTTCCCAATCTGAAATCCAGCCTCTCGACTTTTCAGATCAGGCACTGAAGGTTTTATGTTTTATAGTAATAATACTAAAAAAGCAATTCAGATATAGGAGTGAACACAGTAGCTTATGTTTTCTAAATAATTTGTAGCAATCCTTTGAAAGCAATTCATGTAACCTGCATATTTGTATGGATTGCTTACCATCAGAGAAAGTGGTAAAACCCCACAGTGCATGATCCCAAACCAAAACTACAATAACTGTAAGACAGTAATAGCTCATTTTATCTGGTATAAATGGGAAGGGACTACAGAGGATTATGTATTGTGAAAGTTGACCCATTGTCTTTAATCTTAATTGCATTTTGAACATATGCTCTCTACTGCTTATACGGATCTGGTTTCCAGAAAGCATTACTGACCCACATTTCTTGATGGCAGAAACATAGCTTTTAGACATGTTAAGGGTAAAACCTTCAAAATGCCTAGTTGTCTGCACTATCCTTCTACACAGATAGATGGAATTTAGGCAAGCAGCATGTGCATTCTCTAAATGAAGAGAAAAAGGAAGAAATAGTAGTGATAAAAAATCTGTTTTAAAAGGTAAAGACAAAACCTATAAGTAGGTAGCGTTCAGCATATTTTAATCAGTGCTGAAGAAAGTTGCATTCATTTTAAAGAGGGAAGACTTTAGTTCAGTGTGGAGTTAATACTGTAGCATGACAAGATTTTTAAACTTTAGGTCGAATTGCATCAAATACAGTTGTTTAAATTAAGAGGCTTAGTGACAGAATTTTTATTAACCACAACTCTCAAAGGTAAATGAATTTTGAATTATTTCAGCCATTTATTTTATCTGTAAAACCTCATAAACTGCTTTTATGTTATTTAGTCTTACTGAAAAGCTATCAAATGAATTCTAAAAAAAAAATAAAAACAGTTAATGCTACAAACAAAGAGGAAATTGATCAACAATTAACATGCAAAAAAAAATGAAGAAATGGTGCAGTGGTAAGTGTAAAGCATGACTTCTTATAATCCTGCAGAATCATTTTTAATTATAATTTGGTTTTGTTCTTCTTACTACCATACCCTTAAACCAATAATCACTTAATTTCATCAAATATTTTTTGGCATAGGCTACTGCTGTTCTTAAATAAAGTGTTAGGAAGGTATTTTTAGTAAGATGTAAGCAAGTAATAAAGGGAAAAATCGTTGTGCAATCCTTAGAAGTTACTGACTCTACATGGAGAAAATTGCCCTTGTCCAACAACTGTTTTCACAGGTGAATGCCTGATTATGTAAACATCAGCTTATGAGAACATCAGGGTAATTTTAAGTCTGTAAACAGGGCTACAGAGAAAATTGCAAAGACAGCCTAGAAGCTGGTCAGAACACAATAATAAATTAAGTGGAAAAGAGTATGTTAGATACCTTGCAGTACTATAATAAAGTCTCTTTTTTTGAATTTAAGATGGATCTTACTTAACTTTACCTGTCTAAAAGGTAGAGTCCCATTTAAAACTAGTCAGCAAGGCTCCTGTTATAGTCATAGAAAGAGGTAGGCATCTCAAAAGGTTATTCATAATATCTTCTTGTGGATATATAATATGATGATACCTTACTTTCAGACAAGATAAGATGAATCTCTGGCCACGTCTCTGTAACATAAAATACAAATTATGATAAATAAATAACTAAGTATCAGTATACCAAGAAGACAGAAAAGATTTAGAAGAGGCAATTTTTAGATATAATCCTGTTACAGACTGCTCAGCAAATGACATTTTAAACTACCACCATCACCACCATTTCAGAGCTAAAGATGAGGCAATGTAAACTCAAACTCCCTTTTGCTATAACAAAGACTGGTGTGATTACTTTCCAAAAAGGCCTAAAGAATCTTCCATAAATATTTCCTCACTTCCATGAGCATTTCCCAGTAACATTCCTCACCTTTTTACCAGTACTGGAAAAGAAAAAGAGGAGCCCACTGCTTGCAATTCACCACTAAATTATGCCTGAGTGATGGCCTGTATTGGTTGAAGTCAACTCAGTACGAATTGTGTTGTAGTAGTATCTTGTACCTCTGTTTTGGAGCTTGATGACTGATCCATTGAAAAGGGGATTAGTGCAGAGATAAAAATGTTAAAATAATGATGTCTTGATGTTTTACTCCTTGGATATCACCCACACAGGGGTGAGGATATTACAGAATCACAGAATCTCTATGGTTGGAAAAGACCTTTAGGATCATCAAGTCCAACCATTATCTAATTCTACCAGACCCACTTCTAAACCACATCCCTGAGCACCATCTCTAGATGGCTTTTAAATACATCCACAGATGGTGATTCAACCACTTCACTGGGCAGCCTGTTCCAGTCTTTGATAACCCTTTTGGTGTAGAAGTTTTTCCACCCCTGGTGTCTGAGGCCATTTCCTCTTGTCCTGTCACTTGTTACTTGGGAGAACATACTGGCATCCACCTCCCTACAAGCTCCTTTTGGGTAGTTGTAGAGAGCGATATGGTCTCCCCTCAGCCTCCTTTTCTTCAGACTAAACAACCCCAAGTCCCTCAGCCACTCCTCATAAGACTGATTCTCAAGACCCTTCAAAAGGTCTAAAACCTTTAGAGCAGGTTAAAACTGGTAAGAAAAGTACCTTTTTATTTGAATGGGATTACAGAACTTGAAGTCAATTATTTTTTTCTGAATTTTCCAGCTGAAAATTTTATACTCTTGAGGTAAATGGGTGTCTTTTAATTGATCTCTGGTGATTATAGTGGGCTTGATCAAGGCCCTGACAGATAGGGATAGCAAGGCACTCATAGGATCATAGAGTCATAGAATGGTAAGTGTTGGAAAGGACCTCAAAGATCATCTAGTTCCAGACCCCCTGCCGTGGCAGGGACAATTGCCACTAGACCAGGTTGCTCAAAGCCCCATCCAAGCTGGCCTTGAACACCTCCAGGGATGCAACCTCCGCAACCACCGTGGGCAACCTGTTTCAGTGTCTCACCACCCTCAGGGTAAAGAATTTCCTTCTAATTCCCAATCTAAACGTCCCCTCTTCCAGTTTAAAGCCATAAAAAGAGAAGCATTGCATATCTTATTTTACTTTCTTTATCATGAATACTTTGAAGTGTTAGAAGATGATAATTTTTTTTAAGCATAATGTGCTTTGAACAATTCCAGTTTGTGTACCTCTGGAAAGCCATACGTGTCTATCTTTGCTACAACTCAAAGTACTGGGAATGCAAAATAAGTTAGTTCTAAAGGAACAGCAAGAGTCAGTAGACAAGTACTCTCTTGCTGAACAATAACCCAAAGTATATCATAGCTGAGTAAAGGATTTCTTTATATTTCATTGCATTTAAGGTGTCATAAAAGGATGAGACTGTATGGCAGTTGGGAATATTGAAGCCATATTGCTGAAAGGAAGAAAAAAGATCTGTAATTGTTCTCTCCACAGAAATAGACAACATCAATACATTATCTTAAACTTGGGAGGAGCAATGTATGTGACAGAAAATATTTTCCAATATCTGTCCTAGATGCTGAGACAAGGCTTTCATGAAGGCTCTGAAGTTTTGTAAAACTATTTGACATTTGCTAAATATAGCCTAATGGTACTGACATTTTAGCCTAATTTGTTCTTTTAGTAGTTTTCATTAAAACTGTTTCATTTACTTTAATTTTCCATCTACTTTTCTTCTTTTTCAAACATTTGTTCATTTGCTACTGGAGAGAGTAGCCTAATCCAAACTTTTTAGAGTTTGAAGAGTATAACTTAAAAACATTATAAATTTGCCCAGATATGGGGGCAACAAACTCTAAGAATTTTGTGGGGTTATTTTTTCATTTGTTACAATGACAGTAAGTCATTATATCCAAGACAACTGTTTCTACTAATCCATATGTATATGCCAAGGGTTATCCCTGGAAACAGATTCATATGTTATTATGAAACTGCAATTTATAACACATATTCTGTCCTAAGAAAAATCTTTAATAATGATCTCCTGTAATGAAATTGATGAATTCAAGATTCAGAGTAGGAGTTTTTGTCTCAAGATGTTACTACAAAAGCGATTAGAACTCATGGAATGCAATAAGGAGGTTGGTACATTAAAATGCTATGGGCTGAATATAACCTAACTTGAGGGAAGGAAAAGATTGAGCGTTGATGTGAGACTAGAACTCTGAGCAGGAACTCAATAAGCTCATATTCTATATCCCAGTATTACCATCCATATTCTTTGTGTCCTTGCATCTGTTATCTAACTTCTCTGTGCCTATGTGGCAGTATATGTAGCTTTTGGAAATTCAATGGCTCAAATTAATTCTTCAGATAGATTAAGGATTTTAGTCCCTACCATTTCTGCTGGAAGTAGAGAAAGTTTATTCAAGAACTTAATAGTTACTCTGATTATAATTAATATTCAGATTTTCAGTCCATATAAAATGTGACCCAATTCACATTTCTTGTTAGTTCTTCAGCTTAAAATGCAATTTGTTTCCTTGGCATTAATAATCTATCACATTCTTCACACCCTGTCATAGACTTTTGGATAGCCTCTCCCTATAGATGCTCTCTACACACATTTTACTAGGATAAACAAATAAAAATTTCTTAGCCTTCCCCATTGTGGTTTCATATATCCAAATAGAATTTCTTTGCATCTGCTCTGCTGCTAACTCACCTTTCTTGAATCCTGTGTCTCACCAAACTGTTCAATTTCTTTATTCTTTCTCTTTCTTTTACTCAGCTTTTCACCTTCAGGGAAACACACCACTAGGCAACGTGTAATATTCTGACTATTGACAATAGAAGACACTATAGAACTAAGTCAGTCTGAGTTTTGCAAGCACAATTTTCCACTTAGAGCACATGGAGTGCTTGTCATTACTCTTTTACTGACTAATACACAAAGTCTTTTTTCTTCATTTCTAACTGATCAATTTCCAGGTAATGCTAAGATACTAAATTACTAGCCTCTTTAAAATCCTATTTTACTACTTCAGTTCTCAAGGTCTGCTTATTATTTTTGTGAGATACCCACTTCTCTATGTAGATCATGTCTTCCAGGTTTGTGTCATGCATAAGCATAGTTCCATATTACAATTCACTTTATGAATTTCACTTAATGAAAACATTAAATAAGATCATGTGCAAAAGCATTTGTTGAAGGACTCTGGTAATTGTATCTAGCTCCCAAATTCTCCCTTGAACACAACTTATTGTCATCTTCCGTGTAGACAATTTCTTATCCACCCCTCACTTCTATAAACATCAGTCTTCTCCTGACTTAAGGAGCAGGAATGCATGCATTTGCACTGCTACTTCAGGGAGTGTTATTGCTGCTTCAAGTTCCAATATCCAATTGTTTCAGGGAAATTATTCAAGCACTGGAATTTCCACCGACTCCAGTCTTTTCTGGTCCTAACCCAGGTTCCTCTGTTTCTGTTGACCATGTTTTCTAGTGCCTCAGTGTATTTCACACACTTCCTGTCTGCCCCACAGAATCTGCTGGATTATTCACATTCTTCATTTGTACAAGTCTTTTATTCAGCCAAACATAAATATGGGCAGAATATGAGCAGTTTTCCTGAGTATGTCTGTAAGTATCATAATTAAAAAAAAACACAAAATAACTCAAAAATCTGAGCACTTCTAGCAGCTAAACTTAGAGAATAGACCTTTGCACGTTTGAGTTCAAATTCAGGTCACTGTGAAGTTTAATCTATTAGTGTGTGTGAAGCACTAAGGTACTACAGTGATCACCTCCACAGAAAAGCTTGCTGACCTCCGAGAAGTAAGTGTCCACATTTTTGGTCAACAGATTAAAAAGTTAGTGTCTTTGATGTTAACCCACTGCTAGAGCTACATAGTATTCAGCAAACAGACCATAATTTTCCAAAGCCCTAGCTTTTAAGAAAAGCATAGTTAATCTGGATAGGAAAGTAAATGAACTTGACTCATTCTACCAGGGTCTAGAATGAACAATTATTTTTCTAAGAACTCTCAAAAAACAGATGAAAAAACTCAGCTGACATTATGATTTTCAGAAAATAGAAAGCCACTTTTCAATTATCAGCCTAGTAACTGCAAGGTAGAGGACAAAAAAAGATGTCAGCCAAAAGGTTTTAGTCATGTTGACCATCCTGAAAAAAACTGCAAGCTACAATTTCAAACTGTGTATGTAAAGGGCTTATATACAGCAATACAGGCCACAAGACACATATATACAAAGCTAATGAGATGGGTTTAATGATTAATTGACAGTGATGAACTAAGCCCCAATTCAGTGTTGCATCTAATGGCTTAATAAAATTTTTCCTTTCCCATTAAAAAGGGGGCTTGGGGGGAGAGAAAGCATCCATTAATTTATTTTTTTTTTCTTTTATTTATTGATAACAAGCCACTAATTTCCTTAGTTTGCAAGCATGCAAATAAACTATCCATTAGAACAGCATGCCTTACCACCATACATCACTAACAATATCACCAGCTGCATTTTTTCTGTGGTATGTCTGCCACAGTCAAGGCTTTTTTTCATTCTTACCAATTTAAACTTTTCTTGTTGACTATATTTTAACTTACGTTCTGCAATTTTTCAATGCAGTACCTGAAACCTGTTCTACCATAACTAGGCTCTATGCTTATCTTTCTTTATGGCAATACCAGCTTAAAGAGTTGTCATAGCTTTTATTTTTCTCCCCTAAGGTAGCTTCACCCTGTGTCAATTCACTAATTCTTATACAAGACATTCTAAAAAGAGCTGCACAGAGTCTGGTGCAGGAAGAGTAGAGTGAATGGCCAGATGGAAGAAGTCCCTTGGTGGGGGCTGCTACCATGGAAGAGGTATATCCTGAATAAGAGTTTCACCTTAGACAAACGAGTAGTACGTCTGCTGTTGACAAGAGAGGCAATCCTGTAGCCTTGTGATTCAGAGTTGCAAAAGTTTGTTAGCTAACTTAGCTTCTGAACTGAACACTTCATGTCCCTTTACTGAGCCTAGAGGGATGTGGGAAACCCAAAGGCAGCATGTATGGTTGTAATAGATTATACTATACAGACTACATAACATAGTGCATCAGATATAATCAATATGCATAACCTAATGCAACATTTATATTCACTTCTGTTTTCAATGTAGTTTGCATATAAGAAAAGCCTGTATCACTGTTAATTTTTGTATCATATTCTTCTAAGTTTTATTTATTTATTCTTAGCCTCTGCAGAGAAAACTTTAAATTTTAAATTTCAAATTTCAGGAACTCACTATCAGCATAAATTAAAAGATAAATGTTTTCAAAACAAGTGTAAACAAGAGCAGCATACCACAAATTACATATAGTTATATACTTATATACAACACTTGCTAAAAAGATATAATGTCTTTGGTGTACAGTTACATAGGTACTCATTTTACAAAGGATTATATGTTTTGATGAACCAAAGAAAGTCACAGGTTCATCAAGCCTTTGTGACTAGTGAAAAAGATTGGGCTTCCAATATTAGGCAACATTCAGTCCATTGCTTGACAAGAATTTTAAGGACAAGCTGACCTAGTTGTCCTGGTAATAAAAATGATCGTTCCTTCTTTCTGTGTATGGAACCAGAAGCATTGAATAAACCAGTTAAACTTGTGCACAATCAATCACTTCTTGGATTCCTCCCAAGCTCCATTCACTACTCATTGTACTGTAGAAGTCCCTGAACAGCCAATATCACCACATCAGCACAGACATATGTCTTTCAGAATTCCACCCTTTGAATATATAATTTCCAAACACTTGTATCTATTATAAAACAAAACTGTGAGCTGCTGTATGACAACACAAAATATACATAATCCCCAGCAAGCAGTTATTCCCATCTATCATTCATTAAATATAATATTCTTCATCAGTATTTCACCTTCTGTGCCACGCATAGTCTGGGCAGCTACTGGGCACTGGACAGGCTGCCTGCAAGACAGGCTCATCTCAAATGTTTCTCATTTACCTGTAACTGCTACAGGTTAAAGGTATCATTAGATAATTATCAATAATTTTAAAATCCAATTGAGCTGATTTCACCATTTTCTTGGCAATGTGTATTGTTTCTTACCATCTGCAAAAAGGAATTGATAATCATAACTTAAATACAGTACACACCTTAGGAATATGTACTATATATGTATATGGACTCTATAACTAAAGTGTTCTTGGAAGCACTGTTCTGATGGTTGCAGTAAACCAAAAGCTAGTAGAAATTTTCATGATAAACATTCGCAAATCCTATGCTCTTGAAAAGAGAAAAATGTATTTTCTTTTACAAGTTCTTTAAAATCATCACCAAGTTCAGGAGGAAAAAGTACAACTCAAAGCTTAGTGAAATCAAAATCCTGTTATCCTAATCAGGAGGTTATCAATACAGACCAAACAGTGAAGCATACCCCATAAGATAGAAGTGGACCCATGTCTGAATATATCTGTTCTTTTAGTAAGAATTATACTATAAAGTGGTGGACTAATCACCTGAATCGCCGGAGAAAAAGTGGCAGATGGAGCAGGTAAGTGAGGGGAAAGATGAGGGTGCACCTCTGCAGTCATTTACTCCCTTTGCAGTGTCAGGCAAATCAGGAGAAAGCTGTGCTCATTGCGGTCTGACATGAGACAATTTGTGACTGTATACTTCTGAGTGAAGAAGTTAATCAATTTTATTACATTCTTAAGTCTAAACATTTTAATGATAAAAAACCCACATATTTTTCTTTTTTTTCTGCTTCAATTATAAGTGCCATTAAAGAAAAGAAAAAATATTTTAAAACCCCTTTTGTTCTTGAAACTTATTTTATAAGATCAATTGTTTAAATATTTTTAATTTGATGACCCTGTGGAAAATAATGAATTGCCATTGTTCATTCAAACTTGCAGTAGCACTTCACTCATGAATTCCTTCTAATTTTCTAAGAAACTGATCAAATGAATCTCTCTTGCTGAACAAATTGAAAATATTATCAGCAATGACTAGAAAAAAACAATAAGTGTGCAGAATACAGGAACAAAGATTAAAAATGCATCTTCCTTAATTTTGAGTCATTATTTTGCATAGTCATCAGCACTTTTGTGATTGAAGGCACTCCTGAAAAACCATGCACATCATTTCACAAGTAGCCTGATCTAGACATCAGAAATTGTTTAAGATTGGAAATAAAGAAATGCCTCTATCATGAGAACAGCTGCGAGGGAGATTTGCCGTGACATGTGCTTGCAAATGCATTGACTGGATTGGATGAGTGTTGGGAGGAGTATAGCAATTCTTATTCCGTAAAATACAAAATATACACACAAATCAAAGTTTAATCCCCCAAATCCAATTTAGACCAGTACATCATAGACACATGGAAAGAGGACACTCTGACCAGTTGTCATTAGGTCAGATGTTGTCTAGTAGTTTGGATTTAACTCATGGCAGCACTTCCTCAGGCTTTGCCTTCCACATGGTATCACACATCCATTTGTTCACCTCCCACCTCATCAACTGTTGTTCGCACTGATTTTCTGCATCAGTTTGTCAGCATAAGCAGCCAATGACCTCTCCAGATCTGCTATAGTTTTGACAAATGACTAGGACTGGTGTTCAGGGAGAGCAGAGATGTAGAAGAGTAGTGATAAAACATGGATATACCATAAGATCATTCAGCTGCATAAGTTGGAACACATAAGTTACTTTTATCACCTTATCAGGCCTTAAAGACACATCAGAATTCTCCTGGTCTCTTGGATATATCTGCATAATATATTGTGGACAGAAACAAAGCCCCTTCATTCTAATCTTAACTGGCAAAAAGCTGCTTAACAAAACTCTATTCCAACTTTCAGTTTAAGGCTTGACTATACCTTGCCAGCAAAAAGTATGAACTGAATGAATTCTCATCTTGCAACAGCAGATACTGTGGACAGCTTTTGAGAGCAACATCATGGGACCTCAAACCTGTCTCTCAGTCCAAGTATGGAATCACTCTTTGCTCGGGCCCTAACTAATATTTTACCTTTTGCTAGCTGAGGATAATTCCATCAGTCTGATTTCTCTCCTGTACCTCAGGTGCTGTTTTCCCCATGAGCAATAACCATGGTATCCATGGTATCCAAACAGTTATATTGAAAAAAATATAATATTTACAAAAATCAAAAGTCTTGCAGAGAAAGGCATATCAAAATGATAAACCAGACAATGTATGTGATATATATGTATAAAGCCTGTTCACATGGTGTGGTGCTTCTGATTGTTCTAAGCCTCTTCTGGAACTGGTAGGGTCTTGGTGTCACTCTCTTCCCTGAATCTACTGCTACCTTGCCTTCCCTTGTCTTTAGTAAGGTTTGGGAAATAAGTGGCTTTTGAGTTAGAGGAAAGTGACAAGGCTGAAGATCCCTAAAGTTTGTTTTTAATTCTGTCAGGTTCAAAACTTTTGTGCTTCCTACCTGAAAAACTGGGATATTGTTTGTTGTTTATTTTTCTTCCTTATGTTCCTAGTATGTTCAGTGTGTGCAAAGTGAAAAAGAGGTTAGGGCTGCCAGCATGCAGCTGTTCCGCGATGACCAATATGAAATATTTGCCCAGATACGAGTCTCATATTTCACCTTTCCATGCCATGGAATTTGTCACTACTGTTTCTTTCGAAGACCTGAGGTAGCACTTTCCTATGAACTAGGATGTTAGGGCCTGGAGACCATTTGTCCCTTTAGCTGGCTCAGTTTAGTTGCCTGAGTTAGGTAGTTGAGTTGAGTTTAGCTGGCTGAACCCTCTCGTTTTGCTTAGTTGCTGGATTGAAGATGTCATACTCCTGTTCTGGCTTCTTGTTTTGATGTCAAGGTCACCATTCTACTTCTCCTCCCTGTCTTCTTCAGAAAGTGGAGAGATGGAATCTCTCATCCCATACCAGGGAAGGCCAGGAAGCCCAGCCAGAAGGTATGGGTCAAAGGCAGGATGGATGGAGAAGGGTATGATATCAAGCACAAACTTCGCTGTTGCCCATCTGCAGGCACACAGGCCGGTGCCGGCAGTAAGCCTCTTCTTAAAAGCAGCTCCCAAGGGAATAAGAAGCAAGCCCTTACTTCTGGCTTTCTTCACAACAGCTTTTATCAGTGAAATAACTGACCTTGGGCTCAGCCAGCTAAACCACTTAACTCAGCTACCGGAAGGGGAGAATTTGCTTAGGGCCCAGACACAGGTTCCAAAATATATAGGAGCATTTCTTTCAATGTAAAAGCATTTAAACCAGGCTGTGTGCCCCACTACTAGGCTGAAATCTGCTTTGACTAGGGAAATTCTGTAATGTTTACACTTGTCACTTCATGGACATATTAAGTCCCTGTATTTTGAGGTGAAGTTGATTTCTACTGAGGAAGTTGATTGATACACAGTTTTGAAAGTGTAAGTTACATTCAAACAAATCGCTCACTGTGTAGGAGTTTGTATCTCCCTAGTATTTCAAAAGTAGGCTAGGATTTTCAGATATAAAATGCCTTAGGTGTGAAAGGCATTATTTGCTTTGCAGGAATTAGGTACTAAGAGAGAATTTCAAAAGAAATTATGATGGATTTAAGAGCATTCCACAACATAATGTAACAAGTATAACACAGATCTCATGAGCAGCGATTAATGGGCTTTCTCATGTTGGTAGCTTGAAAAAGAATGAAAATAAATGCAGAGAAGACTATCCAGCAAAGCTACTTACCCCTACAAATACCCATTACAGAACAGAAGCAGAAGGTTAGGCAGAACAGGGCATCAGTATAAATCCAGAGTAACTACTGAAGACAGTGAAGTTACTCCACATTTGTACCGGTTTAACGGAGAGAAGAAAAAGGTCCATTGAGTAGAATTGAATCAAGGAGTTTTCCATTAAGTTGAAATGACTTTCACAGCAGGAGGCTCCTGAAAGCTCAGAGGAGAGCAGTCCATTCAGAACAATAACATTTTGCTTTTCTTCAACATTTTAATCTTTACTGTTTGGACACAGTGTTTTAAAATTCACTCAGGATATGCTATGGTTTTTTACATTAACTATACTTGGTGCAAAACTCTGTTGAATACAAGTAAAAAAAAATCCATATTTTCTGTAGGCATTTACTTACACTTTTTAAATTTTATGTCTGTGGATTTTTTAATAATTCCTTATGTTATTGTACAATTTATGTAGAATTGAGTATTGTGTGTATTACATACTTTCTTTTGAAGGTTCTGGTCATGTGTGAGTAAGACACTTAAGGAATCATAAAGATTAAAAGTTTTCTATTGCATTACTGAAAGATTAGGCATATGACCAAAAAAGTAAGGTTCTTATGAAGAAAAAAATACTGTTTTTCAAAGTCAGTTAGTTTTGTATAGTGTAAAGATGAAGCATATTAATAAAACACGTTCAAGATTGTATTTATTTCCAACTATTCCAAAGGTTTATTGTTTCCAAGGGTTTTGGTTTTTTGTTGGTTTGGGGTTTTTTTGAGGGGGGGGTTGTTTGTGGGGCTTTGGTGTTTGATTTGTTGGGTTTTTTTGTGATCTCTGGTTCTGATATTTATTATACCTTTAACCTATCAGGAAAATACTTCAGAAAAAATTAAGATTGCAAAGGCACACACACATAATATGACTTCATGAATAATACCTGTACCTATAGCTAATAAATAATAAATTGAGCAAATAATAGGAAAATATATGCTAAAAATAACAAATAATAAAACAGTGAAAAAATTAAATATATAACTCTTTGTAAAGCTTTGAAGTATACCTATATATCCTCATATTGACAAGCCAATTTCTAGCAACATAAAGATGAGATTTTTGTCCTAGGGACCAGTCTCTCTTGAAAATTATAAGGCTACTTATCTAAATAAGAGTTACTCATTTTTTATCATAGCAAAAAGTCTCTGAGTTCTTACAATATATGCATATGTGTATGCAACTACATATGCACATGCAACATGATATATATACACTAATATCTTTAATACAGTAATACCCATACAATTTTGTGAACAAATAGAACTATATGGAAACACTAATGCTAACATTTATTTATTTGTTTGAATGTTCTTGATACAAATATTATTTGATTATTGGGATATAGATTACACAAAAATGAGTATGCTGATAACTAGGGATATTACAGCGGTTACTCTTTAAAACTGGTGAATAAAAAGTGAAGTAAGACTGTTGAAACCAAAGTTACAAAGTAATTAACAGTGTGTTTTCTTTTTTAATTGAAAGTGAAAATGTAGTTCTGGCTCAGCAACTGTGACTCTCTTTCAAGTTTTTTTCCCTTTTTTATTAAGTAAAGTAAAGCCTTTTCATTTAGTTGGTAGAGACAGTAGGTAATGCAACCTTGAGTTAATAAGTAAAAGAGCATACAAGAAGAGGCACTGAATTTCCTTTTCTAGGGTCAGACTGTGTTTAGGCACATTTTCTTCTCCACAATGAAAGCCTAGTTAAAACATGCATACCTCTTTCAGGGTATGATTAATTTCTCCTCTCAACTTTAGCCATTCAACGTGGCTTACATGAATCTGATTATTTATTGCACTATTTTATAATTAATTATCTAATTCTTTGGAGGGATCAATTAGGGAAAAAAGAAGTTTTTCACTTTGCAGATATTTGTTAACATTTTTACTAGTGTCTTCTTTTTTTTTTTTCTTATCACTCTCTTATCCCCAAAAAGAGAGAAGAGATGCATGAAGGTCACTACTGAAGATTCATAAACCATTGTGAATAATGTCAGAACTATAATTTAATTAGTGGCCCATCTGTCACTTTCTGTTTGATGAGCACTAAATGTCCAATTATCATTTAATATCTGCTCTAATCAGCTCTGGCAAATTTCACAGGCACACTAGAGATGACATTAATAGATGGAAGTGAGGCTACCTTTGCAACATTATCAGAGAGAGAAAGCTTGTGCAGTTTTGACTTACAATCGGGAAGGCATGAATTCATTCCAATTAGTAGCAAAGACATTTCATGCAGACTGTGTTACTGCATATTGCTAACTAAAGCTTTTAGTTGATTTTCAAGAGTTTGGAAATACATTTTAAATTTTAATGGAATTTTTTATTCCTGTTGGTGTTTGAAAATAGTGTTGAATACTATATTCTCAGTGCCTGTGTCTCTAGTCTCTCTTTATTATCTACATGACTTAGCTTGTACCTTTTGTTTCTTCATTCTCTTTTTGACATTAGCCCACTCGAACAAAAGACCCATGGGTTCTTCATAAAGAAAGGAAAAACACAAGTTAAATATGAGTAGATTTTTTAAAAGAAATTAAATACTCTGTATAGACATACAAAATATACTGGGCCAAAGATTTTAGTCAGTTACTGGGAAAGAGGACTAATCACTGCCTTCTTCTGTTAAAGAAGGAGCAAAAGAAAAATATAATCTTTTAATGAGAACACACAGTACATGTGTCTTTTCAGACATGACACGGAAAATGACCACATGTTAGAAGCATACAATAACTTGCTGGCAAGATTGATGACCTATGAAACATGTATTGACAGCATCATAAAATGCACTCTTCCACTTGTAATGAGAGATTAAAAACCCTACTTATCCACACCTTGGGTCAAGGTCAGGTAGCCTATACCTTCTCAGATTTGAGGTCAATAACATAACAGTCTCTGAAAAAGGCTTTTGGCTTGATGAGAAGCCTCCTCTACTAAGCAAGTGCTGCTCACATGACACTTTATATTTAGCCCCCAACTCTGATTCTAAGTAAAATCCTCAAGTACTTGGAAGGAAAATATGGTGAAAACCCCCTGTTTGTAATATGACTAAATAGGTTTGCTGCTTAGTAGCTAATAAGACTGGGATTGCTGCTTGACAGATCCACTGCAGTGATAAAAAAGTCAGCTAAAAGTAGATACAAAATAAAGCCCTTTTTCCCTCCTGCTATATGTTTTGGCAGCAACTAAAAAGCTAGAATGTCATTTCTAATGCTTCCGTATTTCTACTAATAAGATTGAATCTGAGATTCTACTGACTGCAGCTTAACTTTGTAGGAATTTGTCAGGATGTTATTATTATTCTACCCAACCCAACACACATGATACTGTTGAGTGTTTAGAAAACAGAAATCTGAGCTTGATGATAGGCAGGTTTGACTAATATACGTAGAGAGGAATTCTCATTATATGTCTCTGCAGGTTTCCTATGGTTTATAACTTTTTAAACCTGCTGTGCATATCAGGTGCTGATTTAATAGTCAGCTTCTAAAAATATTCACAAGAAATCTCTGAATCAAGGCATAAGAAAGGGATTTCTGCATAAGGAAAAATCAACAAGAACACACACAAAACAAACTAGTATCACCCCAAGGGAACAAAAACTAAGAAAGAGATTATGAGTGCCCAGACATGATTGATCCTCTTTCCTTCTCCTGCTTTGGCTCAGAAATTTGGCTCCAGACACAGTTCTGAAGAAGATGTAACCAAAATGCAGGGCTTTGATTTTGAGAAACCCTGTAAAGAAGCAGTCCACTAGAGCTAAAGCAAAGCCAGGAATGCAAAAAGTTGTTGTCAAGGACCTTCTTCAGGGGAACAGAGAAGTGCTTTGATGCTGAAGAATCAAAATTCTTGGGAAGTGAAAGACAGAATTCAAGAAGAGAGGAGGTTATTTGTATGTAACGTTGATTTCAACAAGCACTAATATTAAGGCCTTGATCAGATCTTTTCCTTTAGGTGCCATATAGCAGCAATTTTCAAATACCTCTGAAAGGTAAGCAATATTGTAAAACAAAGTGAGTCTTGAGGACAATACACTGGCTGCTCGTGTATATCAATGTCTGATCACCACTGTGCAATCTTTTATTTCTGATTAGGTGATGGCCAGCTAAAAAACTAATCGTATGAAAAAGTAAGATCAGGTGTATAATATTTCAAACTATTCCAAGAAATAATTTTGGCTCTTATTCTCTCATGTAGAAAAAGTAGACGTACCTCAAGGATTGGACGTATTGGAGCGTGTCCAGAGGAGAGCCATCAGAATGATCAGGGGAATGGAGCATCTCTCCTACGAAGACAGGCTGAGAGAGTTGGGGCTGTTCAGCCTGGAGAAGAGAAGGCTCCGGGGGGAACATATACTGACCTTCCAGTACCTGAAGGGGGCCTACAGGAAGGCAGGGGAAGGTCTATTCACAAGGGTTTGTAGTGATAGGACAAGGAGTAATGGTTTTAAGCTAGGAAAAGATAGATTTAGGCTGGATATTAGAAAAAAGTTCTTTAGCATGAGGGTCATAGAACACTGGAACGGGCTGCCCAGAGAGGTGGTGGAGGCCCCATCCCTGGAGTCATTCAAGGTTAGTCTTGATGAGGCTCTGAGCAACCTGACCTAGGTAGATGTTCCTACTTGTGTAGGGAGGTTGGACTAGATGACCTCTAGAGGTCCCTTCCAGCCTGAAACACTCTATGATTCTATGATTCTATGATCTTCTAGTAGACATACCTCAAGTATCTTCGCATTGTTCCATCTGTTTTAATAGGCATTCAAACTGTACTTTTCCATTATAACTCTGCACATCTGTAGAAAGAATTGGAATAAACAGATATCGTTACCATGGAACCTGCACACCTTGACAAACCTTCTAGGCAGCATTGCCTTGCCTGCTTGTTTTAGAAAAGAAGCAATGGGTCACATCTCTCAGTGCGTAACTAAATATTTTATACAAATGGTGACATTCCGCAAGAAACTTTCAAAATCAGCACATCCTATAGCTCCATAGCCTTGTTGAAGTTCCTTAAAAGTTGTGTCAGAGAGAAGTCATATCTCATCATGACCTCTTTGCTGCTGGTACAAGTGGATATCTAAATCCTGACGTGAGTAAACTTGTTAGTTTTGCCTTGTAAGCACAATGGTACTCCATTTAGAAAATTCCAGATGTTTTACGTATCATTAAAATAAGTTGTTTCATTCAGCTAAAAGGTATTACTGATTTAAACCCGTATCCAGAATTCATTCTGGATTAGATATTCAGGGAAAGGTTAATTTGCTTTAAAAAGTCATCTTATACCTATCTTTATTCTTTCTGTTTATGTATACTTTTAAATGGCAGAAAGTCAGTTAACACCTATTGATAGCTTAGAATTGCTCTTACAGTCAGACGTTCTTTTAATATGATAAAGTATAGATGTAGACCATCCCTTGTGAAAAGAAAACATTAATCTGTCTACATAATGAGGAATACAAGACTTAAAATCAGGTTTTCTGAAATATGAAAGAAACCTATTAAAAAAGAAACAAAGCATAAAGTGTAGATCAGGTAGAACACCTCTAGGATGTTCCATAAAGAATGGCAACCAGTTAGGAAAAACAGTGCTGGGGAAAGCAGTTTTCACTGGTCAGATAAATATTTTTCATTAGCATTAGGTCCTGCCCTGAGGGTCAGTGCTTAGACACAGTGTTAGATGGTTATGATATCCCACCAGCCTGAAGATTACAGTTTTGGAGGGTTTTTAACTTTGCTTTAACTGGTAAATCTTGATCTGGAAGGCCACAGTTGACTAACAAAACTAATGATATGCATCTAAATTACAGAAAAGGTCTAGGTTATTTAATGACTTAGTACATTAGCAGAACAGGTCCAAATGTTATTCTCATTTATCTTTTTAATCACATCTTAAGTTTTGCCATCCTCCATTGTTGCATTGTATTTCTGTAGTATTTTTTCAACATTAGAAACCTTTATGAATTAATTAATAAGTATAAAGCTACATCACCTCTGCAGCTAATGTTATATGTAATAATAAAAGATCTAAATTTTTTCAGAGGAGAAAAATGAACAAAACCCCTCAACTTCCAGGGCATTGTTCAGTCATTTTTCTGGCATGAGTGGCCAGGATTTCAGAATAACTCTTTCACTGTAATCATGTTATGAAGATCAGTCAGGAACCATAAATTAAATTTGAATGGTGCTTTTCAGTAGCATACTAGGAGGTAAATAGACAGATTAAAGACAAAAACAAAAATGGAGCCTGACTCAGTAAAAAAAAATGGATGAAGCTGATAGTACTCAGACAAGAAATATCAGGAAGTAGATAGTGAGATGGAGACTATAACACCAGACTGACACACTCTCACTGAGTCTGTGGGGTAACCCTGAAGAGTCCCACTTCATATCTCCGTCCTCCTATGCACCAGCTGCCTGTTTAGGAAATATTGTGCATTCTGTTTATGAAGGACATGGTCTTTTTACCTTTGAAGTCAATGGTCAGATTGTTATTAGTTCTTTGGAAGCAGATGGGGCCCATATGGCCTGCTTGCATGATCATTGCTCGTATACAACACCCGCAGAGATAACAGGTTTCTAACTGGGATGAATTGCTATGTGAACAACAGTAAAATGAATTAAAGAAGTTAAAACATTGTGAAAACTTTGTGGGAAGCAGTGAATTTTATAATCCTCTTCTGGGCACATCTTGACACCTCACACCTTCTGAAAGACCCACTGGAGAGATGAGATGATATGGAAAAGTCCTGTAATTGTGGAATATGAAGCAGTAAGACATAATCAGAGGACTATTACTGTCTTGGGTTGTTAGTGTATGACCATGCTGATGTCATTGTCCAGTTAGGAGACTCCTGCTTCCACTGGGTTGTGAAATGCAGTAGTTGTGAAGTGCAAGGCCCAAAACATCTGAACCTCAGTATTTTTCCCACCAAAGCACAGAGGTGAGTAGTACATGCTGTTAAAGAGCATGAGACTAAAATAAATTTTCCTTGGCTGTAACACTGAACACACTAATTCTTGCAAAGTTCCAAGTGGAGTGCTGAATGCAGCACCTAGGAGAAGCAAAAGGGTGTATTTCAAGGCAGGGAGACAGAATTGCTGTCTGCACAGTTTGGTATCAACAATACTTAAAGGATATGGCAGCAGGATAAACACTTGTGAAGGCACAGAAATTCCAAAGGTGACATGGACCAGGCATGTTTGAGAAGGCGTATAGCTACACCATCACTGTGTAGCCCCCAAGCCCTGCTGTAAAGTAGGGTTAATTAGCTGAAGTGAGTGTATACAATATTGGCAGAGATCTAGATAGAGTCTGCTCAGCGCTAAGTTGGAGAATCTCAAGATGAACTGCAAATAGTGCAATGCAGATATGCTATTCAGATGTGCTTTTGTTTCACTAATGGCATGACAATGGCTAACCAAGGCAACCAGTGTCGTGGTCCTAACTGGGAAGAAGACACATGCAAAAACTGATTTACAAAGTTAAAAAGGCAGAGCAAGCAAATGAGATAAAGCAATAACTTTCAAATAAGCACACCAAGTCATTGCTTCAATAACATACCATACCCAGCTTTCTGGAGTTTCAACCTTTCTCAGTATGTATTTCTCGTGAAATAAAGTAGTTGCAGTTATAAAATAAATATGTATCATGCATAGCACTGCAACTTGGTTGTGAAAAGTCTCTGAAGTGGTTGAGCAGTTGGTCCCAGTGACCCAGCCTTGGCACCATCAGTAGGATTTCATTCTTAGCAAGGAAAATAATACCGGATTCCTAGCTGTGGGCCCAAACCATTAGACTTTGCAGAGGCAAATAATATGTTAGTTTAGGAAATCAAGCTTTGACTTATATTCGTGAAAACAAGTAACATCTTTAAACTTAATGCAATGCTCACCTATAATCAACATGACCATTACTACCAGCTGTCTGTCACAAATTTTGTGGGGAGAAAAGAGACCAAAACAAAACAGAAAGGAGAGTTACAATATCTACATTTTCAAAGGAGAACTAGTTGTATTTTGCTAACCTATAATTTGCCTAGGAATGTTGTAATGTGCACTTGATGTTATTTATTTGCTTATTTGCATGATGACCATTCCAATTAAAAAAATTAAATATATGTATTTTATGTATTGAATATGGGCACACTGGTAAAAAGGATAAGAAAAAGACTTCAAAATTTAAAAAACCAACTTAATTCACAATGGAAAATTTTCTTATTTATGTACCTAGCTTGCTTTGGGGATCAGTGAGGAATCTTTCTCTTAGAATAGTAAATCTTTGCTATTCTCATTTAATAAGAATCCTGAAGGTGGTTGCAATAGGTCCTGGAAAACTCAGTAAGGCCCACTACCCTGATGTGACAGGGCTACAGAAGCAGGTAATACAAATATACTTTTCTTAAGACTCTTTCTGTGGTGGGATGTAGATGGTGACTCAAGGGTGATGACAATGACATCACAGTGACGTTGCAGAGAGGGCTGTATATTTATCTCAGGGAGTTTATATGTGGATTAAGGAAAGTCACAACTTGTGTATATGCAGGTGCTGTATAGGCCTTTGATATTGCCCTTTCCTAGATTTCAATGAGAATTTTTGACACTGACAGCTGAGACTGGCCAGCATGAGAGGCCTGTAAGTACACATGTTTATTCTGTCACCATTGTCATCTTGACAAGCTCAGGGCAGGGCATCTCTCATAGAGCTCACCTGCTCATGCTCAGCAACTCTATCACAGCTCATGAAGCTTCCTAAAGAAATTGCAGAAATGGCTTTCTATATGCAGAAATTGTCAGGACACTGACAAATGCTTATCTAGCCATCAAATTATCATAATTACAGAAGCATGGATGCTTAACTTTTAGAGGGAAACTCAAACAATCTTTAATTTTTCTAACGGATTAAGAAGTGCTATGCAATTCCTAAAAATAAAAAAGTCCCTTGTTCCATACCAATTTTATTTTTCATGTGACTGATGATTTAAGGGAATTCGTCTGTCTCTGTTGAGATATTGGAACATTCGAATTTGTCTTAAGTAGGGCTTCAATCTAGATCCTTTCCTTTAGCATTTTTCAGGGTCCAAAACTAACACAATCCCTTCCTATTCTTCCCAAATTTTACTTATGCTGTCCTCCTGCCCATAATTGTTCATGTCTTCTTTTTTGTAATAGAAAAGAATAGAATAGAATAGAACAGAACAGAACGGAACATAATAGAACAGAGCAGAATAGAATAGAATAGAATAGAATAGAATAGAATAGAATAGAATAGAATAGAACAGAACAGAACAGAATACAATAGTACTGTTTCAGTTGGAAAGGACCTACAATGATCTTCTAGTCTAACTGCTTGACCACTTCAGGGCTGACCAAAAGGTAAAATATATCATTAATGGCATTGTCCAAATGCCTCTTAAACACTGACAGGCATGAGGCTTTAGCCACCTCCCTAGGAAGCCTGTTCCAGCGCTTGACCAACCTTTCAGTAAAGAAATGCTTCCTAATGTCCAGTCTAAACCTCTCCTTGTGCAGCTCTGAGCTGTTCCCATATGTCCTGTCACTGGACCCCAAGGAGAAGAGATGAGCACTTCCCTCTCCACTTCCTCTCCTCAGGAAGGTATAAAGAGCCATGAGGTCACCCCTCAGTCTCTTTTTCTGCAAACGAGGCAAACCCAAAGTCCTTAGCCACTCTTCATAGAACAGACAGGTCTGCTGCTTCAGACCAATATATTCAATGTGTGTATGCCATTAGAAGTAGCATGTGTGAGTTGTCAGGCTGTTGGGTTTTTTTGCTTTGGTTTGGTTTTGAGGTGTGTATGCTGGTGATGGCAGTACAGATGATTAGGTATATGGTGAAGTGGGAACCTGAAGTTAGGGACACATCCAGGACACCAGGACATCAAGACCACTCAACAACAAAATGCAGTTCCTGACAAGGATGATAGGCTTGGAATCTAAAATGGAAAAAGAAACCCTTAGATGCACAGCAATACCTGAAGAGAGGAGAGATTACTTCCTTAAATATTAGGGACGTGGCTAGAGTACTACATGGGCTCAAAGAATCTGCAGTGACTTCTGTGCTCTTTTCTGCCAAACCCCAGTTTCTGAGATGGCAAGTAATGACAGCTATTTCTATACCTCTCTACAACTCTCTATTTTACTTAATTCTTACTGTCTCACTCCTATAATACTAGACATATGCTTAGGGTTTGTATGGGAAATCCCGTGTCTTGCTTAGAATGGGGAAGTTCTTTCCCTACCTCCATTAAAGGCTTGACATATGTCGTAGCATCAGTCAAGCTTTTTATAGTTCACTGAAGGTTAGAGGCAATTAAATCTTCAGTTTTTCTCATTTCGGCTGAAAAGAAAGTTGAATTTATCTGAAAAGATACTTGTGATGGGCAGTTAAAAATTCCAACTCTTACTTGTTTTGAAGTTGAGGTCAGAGTGAAAGTGATAGTGTAAGACTACTTATAACAAGACCTTGAACACACATCTTGAATAATAGGCAGACAGTTGCGTTTGCATGAGTCCTGCAGGAAAAAGGTCCTTGAGCAGTCATGCTGCTATATTCAACGTGAGCTGCAATCTGTAAGTGATTTTCAAGGGTAGCTCCAAATAAAGAACATAACGGTAATGAAGCCTAGAGGCAAAGATCAAAGCTGAGAGATGGGAAGATATAAATATCCTTCCTTTAAAAATGACCAAATGATTCTTAAGCTATCTGCTTAAATGCTTCCCATGATGAAGTAATAGAAAGTAGTGCAGCAGTGACAACAGCAGAAAACAGAACAGGCATTTTCAGCTTATTTCTGTCATTTATCCTGAGCTCAATGCCTCCAGATTCTGGTGTTGAACTTTCATATTTCTTGTGCAGAAATCCTTAATTTAGGAAGCACAATTGCCTTTTGCTTAGACAAAACTACCCATCATTCTATGTCCCTTGGAGTGTTCTAACTGTGAAAAGAAGTTAAAGTATACTTAATTCCATGGGAGACTGACCTTTGAAATACTATTTTCTTTTATAAATCAAATTAAAAGCCTCCATGCAGAGATATCACAAACATTTTGTGTCTGAAGTGTCTTTTGGAAACAGATACTTTTCTTATCCATGTTAATTTTCTTTTTGTCTTTCAGATGTTCGTGAGTTTGTTACTTTTATTTTTACACAACCTACTCTTTCAGATTTTGTTGTCCTTATATTAACTTTCTGTTGCTATGTAAGATGTGCTGAAAAAATTGAAAACCTTTATAATGTTTATACACCATATCACAGAAAAAACAGAGAATTTCATAGGGCTTAAAAATTAACATTGTCCTTAAAATAAGTACAAAATATACCTTAGCTACTGATCATCACCTACATATGTTCAGAAAGCTATGTCTAGGTTTCCAGTTGGTCTTGGTTCTATGGAAGTGCTCAAATAATTTTAAGAAAGAAGTCTCAACATTTCTCTGTCTTGAAGAGAACCTGAAAGTGAAAGTTGAGGTTTCTGAGTTCTTTGAAGTATCTTCAATATAATTCTTAAAATAATTTCAGGCTTTTCTTTTGTTACATGCTGCAATTTCTCTCATTTTCCAATTTTAAGTCACATTTTTGAAGCCAGTTAGCTTCTGGCATTCAGAGAAGATACACTATCAAAAAAAAGAAATGGAAGTCTCAATAGATGTCATTATTTTTACATTTGTACAAGTAATACAGTACATTTACTAGCAAATTTTAAAGAATTGTCATAAATAATTAGAACTAAACAAATTGCAATAAATGGAGTAGTTCTTAGAGTTGATAGTGTCTCAACATGTTTGCTTATTTAAAAAAAAATGCATTAATTAACAGGATCTCTCATTATCAGTGTGAATTAGCAAGATTATACTAAGATCTTGCTATTTAAATTTACAAATACCAAAGAATAAGACATTCATGAGAATATACATTAAATTTTGTAAATAAAAAATATTAGAGCAGAAACAATAATGAAATGGAAAACAATTTAGAGATTGGAAGTAATACCTCACAAGACGTTTTTCCAGAACTCAGGCTTGTTTAAAGCATAATTTTTTCCAATTGTGGAGTCAATTATGTCTGCTTGACTCTCATGTTCAAACTTAAATCCAGATTTTATTTAATTCAAAATTACTTGAATCTAGTAATGTGGCATCACATTGTCACATTTAAGGCTTTTTTCTTCCTGCTTTAGCTTACAACCCCAGTGTCTTCAACAGATGTGATGAAACCTTTTCTAAATATTACTAGTGTTTTGTTTGTTTTGACAAATAACGCCGAGATAGTTTTCCCCCATTTTTGGAGTAGGCTGACTTTGCTTTTTGTTCCTTTCTCCATCATTTTTCTTCCACAGCTCTTCAACAGTAGCCACTGAATTGCAAAGTGCACTACCAAGGTATCTGTCTTAGAAGCCAGAGGAACATGTAAAACACACACAAAATAAATATCATTAATATGTGTTCATATTTTCCGGCTGCCTCAAACTTCATTCATCCATATCTACATTTGACGCTTAGTAATTTACCATGAGTTGAAACACATGTTCACCAAAAAAAATCCTTTCCTGAAAGACACCATTTGAAATGGAATTATTCTCCTCATCCATTTTCAGATATCTGTTAACTCTCTCTTGCTCTAACATCTTAATAAGCTTGATTTTCTTCAGCTTCCTAATACATTGTGTATGCTTCTCTTGTCCTTTCTGATATGATGCTTATTTAGTCTATTTTCTGGTTTGCTTCTTCTTGTTACTTTATAAAGCCTAACTGATTATAATCTATTGCTAGCATTGTTTCCCTTTTCCCATTTCACAAGCTGTTTTTATAACTTCAGGTCTTTCAGCAGTCCCTCTTTAAACCATATTACCCACTCTTTCTTTTTGCCTTTCTTAGACAAGAAGAAATTAAATTCACATTATTCTTACAGGAAACCATTTTGTCATCATAATCATTGCCTCGCTCATCTATCCTAATCTTTTCAACATTTAAGGCTCAAAAGGTTTCTGTGATTTTACACTCATTTGATTTCCTACTTTGTGTGTACTGCTGGGGACATTTTAAAAAGGTATGTTTGACAACCAAATGTGTTTCTTTCAAGTCCATTTTCTATTCAAATGTCAATTTTTTCTCCTTCCTATGCAAATGTTCTTTATTCAGATATGTATATATGTATATCTATATGGTGAGTTGTGGGGCTTTTTTTTTTTAGAAAAAAGACCTTTGAAAAATTAATGTGGAATTGGAATCAGCTGACTCTTTAAGTTACAAAATCATTCTGCTGGGCACTCTATGAGAACGAAAGGCTCCTTGAAAGTGTAAAAGTTATTTCTTAAACTACCCTAAAAGGGATTCTGGAAACTTAAGTAATCCACATAGTCCATCCCGAGTTCATGCTTCTGTATGAACAGAATGGGCAACCATAGCTGGACCTCCCCTAATACTCTCCACTTTTTTCAGCTTATGGACTTTCTGAGCTAGATAGACTTCCTTTGTATTTACTAACCCCACTGTAAATATCTTCCTTCTGTTTCTCCAATCTCTCCTTTAATCTATGTATGCCAAACTACTCTTGTACAGGTGACTGGCAAGGTTGTTATTGCTATCATCTGTCTCTTAGAAAACTTTCTGTTTTTAACAGGTGCAAGATATATCTACAGAACATCACTTTCTACCTTCCAGGAGAAAATGCCTGAAACATTTTTCTGTAAGAATAAACAGATTCTCACTGCACTGATCTCTATGGAGTGAAGGGATAAAAAAAGTTCCTGGTTGTGATCGGCTTGACAGATACATAATGTATCCACAGAGGCACAGAGCAACCTTGCTTGTTCCCATGACTTTCTATTTACTATACTTGCTCCTATAAATTGTTAGGCAGAATAACACTTTTTGTAGCAGATCTACTGCTTACTCAGTACTTATTTTGAATGATGCTTGTGTATGTGCAGGGGACCAGATGTGTCCTTTCCAAATGTTAATGAGGAATTGCCATGGATGGTAATTCATGGCTGTGTGTAATAAATGCATCTTCAGTCGCTTAAAAAAAATAGTCATCCTTGCAGTAACTGGTGAGAATAGTATGCGCATGGGGCATTTATTTTACTTTATTTTCAATACTGTAAGTTAAGGTCAGAGGTTCAGACTTCATTTTGCACTGTCTTTGTTAACTTAATGCAGGACAACACAGAGACTAAAGGGGGAGAAATGCTTATTTTTGTCACTCACAATTGTATCAGCAGTGGTCAAAGAATGATAGAGGCCAGAACACTTGATAATTTGCCTGCAGTGATGCTTGTACTCCTTGGGAGTTGTTTGAATTAAACACTGCCAACCAGGGAAAAATCAATAAAGTTGTTTAAATGGTTTCACAGGGGCCTTTTTCATGATTGAATATTACTTTTCTTACAAGACCAATAGCTGCTTTTTCGTGTTTTTTTTTTGCTTTTCAGTGCATGACCAGTAACTAAAGTTATTCAGGCTGAGAGTTCAAATGAAGGCTGAGGGTCTTCTCTTCTTACTGTCTTCTTCTACTGACAAATAGTTTTCATTTCCTTTTTTTAAAAAAAAATGAAAGTAGAACAAATCAATAAACCTCCCAGAAGAAGCAACATTAACATTCCAAATCATCCCTATTTCCAGCTAAATCTGCAGAAAAGAAAGTACAAGAGCAACACTGATTTACACCAGCTGAGGATCTACTCCAACATTTCTTTGGGTTAGATGACATTCAATCAATTTGCCCATACAATGATGTACTGTACAAAAAGAACTGCAAACAATATAGATTTTCAGGGCATGCGATAGCATAAGATTTTATTTCTATAAATGCTTTTGACTCTTTTTAATGATAAATAACAGGTCGGGGAATTTAATAACCAAGAATTTAGCAATCAAAGCTGTGCTTTTTAAAGGATATGGCAAAAAGTTACATTATGAACGGTTTAACTACTAGCTTGGGGAAAGTAATACATCTGAGAAAATGTGCATCATGTCCATACGTATAATCTATTAATTCTGCCAAAGATGCAAGATTTGGTAGGTAAGAAATTTTAAAATAAGCTTGTTTACATCGAAATAAGCCTCAGTCTTGTTCTAACACTATGTTAGCTAATCTAGGACCAGTTTTGGGTATTACTTGCATGGACTGATTATGCAGTCCTTGTAGCAGTCAATCTGCTGGTCATTATCTACATTATTTGTGTGCAACGTTGCTATTGTTACAAAAGCAGAAAGCAACAGCATGAATCATCACCATACCCATGGAAACGCTCCTTTCACTCTTCTTTGAAAAGGTATGCTGTCATATATGTGTTTTGTTTCACACCTGATGAAATGCTTTAATTTTACTATGCATCTTTTTCTGAAGCCAACTTTGTTATTTTCCTGCTAGAAATCACACATGGAGCAGAAAAAGAGTAGCTGAAACAGGGTCAAGGGAGGCAGAACTCCTGGCTCTTTATCTGTGCTTTGTCGCTATTCAATGTTAGCATATGCCTTGATTTCCTTGCCGAAACAATTACAGTAACAACAACAGCTATAGAAATGCTTTGAGATTTAATTAGCTGTTACTACAGTTTAAAACCTTCATTTAAAACTCTCTGGTGTGAATGAATTACACATTTTAGAGCCATAATGGAAGAAAATATGCCAACACAGGACAAAAAACCCCAAACAAACAAATCAAAACAGAAATCTTTCCAAGAAAGTCTTTACCATGTTTTTTCACAGTTCTGGGAAAGGACACTTTACAACCATTTCTCTGATGTTCCCCTCCTCACAATGTACTCTTTTAGGTTAACTGATACATGTTTCCACTGGAGGACATAACTTCATGTAATCGCAAATATTTATACGAAAACACCCTCACAATAATCTCTCTCAGGCTCTCCCTCTACATCTTCTCTAAAAAAATGTGAAACTTAAGATATATAGTTTATAGCCAGTAAGCACAGCAGTGGCTCTGTGTCAGCTTATACTCCCCATCCCAACTTCTGGCATAGGAAAACCCACTGAATTCAGTAGCAGCAATCATCTTGATCGAAAAAACCCACCCTTTGAACCTAGTGTGTACTCCTAAATCCCTGCCTATGCCTCCATGAGAAGGAAGATTTGGAATTTATTTCTTTTACTTTCTGCTTCTAAAGTGTTACCTGTTTCACAAAAATATGAGAACCAGGAGTAACTGTACTGACACAAATTAAAATACACCAGTACATGTTGGCTTTGCATAAAAGGGTTCATAATATTAAAATAAAAAGTGGAGTACAAGTCCTTTCTTAAAGTTTCCAATATTTCATACATCTGGCATGATTAAATATGCAACTGCAAATTTTCATTTCTTATCACAGTTTGCCATTTTAATCCCAGATTCCATCAACAAATAGAAAGTACAGATGAGGCAGAAATACCAAATTATTGAGAGGAAAAAATCCAAGTTATCTTTTAAATAAAGTTTTAGCAATGGGGAACTACTCAGAACAGTTTAAATCAAAACTAGCTTATCCCTCTCTCTTTGTAAAGTACTTTGTATATGTGTGTCATAGGCCCTCTGCTGGAAAAGTGACAGTCCAGCTATACAGAGGACTACGTGGTCCTCTGACTGGTCTGTAGTGATGAGATCCTTAGTTCAGCTTTTGTCTGTCTTCTTGGAATCAAACAAATATGGACATGGGCTATTCCAGCCATTTTTAAAAACCCTACAAAACCCAACCAACTTAATCATCTAGAGATGGTTCACTTTTAAAGAGTTAATAGTATTCTATCTGATGAAAATCATAATTAAAAATGTTTATGTTAGTTGATTTTTTAAATTCCAGTGTTGATAATAAATTCTAATATCTAGATTGCCTTATACATGACATTTGCTTTCATAAGCCATGCAGTTATCAGAAGCTAATCCGGTAGAGAAACTAATCAAGGAAGGTGTTACACAAATGCAAAACATATGATTAAAGAGAAGGAAAGCAAAGCTCATGCAAAGAACTGAATATTATAATGAAATTGCCACTGAATGGAGATGTGAGGACTTGGAGCTCAGTTTAATTAGGCCACTGAGTGGAATCCCCTAAGACTGACAAGAATTGAACAGCTAATAATCAGTTTGTTCTTTACTGATTACCAGCTAATCATGTCCCAAACACAACCCCTTTCCCCTTTCTCATTATGAATACATTTGCAAGCCTTTTTTCTAATCTCTGCACTTTTATGGGCACACAGGCCCTAATCAGCTAACTTCAAGAGCTTCATCTATTATCTTTAAAGGCCCACCTATTGTTTGTGGAGCAAATATTTGCATCCTTCAGCATCACATTTGTAAACATTGCCTGTGCTTGTATGAAGTGATGAGAAACCCAATTATGCAAGAGCAGCGTATTTTTCTACCTCATTTTCAAAAGTTAATTTCCATTTTCCAGCAGCTGTGTGTGCCTCTGCTGAGTGCAATGATTCTATGTACAAAGTAGAAAACCCACTTACATTCTGAATTCCTTGCATATCATGGTATTGACTTCTGAGACATATTGCTGTGATGGAAGAAGAAACAGACTTTTTATGTGTCATCTTTCATATGAACTGTAAGCTCAAAGAGTTTTATCTCTACCCCATTTAAGTAATTTGAGATTATTTGAGTGGACATTAGATCTGATCTATCATGTTAGAGACAATAAAGTGATATGGTTAGAATGTTAGCTGATAAGACAAGTAGAAAGCAACTAAACCAGTAGAAATTTATCCATCAGCTGCAATGGGATGTACAGGTTAGCTTGAATATTTTTATATGAGATTCGTCACAAAAAGAGATGAAGTGTCAATTGTTTAATGAAAAACAGTAAGCTGAGAAAGTGTTATATAAATGCAGAACATGTAATTCAGGATGGTAAATAAAGCTTATGTGCAGAAATGAACCTTTTGGTAAAATTGCCTTACACAATGTATATAACAATTGCTAGCTAGTTTTATTAGGAGTGAGTCTAACTGTAATCCCTTATAAATTTGCCTATAATTCTTCTTTATTTTTATAAATACTGAGGACTTCTGACATCTCAACAGGCCTACGTGGTTCAGCACCGAGGTCATGAATATGTCTCATCAGAATCCTCAGAACCTGATAGGACCAATCCCACACCTAGAGTAATCTCTGTAGAAACCACAGAGGGCTTTTATTCAAGACCACAGTGAAACAAGACAGAAGTGACTGTGTATTTCCACCTTTTCTATATGGTAGTTCAGAGAGGCTAGAAGATCTTTGTAAAATGTCCTTCTCAGCATGAAAGGACTCAAGCCCGTATCTCTGCCTCACAAGGCACTACACTTTTTCAAGCAGTCACACATTTCCACTCTCCTGCTGTAGCTTTGAAAATTTTCAAAAAGGGATTCAATATTTTTGTTTGGTCTAGTAAAAAGGAGCAATGAGGGATATGATTCCTTCCCACCCAATAAAGCAGAGCACCTGCAGAGGAGACTTGTGTTCTGATCTTTTTCCATAGACTGCTTCTGTGTCTTATATCACGAATGGTTCATGGTGTGTATGTGCACGTACATGTAGATGAGACGAGACAGGGTTAAGAAGCTCTACTCTTCTTTAGGACACCAGCCATCATAGTCTATAGTGATAAAATAACCAATAACGTCAACTGAACAAATCAAAGTGATCTTATGGATATGGAAAGCGCAAATAGCAGTGTAATGGGTCACAGTACCAAGTGAATGATGAATGAAGCCATCAGATATCTTGCCAATGCTACAAGCATGTCCAAGTTTTTACTAACACTGGTTTTAATTTTCCTTCTCTACTTTGTTCTTACCATCAGTTAGTACTACAACAGTACGCATATAAACCCTGATAGATGTAAAAGTGTGTTGAAAATAATCAATGGAAATAAATTTAATCTTACTGAATCAGGTAACATGGGTTGTTTTCTTTTTCATTTTTCTCAAAAATGGTTTGTTTACTCTTATTAGATTAAGTCTTATACACACAATCAACATTAAAGGAAGACTTAAATACATAAATATACACATCTTTAAAATTCTACTGATCAAGCGAAACTTACTGCTAATTATTTTCCTTGGCATGTATATAAGCCAGAAAAAAATTAATATTCCGAGGGAGTTTTCCAAAATTCATCATGATTCTTGAACTGTCAATCAGACAAAATCCTTCTGTATTGCAAAAAGAAAAACTAGGTAGTTAAAACACTATTAATGCCAGCATTACCCAAGTTAGCATATTAATAATATAACTTCTGTAAGTATATAAAAGTGTTGTTATCATATTTGGGTAAATTTTTCTGTTAAAACAAACAGCAAACTTATCCTAACTAGAATCCCTAACTAGAACTTGATGCTCCATTTTTTACCGCTTCATCCTCAGCCCACTGCATTAAATCTTGCAAGGAAAATAATTTTTAATAGATTTATATTTTAGCCAAGCATATGAATTTCAGTTGCACCATAATTTTACTACATGTTGCCATTAGGTGACATGTCCACAGTTCAAGTAAATTCTAGATAGGGCAAACATATTGAGAAACCAAGGCATAACAAGAGCTGTTTGAATTACATTTTCAGTTTTGCAACCTCTGAACTACGCTGGCTGCAGGGACAAGTCCAAACCTTTAATTGCAGATCCAGTTCCTAATTTTGAAGCCTTGCTTTAAAAATAAAAAGTAATTGAATGTCCAAATGTGGACTTTCATGCTTCTGCTCTTACTTTTTTGTCTCATGTCTCTGGATCTTTCATAGTATTGCTACGTACCTCTTTTCAGAGGACTTCCAGGATAGATTTCCTAGTCAAGTGTCACTTGCAATTCAGGACTTGCATAGAAAACGATCCGTTGGCTCATACCCTGCAAGACATTGCCATTTATACCTGTGTTCCCAGGCATACACAGTACCAATTTATACCTAGTCTGCACTAATTGGATCAAACCTTTGCCTGATATATATATATATATACACACACACACACAGAAATATATATATTTGCATATATTTAAAGTGCCAAATTTACTTCAGCTGAGTAACACAATTTGGGAATGTAATTAAATGTCCAGTAGGGACTCAGGCTGCATAGATGACTATGCATAGGACAGTAGTATTCAAGCAAGTAAATACAATAAATCTCAGTTCATGTGGTTAATCAAGGAATCTTGTTACTAAAAAAGCACAATTTTTACCAAAACAGAGAAATTTGGAACTAAAATTTGCATTTTGGTTGTGTGTTCATACAGAGAGGATGTCAAAACCATGACAGATTCATACATGGCCTACCAAGTGTGTTTTGTAAAGGCAAGGAAATGAGGAAAAATTGAAAAAATTCTATCAGATATTATCTAGAGTCTCAAACTGTTTTTGATGAAACAGAAATAAAAAAGGTCTCCCATTCAAATTAAGAGAGTGTGGTGAACGGAGATTTATGTCTCATTGAGACAGTGAATTCCCTTTCCCAGAGATGCTTTGCAGCTGCTAGGACTGCCGGGAACGGCTGGGAAGTGCCTGGATTTTTCTAGAATCTGAAGATAACGGACACTATAAAAGCAGAAGAGAGCCCCGCCTCTCTCTCTTTTCCATCTGCGCCACCACCGGGAGAGAGCAGACCCCCTTCCTC